>BFEA01000191.1:880409-895052 GCA_003427395.1 Chara braunii
CTCTCTTTCTCTCCCCCCCCCTTTCTCTTATACTCCTCCCTTCCCCTCCCTCTTCGCCTTGCCCTCTCTCTCCCTCTCTCTTCCCCTCACTTGGCATATGACTAACCATTCTCCCCTTACTTGGTACGTTGCCAGGGTGCGAACGGTAAGAAGAGATCAGACCTCACTTGGTGGAGAAAGAGGGCAAGGGGAGGGTAACCGGTCCCTTGTGCCACCAAGAAGGCAAAGGAAAGGACGGTTGAGAAAGTGGGAAGAAGAGGCGGAATCCGAGAGAGAGTATAAGTGAAAGGAAGGTCAGTTTGACTCAACCATTTCCCCGACCGCATGACTATAAGAAGAGGGTGGGCTGATTGAGCAAGGAAAGGGAACAAAGAAGAACCAAAGAGCATGAAAAGGATAGGCATGTAGGAAGGGTTATGTGTTGACCCCCAACGGGAGATTGTATGAATTTTTGCTTGTGCGGGACTGTGCACGTAAGTGGAGGCTAAGGATGCCTTGAGCGGGATTGGTGACCATGTTGCTAACTTTCCCTTCGGAGGGTCTCCTCCCGTCCCGAGGAGTCGAAGGAGCTCTTCCCGGACGGTCACTGGGTCCTCTATATCTACGATGTACGTGCCATCATGCAAGTGCATGCCTATCATTTCTACGTTTGCGCACCACGGTCTCCCGAGGATTATATCGTGATCCATTTCCTCCATTAATGTCATTCGTTGGAACGACCAGATCGACTCCCTGACGCCTGCCTTGACTGCACATTTCGTAACATACCCACCGGCTCTCCGGATGCTCCCTGTTACTTCCTTATTTACCGTACAACCCGTGATTGTTGCGAAATCTCTCCTTATGAGAGTGATTTCGGCTCCCCCGTCTACTATGCGTCGGTATGATGAGTCCCGATCTGGATCTTCAATTTCCCTTCGGGTAGCACATGAAAGTTGAGTTTTATTCCGGGAGGGGCCCTCATGACCTCGCCACCTTCTCGGTCTGGCAAACTCAGGCGGATGTCTGCAAAAGCTTTCTGAAGATCCTCTAAATACTCGCGACTCCTCTGAAGGTTAGCGACCTCTTGTGGGGCTTTCTCCTCCGTTTCTTCTCCAAGTGCTACGGGGTTTTCGCCTATCTCTACTCGCCGCCGAGTCAACAATTGTCTAAGCCCTTTGAGCAACCTAGGGCTGACCTGCAACATGGTCTGAAACGACACTGACACCATGGTTCCTAGTAATCTGTTAAGGGTGTCATCGATCTCTGGCATGGTTAAGATCGGAATCTGATACCTAAACTTCTTTAAATTCTAGCAGCGGTGACTTTGTCTGTAGGCTCCTCCTCCCTAGGCTTCCCATAGACTTTCTCCGGTTCTCCGGCCTCTGGCTCCGCCAGGGGTACGAAGCTTCCAACAACCTCCTCCATCACGGTGTCATGAATGATCCTTCTCCCAGCTGTCCTTAGCCGAGTAGTCGCGTTCACTCTATCACGTTCGTCGTTTTCCAAAATGAAGTTGACCTGTAGTCCATGGCCCCGAAGTTGATCCCAGATGATATCGACTACCAGGTCAGCCTCTACTGCTGCTATCTCCAGCCCATTCAGCATGATAACGGCTCGCCGCATCCCCCTGGTGAGTTTCAGTTCACCCGCTCCCCCTGTGGTCCGATTATCTCTCCTTTTAATGACCTGGTACATCTTCTTTTTAATATATCATGGTTGAGCTTTGGACATGCGCCCCATTGTGGTGCAGTACCTGCATTGCTCGTTAGTAGGATCTCTCCGTCCGAATCCTCGATTGGTTACACCTGGTGGAACTACGGCTTCTTGGGGAGGGAGGGCGGATCGGGATACTTGCGCCTGCATAACCAGTAGCGCCTTCTCCACCCTTTCAATTTTGTTGTCGACTCCGTGCACCCGTTCATGTAGGCTTTTAATCCCCTTCTTTACCTTGTCGCCCGTCCTACCAGTCAGATCTATAACTTCCCCTTCCTTGAGCAAGGCTAATGTCTCGGTCCCTACAGTCTTTTCAGCCACATCTGTTACCGTACTCAAATCAACATCCCTGGTGTTTATGAATTTGCTCGTCTGTTGGTAAGCTGACAGAATCTTGTCTTTGTCGAACTCGGAGAACTGCCTGAGGAAGTACTTACTCATTATCCGGTCCATCACCCCGGGGATTCTTAGTGCTACAAGAGTAAACTCCCGTAGGAAGTCATTGTACGTCGCGAAGTTTTTTCTCTGGACTGCTGCTAAGTCGGTCTCCGTTGCCATCTTCTCCGCTGCCAGGTATTTTCTCATCATTACATCTCGGGTTTCCTTCCAGGATCGACTTGCGGCTACGATGGCCATTATGTCCCGCCCCAAGCTCAAAGACACATGCTGCCCCAGATGGTCCATCTTTTCTTCTTCGGTCCATTTCAACAGTGCGGCCAGATTCTCGTAATCTATCAGGAATTCCGTGATGTTTGCCCCGTCAAACGTCAACTTCTTCTTAGCATCCGCTAGGTAGCCTTGGTTTTTGTTCAGTACTCGCGCGAGGGATGATACTATCTTCCTAAGGCCGCCCTCGGAGCTACTGGCATCGCCTGCCATACTGGTATCCGGACCTTCCTTGCCGGCCTTCTGTCCCTCCCTAGTCTTTGCAGTTCCTTCGAGGTCGAACCATCCCAACACCCTTTCCCTGAGGCTCGAGAGCCCTTCACACCCTCGCGTTACCGCTGGCGTGGTCGGCAGGCAGCTAGCCCCACTATCTATGGCTGGCGGATTCGTAGCTTTTTCTGCCTTCATCCCCGGAGAGCTCTCCCTTTCTTTTTTTCTTTTGCTCGGTGTTCCCCCACAGTCACTACCTTTATCCCCTTGCCCGATTCCGCCTCGGTCGGTCCTCCGTTCGTCCCGCGCTTCTTCTTGCAGAGGGTCTTCTTGGTTCCCAGTCATCATTTCCTCGATCAATCTTGCCTTGTACTCCGCGGTCCTTTTTTCTATCTCTGTTAGTTTGCGCCTCGCATCCGTGACCCTTACTTTCTTAGACACAGCTCCCTCTGAATTCTGGGGGCTTGTCCTATCCTTATTTCTGCCCTACTTGGTTTCCTGAGTCCCTTGCCTGCTTCCCCCGGCTTTCCCCGAGCTTTCTCCCAAGGAGATTTCCTTTCGGTTCTCTTTGGTACCATCCGGATTTATCGATTCTCTGTCTTTCTGCCCCTCTTCGCTTAGTACGGCACTGTCTCCTAAGCTTGGTCCTCCTTCGCTCTTACGGTTACCTAAGCCTGGTCCTCCTTCGCTCTTACGGTTATCCGTCTCATCCTCCGTTGTCATTCTGCCTAGTTCTGCATAAGCCAAAGGATTCCCCAGGACACACGCAACGCGGGGCATTTTAGGTTCCCTAGGTTCCATCTTTGTTGGCTTATCTTTACTCGAAAAATAGCCTCCTGCCTGTTTTCGTTTCCTGATTGTTTTCCTAAGAAGGGGCCACGACTGGCCCTGCTGCCCTACCGAGCTAAGGGGCGTGACTTAGTTTCCTTTATCACAGGCTCGTTTAGAGCGCCCTTGTCCCGTCGAGCCGGCGTGTAGGAGTCCGGGTTAGGCATTCTGCTAGGGAAAGTTTCCTGGGCAGTATTCCCCTTTCCGACCTTCAAGGTCATGGCAATCATTAAGAGTCTATCCTCCCCTCCTTCTTCTCTAGCGAGTTTTGATCGTCCGGGTCCGAGACCCTTCCTTATTTCCATCGGCGGGCTTATACTCAATTTGCCCCATTGGCCCGCCCCCGGACGCTAATCCCGTTCTCCCCCTCGTGGCTCTTCCGGTTTGGTAGGCTCCTCGAATAGTTGAGCCACCCCTGCTTGATAACTCTCTCCTATCTCGATTTCTCTTAGGATTATGTGTTCGTATTCTGTCCAGGCTAGCCGTGGCAACCCAAATATCAGAATATGGATGACTTCTAGTAACGCGTGGGCCCTGTTTCCCCAGAACGGCCCATGTTCCACAAAAACATCGTAGAACATCCCGATGGTCTGAAAGGGGAAGTTGTCTACCCAAACTATCGACGAGTCTGCCAGCTCCAGTACCCTCGTGAGGCTCTCGAAGATAAGGTCTATCATAAATCAAGGGATCTGGCACCTCAACGGCGTGGTTGGTGCCCTGAATTCCCTCCAACCTCCCATTTCCACCCTGTTGAGTAAGTCCACGTTTCTCCTACCCCTGACTGATTGTCCTATCCGTGCCAACGCCCGAGCTGCCCTCTGAAAGACTGGAGTCATCTCGTGGCCTTGCGCTATTTCTATCCCCAACAAGTGACAGCCAACCTCAGGTAGGTATAGGACCTCGGTTGAGTCTCATCCCTGTCCACCGACATTCCACCAACATGAAGGCCCTGTCTCTCCCTAGAGTCATGGCCCGCCATTCCACATCGAATCCCCGAAAGTTGGAATTCGACGGGAGGGATACTTCCCATCACCCGCCGTTATTCCAGGGCGGTCCGGGGTACCGGGGCTGACGTTCCATTCGCACACGTCTTGCTGCCATTGCTGCTTCGGCGATTCCTAGCATAGTCCACATAAAAAGTGTTACAGTCAATCCTCAGTAAACATCCACCTACTTCCCCCTTTACCCCTTATGTTCACATTCTTCTTCTTTGGTCCCAACTATCCCTCCATATCTCCAGGAGCCGCAACCTCCTCTGGCTGCTCGTACAACCGGTAAAGGTCATCTACGTAGGTCGCGCCCCGACCTACTTCCCGCCGGATGACTCTCCACATGACCTCATCACTTATTTGCGGAACTCGTGGCCTAGTATTTACTGCCGCTCGTAGTATGCAAAGCACCTCGTGCCCCTGTTCGTCTTCAAAATGCCCCATCTCCAGGAAGGCTCGGTAGTATTCCTGATACATTAATGCTTCGTCAAAATCTAGCCTAGTTATGGCAGCTACCGCCTGCTCCACTCGCTCTACGCCTCTCATTCGTCTTAGTAGAAAGGGTGGTAGACTCATTCGTACGACCTCATTTGGCAACCCAAAGACCCCTGTTGCAGCGACTTTTACCTCAGCCGTCACGTCATCTCGTTCCGGATCTGCGAACTCAAACCCCTCCCGCCAGGTTATTTGCCATGCTCATTCGAACATTCGCACGGGGTTATCCCCAGAAGCCAAGGCAATCCCAAAGGTACGCCATCCTTCTTCCGACAGGTGTAAGGATCCCGTCGCATGCACTCGCCCTGGGAGGTCCAAATTTATGCCCCCCAACTCTCCTCTCACACGCCATTCCAGCTCTACTACTAGGTACACCGTATCTTCCACCAATTCTATCCCCACCCAGTCCATTACCGGGTTACCTACCACGTTTCTTGCTGACAGGCTTATTTCAACCCTGTCCCCTGATGCTCTTGGTGGTAGGATCCCGCGAGGCCTATCTTCCCAAAATGTCATCCGTCGGACCATCTTGCAATGTCTCATTTCTTGCTCCCTTAGTCCGATTGCTGCACCCACCGAGATTTCGTACCTTTCGTGTTTTAGTCTCTTAGCACTCTTCACCTATCGTACACCGGTTCTTGCCGCTATCGCTGCGCCATACACTCTTCCCCTTTTTCGGTTGTTGCTATCTCCCCCTTGTTTCAACCCCCTCGCATCTCCTGCTAACCAATGTACACGCTCCTTTCTTATGTTACACCCTAATGCACATGCATCCTCCATACTCCGACCTCCCCGCGGTGTTCGATTCCTTGGCCCCATTTGGTCGAACCACACCATCTCAAACAGTTTAAAGACATTGTCCACGTAGGAGGGAGCGGTCGCCTCCTCCCGACTAACTATGGCGTCCCAAGCTCCCGCCTCTACCTCTAGGCGGTCATAACTGCCTATCCTTAGGACGACGATGACTTCTTCGGCTTTATCTCCGTAGAAGGGCTCATATTTTAATGAGATCCTATAGAACTCCTCAGTCAGCCAGGCACACTCTATATGCACTTTTTTCATGGAGTCGGCTACTTCTAAAATATGTTAAAACCCCCCAAACCACTCAGCTACGAACTCAGGCACCCAAGCCGTTGTTCGTAGGTTGGGCGGCTTGAGTTCCTTCCATCCCCCTATCACAACTCTACTACTAACTTCGTCCCATCCCTCGTTGGCGAACCTCTTGCCTTCGTTTCGGATTCGCGCCTCTGCATCCCCTAGAAGCCACATCGGATCCTGCCCCATTGCTAACATAGTGCAAAATAGGTGTCATCCGTCTTCGGAAAGAACGACCGTCCCGACTGATTCTACTTTGCCTTCCTCTATCTCATCCCAACCTTCCTCTTTCCTTACCAGGTCTTTAATCCGCTCTATCTATACGATAGCCCCCGGGCAACCTCAAACCCAACCCAGTCACATATGGTCCCCTTCCACTCGTTTTCTGTCAATATAGGCATTTTTATTCCTTCTCTGAGCCGCCTTGGTTCCCAACCCTTGAAGGTGTATTCCATCATCCTTTCCGCTCTAATCATCTTTCCCCTTCCTGCACAATACCAGGCCACCCGTTCTCCCTAAGTTAATTCACCCCACCCCTCTTAGAAGTCCCAGTCCTCTTTGTCTTCCTCACTGAAGTCGTCCTCTTCGTTATAGAACAACTCCCTCACCCCTTCTAGAAATGTCTCCCCTATTGCCACATTTCTGTAGACTATCCCCCAATGCACAGAGCTAGAGACAAAGACATTGTTTATACTAAGCCAGTTTAGTATCTCGGCCAGCTCGTCCGCCCTGTTCCCCTCGAACGGCCCCATCTCTACCGACAACCGAAAGAAGTTTTGCCTAGCGCACTAGTATAGTCCGAGGTTCGTCATGGACTTGCATATCTGTACCAGCCTGCTTCGGGTTCCGAAACCGCATCCACTAGGAAGGGAGGCAGCACACATCGCATGGTTCTGACGGGTCGCCTCATGCTTCCTCTATCCCCAAGTTCCACCAGCACGTCTACCCTTTCCATTTCCATTTTTCTCCGCTGACATGCAGCCCACACAACCTCCGCTTCTGCCTTCCTAAACAGCTCGTCCGGCGTATTCCCGAGTGCCAACTCTATGACCATAGCATTCTCCCCACCTTGCGACAAGTAGACCCACCCCTGGGCTTCCACTGTCCCTCGGAATTCCAAATCCATTAAACTCGGCGACAACCTCGTCAAACTCACCTTGGTTCATACTGTCCCTATCCAAAGAAACACGTCCTCCCCTTCCAGTATTGTCGTTTGATACGCTGGTTCAAGGTCCGTCCACGTCCCATCTTCCGGGAGGACGACCGATACCCCATCCTTTACATCTACTGGCATTTCCAGGCCGCTGGTGTAGATCAGGGAAGGCAGCCATCGCGCCATCTTGTTTCCAGCACCCGACCCCTGTTTTCATAAAAGAGTATCAACCGGTCCTTCTAGTCAGGTCAACCCTCGCCCTGGATAAGAATTATTTCAGATCCCTCATCAAGGTCTCCCTAATTTACCCCCCCCCCCCCATTCCTTAGTACCTCCTTTCCATAATACCCTCGGTCGGCTATCCATTTTCCCACGTTTTTTCTTTTGGTTCCATTCCAACTGACCTCTATCCTCCTTCCTTCCGATCATTTCTCACTCGTGTGGACGCAGATGGGGGAGGGGATAGACTTAGAATATGTCCCGTCCAACAATCCAAGCTCAATCAATCTTTACAGAGCGGGAACGCATAAAAAAAATCAGGCAATCTCACATACGAGCCGGTCATCTCCTCACCGACCTTTTCCCAATATGGTCTCTCCGCTGATACTATCGGTAGAGTTTTATCCCATACCTCAAGCGCAGCTTAACCGTCGCGAGCGCGGTACCTAGGCTCCAGCAAGGCGTTAGCCCTTTCCTTGTACCCAGAATACCCCATCCCGTCTTGCTGCTCTCGCACATCCATACCGACACCGAGGGTTACCCTGTGTGCCTAAATACAGGGACAAAAGTCAGTTGTCCGGGCATTCACTTCCATCGGTCCGACAAGAATCAGCCTTTCCCAAACCATGCTACGAGAAGCTACTAATCGTTTCCGAGGCTCCGTCTTTGTCCGCATGCAGTGGTACTCCCCCCGCCAGCCAACAGGCTAAGCCCTGCCTGAGGAGACGTTTCGCACCCCGTCCAGCAGATCATCGAGCCAAGCTCGTCACCGCTCGAACGGAAATGCTACTAATCAACCAGCGTGACAAACTCCCGTCCGACAGCTCGGTGGCCTGACCTCCACACACGAACACACGACAACCTACAAAAAGAGAGCGACGTTTCGCAACCCGCACCGGGCGGTGCAGACCCATCCTTTCCTTCCGAAAGGCAGGACGCTCAAATTCCATCATGCAAACACAAGTTCCAAGTGGGACACATAGAGTACGTGTCTTTCCCTTGGTGCTCCCAATGCTTCCTACCCAAACCTCACATTTTGTTTTTTCCTCTCAGGATGATGAGTGTCACTCCCCCTATTTTCATACATAGTGGTTGGTTCCTTCTCGTGAGAGTCTTCAAAGGTGAGCTAGTTTTCCTTGGAGTCTAGCAACTCTCTTCATTCCCTTTCTCTTTATTTGTCTGTCCTTTCATAGGGCGGTGTCGGACAAAATACCCTTACAAGGGTATTTTGCCATACCTTTGCATTCGACACGGTGGCGGCATCGGCTACCATGACGGAGCCAGTCTGGAATGAAAGGGGTGTGCATGCTTGGCGTGACACTGAAAGTGAATTCCTCGGCCACTGAGGCCGGGGCAAAATCGGTGAGAAAATTTCGTGCGCGCGTTATTATGACACGCGTCGTGGTGAATAGGATCAGTAGTAATACCCCTCGACAGAAGATTTCGAGGGGTCAGTTGGGTTGATGTTGTGTCAGGTAGATCTACAGCACGCACTGAGACTTGGTCTGGTACCTGTCTATCTACCGATACCAGGGGTTTAAAAATTTTCAACTTTTTGGCCTCCGAGTCGAGTACCAGCCACATCTACCTCTATTTGGTGTGGTACCGGCCTACCCGCCACTTGAGTGTTTACCCCGCCGCGACCCTCGATGCCACAGCCACGGCTAAGTACCGGCCCTTCGGGCCTTCCGATGAAATACGTGCCCTTGCGGGTCACGCACGAGCTCAAGGCGACAGACATTCAGATAGGCACGCAGATTAGCAAGCGTGCACGCTAGCGCAGGGTAGAATGGACTCAGGCCATTGGTTGGACTGAGCCACGTTACTTTATGTATACTAGAGCTACTCCCCTTCTATCGGAAGTGGGAGCTAGCTCAGTAGGTTTCAGTGCAGGTCGATATGCGGGGGATTTGGGGATCAAGGCCCGCCGCCCTTCGAGCTAGCTCCTTTTTGACAGGGAGCCCTACTTTTGTTTGCCTAAGTTTGAAAGGTCGGGACTCGAACCCGCGACCTCTTTAGCAGGGTTAGATAAGGTAGTTGTCTCGTTGAAACGAGATACTACATTTGATAGTTCGATTCGTTCATCCTTTTTCTTTCTTAATAATTTATTTTATTTGAGGGGGGGGGGAGTTTAGATTCGTTTTCTTTTACTAGTTTGCCCGTAACTTGTTCGTGCGAATGAATCTGTACCCGGAAGTCGGGCTGATTCTGCCAAAGAAGGGAAAGAGGTCTGGCCGTCCCTACCGTGCTGCGTCTGCCTATAGCACGGGGGTCCCTTCGTCGGAAAGAGAGCAAGCCACCGCAAGATCATGCGAAATCGAGAACAAAAATCGGTCGCGCGATAGTTGGAGAGAGCACTGAGAGGCGAACGGTGGAGCGCGAGAGAGCCAGGAGAGACCACTCGTAAGGAGAAAAGAACCGCGAGAGAGAAGGAAGGGGAAAGTGGAGAAGGAGAAGGTGGTCGCACGAAAGAGAAATGGAGAAGAGGAAGTAGAAGGAGAGAAGAGAGAAGGAGGAGGGGAAGGAGAAAATGAGTGAAGGCGGGAGGAAGCAAAGTGTCGGAGCACTTACCTGTGGAACGACAGACCATCGATAATGCGGTGTGGTGACGAAAGCGACTCGACGACGACGACGACGAACTAACTACGTGCCGGCGACGACGACGACTCAGACGACGACGGGGAGAGAGGAGGCAGGTGAGTCGACGATCACCCGACTTACCTCATAGAACTCCCATGGATAAATAAATAAAATTGGATGAATCTACCCCTACGGCACGGAAATATGCAGTGCAACTCTAGTGTGTGTGTGCGCGAGAGAGAGAATGTGAGAGAGGGAGAAAGAGAGTTTCTTCTGCTTCCTCTTTAAGTCCACCATCTCTCCCTCATCCTCTCGCTACACAACCTTGGCATCTACAACGTGCGAGAGAAAGAGAGAGAGTTTTCTTCTTGCTCTTCTAAATCCACCATCTCTCCCTCATCCTCTCGCTACCTGACTTCAGACTACGAGAGAAGGAGAGATTGGGTGAAGATAAGTCGCACCGAACAAGCAAGTCTCCAACCCCTGGGCTGGCCGCACGGTACTTGCATCGATAGATGAGCAAAGGTGAATGAATCTTCCCCGAGACAAGGAAATATACGTACTACACGTATGTGAGTATGTGTGTGTGTGAGAGGGGGGGAGAGATAGAATGTGTGTGTGTCTGTGTGTGTGTGTGACACGTTCATGTTTCAACTAGGGGGGGGAGAGAGAGTGAGAGATAGATAGATAGATAGATAGATAGATAGATAGATAGATAGATAGAGAGAGAGAGAGAGAGAGAGAGAGAGAGAGAGAGAGAGAGAGAGAGAGAGAGAGAGAGAGANAGAGAGAGAGAGAGAGAGAGAGAGAGAGAGAGAGAGAGAGAGAGAGAGAGAGAGAGAGAGAGAGAGAGAGAGAGAGAGAGCTTGGTGACGTTTTTTCGACATTGGACTTCAGACATTTTGACGAGGGATTAGGTGGGATTTGACGACTTTCCCATCTCCCTTCCCCTTCGTCTGTGTATGGGCTGGACCTGGCATGTTCTTCCCGTGTGTAGCACCGAGCCCCTTCACACCTTGGGATGAGAATGATGTATGATTCGTCTGTACTGCGACATTGATTGGGCTAGTCATTGGTATTAAGCATTCTGCTGAGTTGTACTACGTAAAGGAGGTTTGTTCCAGTCAGGTTAGGATTTGTATCTAAGTCTTTTGCGGCGCCATAGGACACTATTTTGTATGCAGCAGAATGTACGCTGCTTGTTGAGATTTCACTTGCGCCGCGTGATCCATTCACTCCTTTTATCACATTGCAAATCCTCGGTTACTAAGTGCATCACGTATCTGTGCATGCACGTTGCTTGTCGAGGTTTGATTCGCGGCACGTTGTCCATACAGTCTTTAGTCACACTGCGGATCCTCGGTTATTATGCGTATCGTCATCTGGGCATGTAACAAAAGGGCAGAGAAGGGGATAGGAGAGAAAGAGAGAAGGAGATGAGAAAGATCGGAGAAAAGAAAGAGGGAGGGGGAAAGGTGATAAGAGAGAGGAAACCAAAGAAGGAGAGGAGGAGGAATGATAGGAGAGACAGAGAGAAAGGATCGAAGAGAGAGAGAGAGAGAGAGAGAGAGAGAGAGAGAGAGAGAGAGAGAGAGAGAGAGAGAGAGCTAAGTCCCTAACCTGCGGCTCGCCGCACACTACGTCGAATGAGCAAATCAAAAGGGTGGTAGTGTATATTTCCACGTTTCAGCGGAAGATTCGTTCCGTTTTTGCTCATACTATCGATGGAGTGTGTGTGTGTGCTTATACGGGTGTGCGAATGTGTGACGATCACGCTATGACCCCGATTACTTATGCCAATGGGATGGGCAGAATCGAATGAATCTACCGGTAGTGTATATTTCCACGTTTCAGCGGAAGATTCGTTCCGTTTTTGCTCATACTATCGATGGAGTGTGTGTGTGTGCTCATACGGGTGTGCGAATGTGTGACGATCACGCTATGACCCCGATTACTATGCCAATGGGATGGGCAGAATCGAATGAATCTACCGCTAGAACATGGAAATATGCACTACTGTTTAAGTACACAAGAGTGTCTGTTGATCTCGCTACGGAGTGCACGCTACTTTCATCGGCAGGACGAGCGAGATCGATTGAATCTATCGCTAGAACACAATGGCATACGCCACTACTGCTTATGTATGCACGGGCATGTATGTACGAGGGTGTGTACGTGAGTACGTGTGTGGGTGTGTATGTATAAGAGAGAAAGCAGAGGATTCTCGCCTGGACTACCGATTTCCCATCAAACTCCAAACGTGTATCTGATTAAAACGATAAGTAGCATTCATTTATTATTATTATTATTATTACTATTATTTTTTTTCTTTTCTTTTCGTTTTGTTCTTCTGGGTGATATTATTATTATTATTATTATTATTATTATTATTATTATTATTATTATTATTATTATTATTATCATTATTACTGCTATTACTATTTGCCTTGCCTGCCTACCACATGCGCAGGGAGAAAACGTGTGGGAACGATGATGCAATCGTCGGTGACATCCTGAGGTTGGCCGTCATCCGTCCGGCTTGCTGAAACGCACGCTTAGGCAGTTGATGTTCCTCATGTTGTGGTCGCGGTCTATTGCATGTCGTGTCGGATCGTGTTGCAGACTGCATTGAGCTTGGTTAACAGGCAGTAGCAAGGAGAGAGATGTAGAGAGAGAGTTCTTCTTCTTCCTCTCAGTCCACCATCTTCTTCTCCCCCTCTCAACATCTGACTTCACTGCATCTATAGACTACGAGAGAAGAGGGAGAGAGTCTGGCGACATCGGATCCAGACTAGACTTTGGGACTTCAGACATGACAATGAGGGATTATTTGGGATTGATGACAAAGACAGGGTGTTGACGGCATTCCCATCTCTCCCCTCCGATCATTTAATCCCTCCCTCTTCGTTTGTGTATGTCTGAACCTGACGCTTCTTCCTGCACACAGCACTTGACTCTGTCACCCTGGTGATAGAAAAAATGTATGTTTGGTCTGAGTCCAAACATTGACTGGCTCGTTATTAGCCTTCTAGCATTTTGTTTCGCTACTCTATACTACGAGAGTGAGGTCAGTCCCGGTCAGGTCTGTCTTTGTATCTAAGTCTTCCCTATGTTGTTCATCACCATCAGGCATGTATGAACATGCGCATTGCTGGGCGAGATCTGTTTGCACCACATTGTCCATTCAGTCCTTTCATCACATTGCATACCCTCGATTATTACGTATGTCACGTATCTATGCATGACGAAGGATGATGATGATGATGATGGGAGGATGATGATGATGATGATGGGAGGATGATGATGATGGTGATGACGATAGTGAGGATGATGATGATGTGTGGACACATACCTGTATTGGCGATGGTCTGCATGGGCGGCATCTTCAAGTACTTCAGATCGCCACTGATGACAATAGTTGTATTGTCGGTTGTACGCTGTAGTAGCTGTGTAGGAGTAGGCAAGACGCTGAGTGCCAAGTAGGATAGTAAAGGGACTGAACTCTTGTGTGGATGGAGAGAGAATATGACTCTCCTTGGCATCGGTTTTCAGTACTACGAACCTCCATTGGTGTATTATTGGTGCACTGCTGCTCTTTGGACACGGAGAGAAGGTTAACAACAGTCGTATTTTTCATCACCACTTCAGGACACCCTTCACCACTTCAGGATGCAGCCTGCCTAAACATGTGGTTTTCAGGGTCTTCGGACCTTTCACCACTTCGGGACCATTCAGGTCTGAAAATCCTGAATGGGCCTGAAGTGGTGAACGCTCCGAAGACCCTGAAAACCACCTGTTTAGGCAGGCTGCATCCACAAGTGGTGAAGGGTGGTTTTCATGGTCTTAGCACCTTTCACCACTTCAGGACCATTCAGGATTTTTAGAGTGCCTAAAATTCTCACTTGACCACTTCCGTCAAGCAAATACTTGACCAGCWGATAAGCAACTTTCTTTAGCATCACTCCCTTCTTGCTCATCGAACAAAGGCATAGAGGAGCAAGCACTAAGAGGACAGGTCGTCATAGCCGTTAAACCTCTGATATTGCAAGAAGGAGAAGAGCACTTGACAAAGTACAAAATGAGATAATGATAATCAGCACCTACACACGAGAGGGGTTCTATACAAGATCATAGCCAATCCGATGGATCTCACCTTCGTCTCATATGTTACAAACAATACAAATGACAACTCAATGTTTTATCCCCAGCATTTTAACGAGTGTGGGAACAATTATTAAAGCTTTTCCGAAAATGCTTAGTCGAGGCCACTAATTAGCGACTCCATCAATCCCTGACGACGACACTCATACACACTTAACTGTTATTGCCCCTCTAGTTCCCCTGTTAACGCTCTGTCGTCACATCCCTTCAATATCAATAGCAACTGGTGGATAAAAACCAACTTTCGTTACATACCTCGTTCATTCAATCCCTCAGCCTGGTTTCAATCAATGAACTCACTAATCAATGATCATTTCTCCCCATCCATAACTTGTGGATAACTCTTGATAGTCAGTGACCCACCGTAATGTGATCGGACTGAAGACTGACTGTACTCAGTGGGGATAACCACGATTAGCGACCCCGTTCAGATATGTACAATGCACAGAATACGAGCAAACTCAGAGTTCCCTCAAGAGGCTTCATACCTGCCACTCGCAAAAGAGAGTGTAAAAACGGCTGATGTAGAACGAGGACCGAAAGTAGAGATGA
>BFEA01000191.1:897052-913039 GCA_003427395.1 Chara braunii
CAATCTCGCCTCATCTCCCGCGCTGTAACTCAGGATCGTAGTGATCCTAGGGCCTTCGCTAGACATAGGGGACCAGCGAGTAGTGTACTTCCAGTAATCCGGCCAGTAGCCATGCAGGCCATTGCAGCGTGCCATAGCCAGGCTATCGGCAGACGCGGCGCAGTACCAGGTTGCTATCCCAGCACAACGTACCACTTAGCGCAGACTAAACACTACCCGACTGGTAGCGTGCTGTGCCCCTTTTCTCAGAGAAACAAGAGCACGCCGCGCACTCACAGGCTTCTCCTCTCTTCCTTTATAGAATCGTTGTTTGCCAAGATCTCGCGCTCTAAATCAAGGACCCAAATTAGTTCTTTTTTAACCTTTTAAAATTAAAGAAACTTTAGAATTTTACAGATGATAAAATAAATTAAAATTAAGTAATTTTGGAAACGCTCAAGTCTATAACCCAACGGTCGGGCGGGGTCAAAACCTCATGCCACCATCAGTCTCGGATATCAGTGACAGGACTACGGATTCGACACTGTGGTCCCATAACGAGATATCAACGGCCGCTCTTGTGTCTTCAAAATGAACCGCCGACCTATCTCTATCAGGTACCCGTGTCTAATGGCAAGGAGGGGGCTTATGACCCTCCACGGGGGGTGATAGCACTGATAGGCCTCCTACTGGTGCGGTCGCGGGTCGCCCCTCTTTTGGGGTCCCATTACGTGGCGCTCAACCAGACAACTCATCCCCAGACGGTATACGAGGAGTCGGCCAGCTTAGGCGGTAGACCACAGTCTGGGCTCAGAGTTCGACCCGTTGGGTTTCCTGTAAAATGACAGGTCGAACAAAAACTAAATAATATTAATTATAAAATAAATAATAATAATAATACTAGCAGTAAAATCAGAAAAGGTAAGGAAATCGTAACATCACAGTGGCCTGAAGCCACCGGATTTTTCCCGAACTAAAACGCGAGTTCAAATTTGACGTTTTATTTTTCTTTTTTCCTTCTCTCTTTTTTACAACGACTTCTGCCCTGTGCACCTAACCCATAACCTGGTAAAGGGGTACCTTGCGCGAAGTAGAAAAACCCACACCGGACCCTCTACCTCCGTGTCCCTGGCGAACCCGGCGGCTACCACGACCACAGGCCGGTAGTGCTTTGCTGTACAGCAGGGCGCCGAACCTTCGTGGACCAATGGAAAATCCAGTGACGCACCCTTTTGCCGAGGCAAACGCCAACTGGACTTGTCCCCGTCGAGGTACGGCTCACATACCAAGCCTGTAGGGGTTCGGAACACGCTTAACAAACAGCAAAAGCCGGGACGGTACTGGTACTGAGCAGAAATATGGCATACGAAGGAGGGCCGGGACACCGCGCCCTCCGACATGATACCAAACCCCCACCCAGCATCCCCGCTGGGTCAAAATACTTCGATCGAATAGTATAAGACAGTGCACAACTTAGAATCCGTATTCATTTTCAGTACATCACAACGATTCATCGTAGCGCTCTTGCGCCAATCAACAGACTCTCTCTCATCATAGTGTTCCTCCTTTTCCCCTTCCTTTCTCGCCTTGTGACCTGCGCCTCGCAGATCTTTACTATACACCCTTTCTCTTTTCGTTTTTCTTCTTCAAGCGTCGCTCAACCTCATACCATGCCTGAGGCACGTAGGGGGCAGGGAAGAGGAAGAGGAGGGAGAGGGGGTAAGGCCCGAGAGGAACCGCCGGCTCGTACGTGGCGTGACTATAGTTCTGAGGAGGAGGAAGAAGAGATACGAGGCTATGGCACGCACTCAAAGTCTTACCCGCGCCACCCGCTCTCTTCATGGTACGAAAGGACTCCATCCCCAGAAAGGATGGAATACTTCCGGAAGAAGTTTGAAGCGCGCTATGGCGCGCCCAGCACTTCCTCCCCTCCTTACTCTCCCAGCGCTCCTATCACTCCCACGACGAGCAGAGCCCTAGTGCCTGTTCCACGATCCTCTATCCCTTGTGCAGTTTCCTCGCCCTCTCACCCCAATAACTGCATTCTTTTCAGTATTTTCTTTCTTCTCTCTCTACTTCAGATCGAGCTCATGGCGATTTTCTATATCATGTATAAGCGCGACTTCTTCTCAGCTTTCTGAATCTGCTTCTCTCTTCAAAATTCTCAATTCATACATCACTTCATAGTGTCCCTGGCTTAAGAGTTTGAATACCTTGAGGGATACAGGTTCCTCATGAACCAGGCTGCTTGTCGACCACCAAATAAATTTAAGAAGGATTATGCTTCCATTTTCTCACTTGCCGCCAGTTCTAACCCCTTGTTATTTTGGGATTTGTTCTCACTCTGAACTTTTATGGCAGGGAAAGGTTACCTTAACCTTCACCTTGGCTGGAAAACCGAAACATCGTCAGTCTGATACCAATGCTTGGGACACTTGTCCAGTTTGCCGTGTTGGGAGTAGGGTATACCAAACCCGATTTTATGCTCTCCGACTTGAGTAAGATATCTCCTCAACTTCTCAAGTGACTGAGGGGATACCAAACCCTGTTTTCTTTCTCTGGTCTGAGTGAGGCGTCTCCTCAACCTCTCAGATAGAAGGAAGGGGATACCAAACCCCTTGTCTTTTCCCTGGCCAGGAAACTTCAGATAAATCTTTGTATACTTGCAAAACAGCGAGTCCCACAGACAACAAACTATGCCCCAGCAAGAAGGCTCCCAGACAACTATCAGCCAAGCAACAAGTAAACAAAATAAAAACCCAGAATAAAATAATAAAATAATAAACACAACAAGACAATTCTTCACACCCAAGAGTTATTGATTGCCTTGGTTTTGGCCCACCACTGACCAGGAATGGCAGACGTTCCGTCAGTCTGACATACCCCATTCGGCCCGCCTCAGGCCAAGACTAGTCAGACCATTTGTCTTGACAACCCCTTTGACCTGCCTCCAGGTCAGGACCAACATACCCACTACTCGAGTATGGCAGCCCTTTGGCACTCTCGCCAGGACACCTTGACTATAGTGGGTCTGGTCACCCTGTGACAGTAGACCTCCCGTTAGTCAAACTGCCCCGAACCCGGATTTGACCACTGCGGTCGGGAACCGACTCACCCACCAATTTTTGGCCAAGCGCCCTGGCTACCCCGCCCAGATTTTGAACGTAGGACCCGGTCTAACTACGATTCAAGGCTCTGGCGAACCTTACTGGATTGCATCCTCTGACTGCGGTAGGGTTCCAGTTGACCCCTTTCGACCACATAGGCCAGACCCCCGGAGTCTTAGCCTCAGTCGACTACGAAATTCGACACTCGCGTCGGGGACCTGCTGACCCGACCAGATTGCAACCTACTGCGGTAAGGCTCTGGCTGACCCCGACAATCAACGCATCTTTATGTTAGAGAAGAAGATCCCAAGCACAATCAATCAGGCAAGAATACTATAACCCACAAGCGGACTGCCAATGCCCCATAACATGGAGACCTCCCTTCAGTCTCAAGAGGATGCTTAGTGCTGGCCCCAGAGAGGTCCCTTTCCTCAGCTGGGAATTTATTTTCCAAGAGACGTCCCGTCAGTCCCAAGAAAATATTGAAATGCTGATCTCAGAGAGGTCCCTTCCCTCATCCGAGTAAAGACAGACAACTTTGTTAAGAAACACGAAGTCCCTCTACTGACAACTCTCAGTCAGGTAAAGCTGGACTTCTTTATGTCTGTCCTCGTCTGAATTTCTTGGATGGACAACTTAGTCAGAGAGAGGAAGTCCTTCTGCTGACAACTCTCAATCAGACAGAACTGAACTTCTTTATGCCCATCATACTTTTTTCTCTATCATAAGAATATTACTGATTACATCTCTTGATGGGTCATAGTCATGAGTTCTCTGATCTTGACACTGCGTCAATGCTCACGAAAACTGTATGTCACAGTTATTTCCCCACTCTCAGGGACTTGACACTCATGGATCCACTGTAGCACCGCCTCAAAGATATAGTCTCATTAGCTCTATTGCTTGCAGAAACAGAAAAATAACTGACATGTAGAAAATTGAAATGTTGAATTGACCATGCAAGGGCGATCACAGTCTGCTGAAAATTCAGTTTTGTCGTCTCATTGTCTTATTGTACTTTTCTCTGTTCTCTGGAACTGTTCTCTCACGTAGATGACCGACCTTTCTTTCCTCTCTTTGAGGTCACTGTAGGGATCAAATCAGGGTCTCTGAAAATGAACTTACGGAGTCTTGACCCTGACACCATGTCGTGAACCCTAGATTCATCCATCTATGAAATCTCATGGACTTTACCCTCTGCTTCTTCTGTGATTGTGTAAGGACCAAGCCATCCGGGCTCCAATGGTTTAGTCCATTGAGTCTCAAGAGAACTATCGAACAGAAGGACACTTTTCTTATACATTTTTTCTTGTTCCATCTCTCTTGATCTGATAATCTGCTGGATGTCATTCTCTTTGCAACATCCATCACTGCCTGATCAACTTCTGATATTTGTCTCATTCTGATCTGGAGGAGCTCTGAAATAGAATAGTCTCTGTCACTTTCTTGACTTGACCATGTCTTGACAATGTTCTCAATAGGTAATGTAGCATATCGGTCATACCACAGAGTAAATGGAGCATAGTCAGTAGTCCTCTTGACTGTTATGTTGTCAGCATATACTGCAGCTCTTAATACTCTTGGCCTGTTACTGAGATTTCCTTCACACCACTTGGCCTATAAGTCTTTCAAAGTCCTGTAACCTCTTTCTACATGTGCATTCGTTTGAGGATGGTAAGTAGTCACATACCGAATTCTGCCACCCAATTTAAGAGTGGTTCTTCAATCTTATTTTTGAACTCTGATCCTCTGTTTGAGACAAACTCTCTGATAAAAGGATACCTGAGATAGACTTCCTCTATCCAGTCAGCCACTTGCTCGACTGTTTTTTTTTTCAAAGTTTTTACCTCAATATATCCAGAAAAATTATCTCTCATGTTCAGTATATATCTCATCCCGTCCTTGCCTAATGGCATGGTGATGAGATCTAAATGAACTCGGCATCCTGGTTCTACCAGAATAGTGGGAAATAAAGACTCAATCATTCTTGTGGTAGACCTCTTCTGACATAACGCACATAATTTACAAAATCTGAAAATCATGTCTCTCATGCCAGACCAGAAGTAGAGTTTGACAATCTTAGAATAGGTTGCCTCAGCAACCCTGTGACCATCATCGACCCCCTCATGTAGAACAACAATTATCTCTAATTGTCTCTCTTTACCATAGGCCACTCTTAATGGAGGTAGTCTTCCCTTACCATCCACAAAGAGATGTCTTTTTTTTAATCTGAACTTATTCCTGAAATTTTTACAGTAATATTCCTTTAGCTGTTCCTTTTCCATCTTCTTACCAATCTCTTGATAGCTTTCATCATATTCTTCATAAATGAAAAATATATTTTCCTCCTTCTGTTCACCTTCTTCTTCTTCCTTCGAACCAGAGTCTTCCTCGATTTCATGAGCAGTAACTGCTGCTGCGTTAACTTTAGCATACCAATTATTTGACACACCCTCTTCTTCTTTCCCAAAAATCAGCTCATAAACATAGGCATTAGGGATCTCTCCCCAGCTGTCTCTCTCTTCAGACCACAAACTTCACTTATAGGAACGTGGTACTTCATAATCTTCGTCATCTTTTTCATTCAGAAATTACCAACATAGGCTGATTCTTCAATCGTTCCGTTTACATCTTCTTCCTCTTCTTTTCTCCGTTCAATCCGGCTTAGGCCATCTGCCCTGTTCTTCTCAGTAGGAATCGTTTCCAGCTTAAAATCAAAAGTTCAGATGAAGGGAATCAACTTGCTGACTGTTGGATCTACTTGTTGGTGTTTCCTAATGACACCAATCACAGAAGATGCATCAGTCCTCAAGATGAATCTCCTCCCTAGTACATATTGTCTGAAGCAGTTGAGGCTATGGATGATTGTCAACAGCTCTTTCCTGAATTGGGTATAACCTCTTTATGTTGAATTAAAATTCCTGCGTTAAAATCTCAGAGGTCTTTCTTTACCATTTTCATATTTCTAAATGAGCACACTACCCAGAGCAACTGATCCTCCATCGGCCTCAATGATGAAGGGTCTTGCCTCCTCATCATCATAAAATGACACTCCCAGCACTACACCACCATCTTTTAGTTTTTCCTGCGGAGTTTCTGCAGCGGCTTGTCTTTTATCATTTCATGCTAAATTAGTCCTTTGCCTTACCATCTCCGTCAGAGGCTCTGCAAGGGTAGCAAAACGAGGAATAAAAATCCTCCAAAATCCACAGACACCCAAAAATCTTTTGACGTCTGTTACTTTTTGACGTGGCAGAGGCCAGTTTAAGATCTTGTCTATCTTCTTGGGGTCAGGACTCCTCCCCTTGGAGAAACATCTGAAACCGAAGATGATTACCTCTGGCTGAAAGAGAAGGGACTTTGGTCCACTGGCAGTGAGATTATATTTTTGAAGTCTCTCTAGGACCATTTTTACTCTTTCAGCATGTTCCCAGACAAACTTTCTGACTCCACCTGCGACCAAAGTCTCATCTCTCACTAGGGGTCCTTTTACAGGATTGTCATTAATATAGGGGCTGGTTATTTCAGGATAAATATCTTGCATGACTTCGATCATATCCCTTTGAACCACTGCTACACCATTAGTCCAACCCTGAGGTACCATGCACATGTGATCGAGCTCTATTAGAGTGTGCATGACAGTCATTGGTCGACTAGTGGGATCAATGGGAAACTGATCATAGCCAGAATACAAATCAACTAGGGAATAAATGCATCGACCAGCAAAAGATTCAGAGAGGAGATCGGCGTTAGGAAGACTACGTGCATCACGTACCGTCACAGAGTTGAGCTTCTGAAAATTTTGTATTCATTTCAATCCACCCCTTGGTTTCCGAAAGCAAAACCAGTGGTTAGCATACGGTCCATAAGCAAGTTCAACAACATTAGATGCAATCTTCTTGTTAAGATATTTTACGACCTCTGCTTCTTCTTTCAAGCATACTTGGTCGGCCTATCATTCCATGGAACATGATCAACTGTCCAAATTTTGGTCATCTTGATCATATCCACATCCAACTGCCCTCTCTCTTGATCATTTAAGGAGAATGCATCTGAGAACTCCTGACACATTTTGAAGATATATTTTTTCTCTTTAGGCAGGATAAACTGATCCGAGCCTATCTTCATTGTGTCGAATCTCTCTTTGGTGATCCTATTCCCTAATTTTGCAGATTCTCTTAATGCTTTAATAATTTTCCTTTCTTTTTTCAATGCTTCATCATAATTATTTTCTATTAGGACTGTCACGGGGTTTTTCTTCACCCCCTGGGGCTTGTATTTTCTCTCTGACCCAGTGGGCATGTTCCTAAAAAAGGGTGAGTCGATGCAAATTTGAATTCCATCTTTCCTCCCTTATCAGTCTCTACAGCCTTCATAAATGCTTCAATTTGTTCATCCAAGGACCTTTATCATTTTTGAAACTTGATTAATTAACCCACTGAAATTTTTTATTTTGCCTTTTGTTTACCTTCCTCTCTTAGTCTCCTAATCTTCTCAATAGACTCTTCTTTCCAGATTGAATTAGTAGACAATCGATGCTTGAAATTATTTTTAGTGCAGACCATAAAGGTCTGTTCTTGAGAAGTCTCAGGATCTTGTAGGCCAATCCAGGATGACCCCTCATGACTGAAAAATTGGACCGCCTCCATTCTATGCAAGAATGGGGTTCCCAAAATACAGTCATGGTCCAGTTCTGGCACTACAAAACCCAGTAATTCCACTATCATGGTACTAACTCTGATAGGCAGATTATCAATAAATCCTCCCACAAAAAGTTCTCCTGCAATATTACTCAGTATATTTTTTGCAGTTTTATCAATAGATAAGTCACAAACGTTCATTGTTCTTCGTAAAATGAGTATTATCTCTGCCCCAGAGTCCACTAAGGCTAGAATTTTCACTTGATTAATACGAATGGTCAGGTGTCCACATCCCATGGTTGCAAATTTCATCTTGCAACCTAGCAGCGACCTGTTCACTTGGCTGGGGAAAACTGATCCCAAGTAATTAACTTCTAATTTCTTCTTTTCAATCAACTTTTTCAGTTTTTTTCTCAGTTTGGATGCTACAGTCATTACTTCCTTGAAGGACAAAGTCACTTCTGTCTCTTCCAACATTTTAATAATTACGTCAGAAATCACTGTCTCATCTTCTGAATCACTCTTGAGAATAATGTTTTTTTTTTCTTCCTTGTTCATTCTTTCTTTGGGGAAGTTCTGGTTCTGGGTCATCAAGAATATTAATCAGTGACTCCTTAGTCTTCCTTCTTTTTCTTTCCTCTATCATTTGAGGCATCATGCGTGCTTGGAGGTTTTCCACTTCACCAAGCATGACACTAAGTTCCATGACGAGTTCTGGAGGTAGATCACCATCAAATGACATCATGTTTACCAGAAAGCAAATCTTTTTATTGGAAGGGGATTCTACTAATTAAGAAGGATTCTGAGAAGTAAGATTCTCTTCCAATGGAGGCTCACTTGTAGAAGCCTCGTCAGACACATCCTCTGTAAATGTTAAAGATTGCAGAGACAACTTAGTTGTGGTATGAGAATCACTTGTTTTCTGTACTAGTTCATCAGGCAACTCATCAATGAGAAAATGAACATTCACATTAGTTTTTCTCTTCTTCTTCGTCTTCATCTTTTCATCATGCTTAAGAGCAAGAAGTCTCATATCTCCTGGATGTCTGGGGTCCAACTTGTTCCATGAACTATCACAGACATGACCCATTGCATCCTTCTTTGTCACCCCACTCCTTACATCCTTCTCAAGAGGCCTCTAATAGGTGGTAGTGTGACCCCCTTCACCACAATAATAGCAGACAAAACTCTTCTTATGACGGTCATCATACTTCCTCCTTTCTCTGTTTTCTCTGTCACCATTATTTCCATGCTTTCGGATCTAGAAAAATCTCCCTTCTTACCATAGTCTTCATCATCATCATCATCATAATCATCCTCTTCACTTTCAGCTTGCTTCTTTCCTTTGCCATCTACAACATGATTTTCAGGCATTGCAGGCATATAGTTAGTCATCACTCTTTGAATAATATTTTCAGCACTCAGATTGTTACCTCTGTTCATACCATTCTTTGTCTCCCAATCCTTGGCCAATGTACTGATCTGATCTAGTGACCATTTCTTATGAGAGACAGTAGGTAGAGTTCTGACAATTGCAACTATTTCATCCCATCTGAGAGGATAGTGCTGAACTTGATCGAGAACCGTCGGCCTTTCAGTATCAGTAAAATTTGTCAAAAATATATGGCATCTCTGGGCCTCGTCCAAATATGAGATCCTTCTTGCTGTTCGGATGAAGGTCTGAAGAAAACATTGAAAGTGTCATACTTAGCTCTTCTGATGTTGAGTAAATCCTTGGTTGTAGTTGGAACTGAGTCTTTCTCGAATTCCTTTTTCATTCTCTCTTTAACCTCTTCCCATGTAGTGACTCCTCCCATCAATTCCTGAACAACCAACCTTGAGTCAGTGTCACAGTAGGATAGAAGGTGCTTAAGTCATTGCTTATCTGTCCAGCCATAACTGATCCCAAATAATTCATACTTGTCCAGAAAATCATTTACTTGAGGTCCTCTGAAACATGAAATTCTCTCATCTGACCTCTTTGCCCTTGCGATATCTGATCCTCCTTTGATTGTATCGACTCTCTCGACTAACTCTCGTATAACCCCAACCAAGATCCCTTCATTGGTCCCTGCAAATGAACTCGGTCTCCCTCGTCCTACCATTTTGACCATAGACTTTCCCGAATACTTTCTTCTCTCTTTTTGTCACTCTTGCCCTCTTTTTCCTAGTTCTTCAATCTCTCACTCTTTTCGCAAGGGATACAGGCTCGTTTCTCTCTTCTCTTGTTTGCTCTACCCCTTAAGAATTTTGTACATAAAGAGTATAAGCAATGATAGACTAGGTAATAATAAAAGGTAAAGCAATCCTTCTCAGCTTTCCGATGTAATCTTCAATCAACTCTCTTTCATCATCTCTATCCAGTCTTCTATTATACCCCTTTATAGTACCCCGAATCATAAAATATCGAGTCAAGTCTATAATCTCATAATCAAATTGCATCACTTACAACCCGCTGTTGATCCTTCTAGCAAGAGAGACCCGTTCCCGAGAAGTGTGGTATGATACTCTCTCAACAGTTCCCACTTTCACCACCTTTAATAAATAGCTTATCTCAGTCTGATTAGTGACAATTCTCAGGGCAGAATCTCTCATTCAGTCAAAGAAAGGCTGCAAGAACTCAAGCTCATCCAGGGTAGAAAGATTCTTGTTAGAGATCCGAAGAGTCCCCTCTATCTTGATTATTCTTCCTTCCAATACAACCCCAAATGTTAACTGTTTAATCAAACTGGGCATCGCTAACCATCATAGGAAACATATGAAAGATAGATCTCAGGTTGGACATAATCAGGGATTTCGAACCTGTGCTCAAAGGTACTTAGAAACAGGGATTTTATCATCAGAGTAGAGTTTTTTTCCCTTGCTCTGCCAATCTCAGCAATAGCCTCCAGCAGAGGCATCCAATCTCTTCTGTCTTCAAATCCTTCCGCAATTGAGTACTCAGGGAGCCTTTTAAATTCTCTTACTCTCACGCCCCATGTTACCTTTCTTCTTAGCTTCTCTAACCACTCTTTTGTTCGCTCAAGACTGACATACGCCCCTTTTAAATACTCCAAGTAGTCAACTTCCTCCTCTAGACAGGCAGAGGAGTAAACTCTCACATCCAAACTGTCAAAGTTCAGGAATTTAACTACAGGGATATGAAATATTATATGTCCTCTTCCACAAGTCTCATGCCTCAAAATTACAAAGGGATTATCACACCCTGCCACCTCGTAAAATTTACCTCTCACAGTAGTTATCCTAGCTACTGAAACTATTCTTCTTGGGCTTTCTTCACTTTCCATACAAGATCTATCATGGCTGACCAATTGTGTCTTGGGAATGTAAGTCCCTCAATAGGTGATGATGGTATCCCAACAAAATGTCTGACATAGGTACTAAAGGAGAAATTCTCTCCCTCTCGCTCTAGCCTTCTCTTCTCATCATGTACAAGGTTCGACGCACGTTGCCAACACGCACCTTTTTGACACTCTTCAAATCTCTGTTTCGACACATAAATCACAATATCATACTCATCAAGATCAATAAAATAACAGGTAAGAACACACAGACTGTCCTGTTCTCGCCCTGTTTTTTTTATGGCCTCATACCTCACGATCTCATAGGGGATTATGACTCTGCTCGTTATAGAATTAAGAGAATTTAACAGTTTATCTGATTCAACCTTACTCAACCCTCCGTGGTCTCTTATCAGTCTAAGCCAAGGTTTCTCTCTTAAGGGTACATAGGGTCGACTCATCTGACTCTTTGGTCTCGTTTCACTTTCAAAGCAAACTCAACTACTGCGGACCAATTTTCCCTTGACAAATTTATATCGGGCAAGGGAGGAGCTGGAAATCCCTCAAAGACAGTAAATCGAGTAGATCCAGTGAAATTCTTATTTTCCCTCTCAAGTCTCTCTCTCTCTTTCAGTACAACCTCTTCAGCAAATCCCCAGCATCTCTCATACACTTCATCAACACTTCTTTCTTTTGGGACATAAATTCTTACATCATACACATCCAGGTCCGTGAAATAAAAGGTCAGTACGTATAATCGTTTCTGCACTCATTCACCCTCAACCATCTCATATCTGACAGCCTCATATGGGAACACCTCTCTCTTACTCAAAGTATTCAGTGACTTTAAGAGACACTAAACCTTCTCTTGACTTGGGCCGGAACCTCTGCCAAATTTCAACCTTTTTTGTCCGATTTCCTCTGGTGAAACCGCTTTAGTTATGATGACCACCTGTTTTTTTCTCCCACGTCAGTACCATGCTGATAATTGGCAACCAGTTAATCCCATCACAATAGCTATTAGGTATAGGAGGAATCGGAACAGTCTCATACGTTACATGCATTACACCCCATTCCACTTTCTTCTTTTGCTTGATCAGATCTGTTTTTTCATTATAGATAAATTGGGTCGCAATCTCCCATAGCCAATTAAAGTCCTCACCATTGTTGTTGCCGCCTTCTTTGATGCATGGACCGATATCATAGATATCTCCCTCCGAGAAGTGAATCAGCACTATGCAGATGGTTGAGCCACGGGAGTGATAGCCCTAACAACCCTCATATCGATAAGGAAATATCCCGTTGGAGGTGAGTTTGGATAACTCTTTCAGTGCACTGTCGACCAACATTCGTCTTGATTTGTCGTTCTTTCTTTCAATTCCTTCAATGTATTGGGAGGTAATAAAACATACCTGATATCAAACTCGATTCTTTCTAGTCAATAATATCAATCTCCTCTCCCGGTCGTGTGGTACCTCACACAAGGGAATATATGACTCAGTTAACAATTTAGTATTTTCAAGAGAATAACGACTCAAGAAAAGATCGCAAAATCAGTCTAGAAAATTCTGAATCTGGAGAATTCTGAAATTGCCAACAGTTCTCAAGGCCTAATTAAAGCTCAAAGCTGCTTGCTGATTCAGGCTCTTTCCGGACACGAAAAATTTTCATGTCCCCGTCTACGGCGTCATTTTTGTCGCACTTTTTCCAGTTGGACCGCTTCAGGCGACCGGAACGCCAACAGGCTGTCACGCAGGATTTTGTTGTTGATTGCAGTAAATAAAATAAATTAAATAAAGCAAATACCTTCCTGTTGTGTGCGTCCGGCTTTGAGCGAGACCCTTCAATTGCGGTCTTCGCCGGTCCCCAGTCTTAGGAATCTTTTATTTTGATTCGGAACAGCAGAGAATCGTGCAAATAATAATCATAAATTTGTGGAGTGCTATGCATGCATCAATTATGCGAGTCTGATTTTGAGAACTGTGACAAAATCATCCACGAAAACGATCATCAAGCAAGAACAATGCAAGAAGTAAGACCGACTGACTCGAGAAATAACAACGCCAAGGTCAGATGAATGAGAAAAGAATGATAACTCATTATAGTTTCAGGAAGTACATATGGAAGGGAGCATGGCCAACACCACTCATGAGTCCTCACTCATCCCTCTTAACCTTACACTCAATCTTTCATTTTGTTGTTCATCGTTTGGGTTTCTTGCCATGTCTCCGTACTCTTTGAGTCGGTGGCTTCTAAATGTAAAGCCACCTGAAGCCTGCGAGCTCTGAACACTTCCATCCAAGTCGCATAATGCGAAAATCAACCATGGCACAAAACTCCTCCCATAGTGTAGGAAGATATGGCTAAGAGAAAATAACTCTCTTGAGATGTGGGAACTCGGATGACTTAGTCACTGCTTCGTAATCGATCACTGCAGGGGAGATGTACCTCTCGACTAGGTCTACAAGGTCACCCCAGCATGATCCGTCAGTGAAGTAGTAAGGAACCGGAGGTTTGGGGTAGTTTGTAAATAGCTTGGGGCCAAAGCTGTAGACCAACTTCGATTCCCCCTTGAGTCCCTCAACTTTCCATTGTACGAACCTCGCTGCTACTACCCAAACAGAGTCAAAGTGCGGATGTGTCTCATTCCCTTTCTTCAGGTATATCCGCAGGTCCTTGTCTACACCTCCTGCAAATTTTGTAAGAACGACGAAGATTGACAGATCTTCACGCTTAAAGCCGTCAATCTTAACATAGCTGTATGAAAAACTTTCCCTTGAGGCTACCCGATTGAGACTGTCGAGGACAGGCTGCTCAACCGAGATGGGGTTGATCTCTCTCATATGTTTAGGTAAATAGTTACTCCCTGATAGAGGGAAAAGAGACTGTGCTTGATTGACAGACGTTCGTTGCTTGAATGTCTTTTGAATGTTGTTCTGAATGTTGTTGTGAATGCTGTTCAAGGTCTATTGGAGCAATAAGTCACCATACAATGATCATTCACCGATTGTGTACAACTGTTGCTGACATCTGTGATACCGATAAAATAGTGCTCAAACACCGATTATACTCCGTCAGATCATTGACCGAACACTGTTTGGATTGCGATGGTTATTGCCTGAGTATTGCCTGAGTATTGTTTAAGTACTGCCAGAGTATTGCCAGAGTATTGTCTGAGTATTGTTTGAGTATTATCTGAGTACTATCTGAGTACTGCCTGAGTACTGTTTGAGTATTGCTTGAGTATTATCTGAGTATTGTTTGAGTATTGCCTGAGCATTGTCTGAGTATTGTCTGAGTACTGTCAGAGTATTGAGTCACTTAATCGTTACTTCACATGTCATCACACTTCAAAAGATGCTGCAATCTATTGCTATTCAAAACTGATAGAGTTTCCTGAAGATGGTGATTCGAGCACAACCAAGCTCATACAAGCTCCGCCCTGGCCTGTTCAATAGTTTCTAAAGTCGAACTGATGCTGTGCAGTTTTCCTTCAAGCCCGTGGAAATAAATCACATACTCAATAAATTTCCTCTCACCAGCCATCTGAACCGCATGCTCTCTTTGGGTTTGTTGGTGCAACTTCATATATAAACATGGCTCTTCTTCCCATCCCTCACCCTTGTTTCTGACTAGTGAACACTTCAACACTAGAATCTCGTCATCCCCCATAGTTCCTGCAGGCGCCAGGTCTGTCGATAACTTTTAGGGTTTGTCAAGTGGGATGTCAAAGTTAGAACTGAGACGTCTGTGGATTTTCGGGTTATCAGTCGTATTACCAAAGTCCCTCAACAGGAACTTACTCATTGATGATCTTCCTTTGCGACTACGTGCTCTGAAACGACCAAAGTCGGAGGTAACTGTATAGTTTTCATGCTCGGTGCTCCGTGCTAGTAGACCCTCCTTGATATTTTGCCCTTAGTGCACGACAACTCATTCAGAAGTGTACCAGATCGGTTCATCCAACACAGTGGTTTGGCAGGTCCTTCACTCACGTATCAAGAGGAAACACAGCGCTCTGGGGCCCGATGATTCATGGACTAGCACCAGACTGTGGCATCCCCTTAGCTGGCGGGTCATGTTTTGACGACGCTTAAACCCCAATATGCACAGGGTTTTCAAAGCATGCACATCTAACTGATATTCAGATCTAGATATGAAACTGATTTTTTACTCACTCCTGCGAGTAGATTGGTCCGTGCATACAGTATAGGGTAACTCATAGTCATCAGACAAACTCAGCACAGATATCTCATAAATTGTTGTTCATCGTACTATGAGTTAGGAACTGTACGGATCATAATTCTTTCGCTCAGTAACCCTTGCGCAAATATACGGCCCGGATCATACAAGTCCTGGGTCCGATGAATGTTAAGTACAATGTTGACTGAGTAGTGGAAATGAGCTTCCCTTCGTCAGTCCCAGCGTGGTGATTATCCAGTGGTTGGACAATCAGTCACTGTTCCAATCGGAGGACTGATCACCTCACGACTGAACAATCTGACGTGATCCCAGTCACGGAGTCTCGCTAGACTGGGAACATAACTCATGCATTTTGGCCAGTGAGTCAAGCAAGTAGTGACAGCCTACTGTCGTGAGCACAACAGATTGCAAAGGTGCTACTTGGGAGTAACTTTGTCAAAAAAAAAAAAAAAAAACAGCGCGTCATTGGCACAACTTCGGTCAGACACATAACGAAAAGTCTGACTTCCACAAAATTGTCAAAACGCTGCTCACTCAAAAGCACCCGAAGATGTCACATCACACATTTCACTCTCGTACACCTCTTTGATTTGCGAAGAAATACGTTTTCAATCACTTTACCCTTCTTCCTTTACTCATATGAACTAAAACAGGGGCACTGCCCAGGGTTGTCAAGCCCCGGCCCCGGGGCCCCGGCGGGGGTCCGGGGGTCCGGGGGTGGGCACCCCCAGCCCCGGCTCCAGCCCCCCCCCAAAAAAAAAAAAAAAAAAAAAAAAA
>BFEA01000191.1:933715-947594 GCA_003427395.1 Chara braunii
TAAAATCAACAGAAGAAAGAGGGATTACATACATACATTTATATATATACATATATATTTGTGAATGAGGTCGTAGCTGGTCGAAGCTCAGAGAGTCATTTGTCTAGGTTTTCTGTTCGAAAGAAAGAGGGATTACAAAGTGCTCGACTTTGGCTTCTCATAAAATCAATAGAAGAAACATAGAGTCATTGTCATAGTTAGCTAAGCGTGGAAGGCTGTCCGAGAAGTCGACCTGATTAGATAGTTGGTCCGGAGAGTTAGCACCTCGGGGTTCGACATACGGGTCAGTCTTAAGGTGTTCTACCGCGCGTATGTCTATGCTACGGCGATCGAAAAAATGCCCTTGGCTGGCCTACCTCTGCGATTGCATGTAAAAGCCTTCGTATGTGGGTCAGTAGCTCAGCAGGGATACGCCCACATAAGGGATGGTGACAGCTCCCTCAAGTGGAGGTATGTTGTACCTCGCGGGATCCCTAACTTGTCGTAGGGAGTCGCGAGAGGTATAGCACGCGCGCACGGTCAGAGTTGGTATTGTGTAAAGCGACAAAGAAACTCCTGCGTAACACGACCGTGAGGTCCGACACAAAACTTACTTTGCGTCTGGGTGTGGGACCGCCGCACGCAAGAGCGGGATTATTCCTTCTTGATGACCTGTTGTGTTCATGTTGGTTTCTTCAATCATTTCAAGAAAAAATGTGCAAAGTGCATGAGCCAACTAGGCTCAAAGAAGAAGATAGAAGGGCACCCGTTTGGTCGGATCACTCCGCCGCAGGATTTTCATTGGAACCTGGCCTAAGCTAAGCACCAACCGTCTGCCAAGTAACCGGAACCCTTCTTTCATACGAAGAGGAAGGGTCGACCTGCGACTTGCCCAAGGCTTCCCCGGATTGGCGAACACCAGCACCGGACGAAGAAGGGTTAGAGTCATTCCACAAGGGAATGGATGATCAAGTGCATAGCATGCATGTTATACCTCAAGGTCTAGCCATGCCATGTGCCCAGCCACTCTCAAATCTGATTTCTCACAAGGGAAAAAGCAAACACAAGTTCATTTTCCTTATCTTGGGTTGTGTACACGTCAATGCGTCGGGCGCCCCCGTCGGAATCACAAGGGTTAATTTAACCCTTGCCCATCATCTCCATCATTTTTGTAGGGCCAAACCCCGGTAGACTTTCGAGCCTTAGTCGACCCCACTGCGGGTCCCAGTTGGCTCGGCCCGCCCACGATCATGCTCAGGGCGCGGGCCGTTCGTCCTAGGGTCACCCCCACCTTGTGCTTTGAGATGGATGGGGGTGAGTCATCGCGCGAGAGAGCTTTGACAATTGGGATGTAGCTCAGCCCTCACGCCGGGTGGTAGCCTCGCTGGTCATTCCGCAACGCTGATTTTGTTTTTTGATTCATAGTTATGTTCTCAGGAATTGATCCATCCAATACGCAGGCAGTCCAAGGGCTCTTTGAGTGTTTCTCTTCTCTTGTGCGCAGGCTAAGCGTCATCCTTAGGCCGCGCTCCATTTCCCTAAGCATTGTGGCTATATGGCGCCATCGGGGTGCGGCGTCGCCCTCCTCCCCTTCCGATATCACATTGGAAAATCCCCTTGCCGGTTAGACGCATGCGGAAGAATTCCATCACATTGCAATGATAAAATGCCGAGCTCCTGGGACTCGGAGTACTTCGGCCCTTGGGTGAGAGAGTGTATTAGGCAAAGAAACCCGGAATTCCCCTGCCTGACCGATAACCGATTGTGCCCCAGGGAGGTTCACTGTGCCACAACCAGTGATCCGAGGTGCCCCAATTTTCCCACTTCGGACAACACGCAATACTTCATATCCCCCGGCTTCGTCGTGATCTCTACCAATTTCCCTCCCTTTCGTCTTCTCCTCCCGTATCACCAACTCACGGTGGTTCCGTGGAATTCCATCACCCCGTACTGGCCCCGCACGCCGTGCGAAAATTGCAGGCGACGCGGCAACCGACGAGCCCCCGAAAGAGGGCCTAACCCAAACACGTGATGACAAATGCCACGTGTCTGCACCCAAAGGTCCGACTCATCGGGAACAGAGCTATCCCGGGCGGGCCTCTCCCCGAACCGCCGCCCCCAAAACAGACGGATCGGACGACCTCGAATGCACCGCGCATGCCATCTGCCTTATGCTGCACGACATCGAACGCCAACAGACCGAAAGCAACCCGCCCCCTTAGCTCTATTGCATCTATGCCCCCGAAACTTTGTCACAGGAGATCTCAGTTCCGACCTGGGACTCCACCCCCACTTTCCCAAAAATCCTTGGCACACCCCTTTTCGCACTTCCTGGCCCACATCCCACTCCGATCAGGAAGTCGCACCGGGTGTGAGGTTGGTATCGGAGCCCAACATGTGGCAGGGTTCTAGGACTTATAGCTGGGCGATCTGGCTAACAGGGGACGACCTCGACCGCGGAACGAGCATCGACGCGACCCCGTCGTCACTAGAAGTCGGTCTGCGGCTCGACGGACGGTCAATATGAATATTAATCAGCAGAACTCCCAACAAAACCCGAATCTCCAGCCGAATCCTAATCAACCAGCACCACGAGCACGGGCTTATGACGCCACCCGACCTTTATCTATTCGACCCTGCACATCATCTCGCCGGAGCATGACTAGCCACGCTCCGGGCTCAACAATATGATGATAACGAGGCATAGGTGAACATCCTGGCACGACTGGGAGGAGATGCCCATCACTGGTTTAGCACCTATGTATAGGTCGATCTCCCAACATTCGAGCGAGATTTCTTGAACCGATTTGATTGCATCCACCCCGAACAAGCTCTTTTTATGATAAAAGATCGAGTTCAAAAGCCCCTCGAATCTGTTACCGAGTATTGAAACCGATTCTATAGGATGTTTGTGAAAACAAAACGAGGCGAACAGGTAGGCAGAGACTTGTTCATCGATGTACTTCGCAACTGAACGATGATGGCGAAACTGCAAAAACAGTTCTCCCCCATCAACCACACGCTGCAACAGATCATGGCAGCTGCAGAAGAAATGGAACGAAAGTTCGCTACGAGTTTCCTAGAAGGAGAGGACTACCCTAGGGAAGGACACTCATCCGAGCTAGCAAGAGCTAAAGTTGAGTTGGCTGCACTGCAGAACAAATTTGAAAACATGGGGTTTGTGTCGGGCCTTGTCACCTATCTGGAACAGATTAGTCCCAAACGACCGGTCCCGAGTGTGATTACGAGCATGCCCGTGCCCGTGATGACAGCACCTCCACCCCCGATCGAAACCCCCTTACGACCGAATGAGTCTTCCGCCCTATTAGAACTAACCAAGACATTGGTTACTCTAATTCAGGAAAGCAAGAAGGAACAGCGGGAACACAACGCTCGGATAGAGGCGATAATGAGGTCGATGCGACCAATAGCAGTGCGTGCCGCCCCGATTCAGCACGGATTGGCTCCGGCACCCCCTCCTGCAAAGATCCCGGGCAATCTGAACGTCTGTTACACGTGTCACCAACCAGGGCATATAGCCCAAGATTGCCCTCATCGACCCCCGCAGCAACGAGTCGGAGCTGCACCAGTAGCAGCGGCCCCGATCGCCCAAGGACCCGGACGAGTAGGGGCATTGATGGAAGAAATAGAAGGAGGCGGAAACACATTAGCTACGATGGAGGAAGCTGCTGAACTAATCCCGTTAAATCAGTACGTAACACTTGGCTATCTGGGGCTTGGGATGATTGGAACGATTAGACCCGCGCCAGAACAAAGAGAAGTGGAAGAATGGCGACCTTCTCTAGGAGAAATGGAGTCGGGGGGACCCACCTTCGTCACAGGGGAAATCGATGTTCTAAACATTGTTCGAGCCTTGGACCAACGGATTCCCCTTCCGATCGGTCATCTACTTTCGATTTCGGAACAAGCCAACGGACGAAAGCTGCAACACTGCAAAGCGAATCGAAAACGATTCGCCCTTGCTCAAACAGCGAGCACAAAAGCGAAAAATCCCACGCCAGATGAAAATGCAGCAGGAACTTCATATCCGATACGATTAGGATAAATCCAGAAAGATGATCACTTCCTACGGATTAAACCGATCCCATGAAAATCCGCTGAATGTGATATCGAGATATGGGGAATCCTGTACAATGTCATTTATCGATTAAGGAGCCGTTGTTCTGGTTATTTCGTTACGGGTAGTTGAAAAAGCAGGGAGGAAGAGCGATTTAATCATGCTTACAGAAAAAGACCAACTCGTTTCAGCAGATGAAGAGAAGATTAAAATGGTGGGACGGATGACCAATATTGCTTTTCGATAAGGAAAGGTACATGCGTTGGGAGATATCGTGGTCTTAGACGTAAGCACTTACGACGTCCTTTTTGACCTTCCCGCTCTTGTGGCCCTTAGAGCCAGTCTGGATTTCGAGAGACGATCGATTGTCCTCCGAAATACAGGAGGAAAACCGTATGTTGTACTGAGGAGATTGACCCTTCGTACCACCACTAACGTGACTCCGCGAGTTTCTCCCATGATGGCGGGAACCCTCCGTGTGATCACCTGAGATAATTCCGCAGACGACGAGCAACCGTCAAAAGACACGGACAGCAGCGATGAAGACGATCCAGTGATCTTGGAGATTGCATAACAACATATCCATTATCGTATGCAACGAGCAAATACAAGATCGCTAAGCCTGACTGATGAGAGTCTACAGAGAACGCAAACCATGGTTATGGGTGAACCCCTCGTGCAGATTTAGAGGATGGTCGATTCTTTGGAACCCCCTCGAACCCTGTACGAAGGTATCTCCCCTCTACTTACACGATACAATGACAAAAGGCACTATTGCGACATCACAAATCTCCCACGATCTCTCTTGACGCCTGCAAAAGAGATACGATTGATACGCTTAGGGCCAGAGACCAATTCTTTGGAACCCCCTGAGCGCCTCGAAACCGGACTTGGGATTAAAGTTGCGACGGACACGTGGCCATTCGAGACGGGATAACCCTGGAAGAACACGTGGCCATTCGAGAACGGGATGCACAGATGATGGCCACAGTATTATCCTGGCGGTCGGACAACTCGTTTATTTCCGTGCCTCCGCCCGAAAGCACTAAATGGGTAAGTACGAAACACATCGATGTACGAATATGGAATAAGTTGTACGAGTTGCACGTGCCCCAATACATACCTAATGAAATCCATCATTTAATTGCGGAAATTTTAAAAGAATACAAAGGAGCGATTAGTCTGACAGACACAGACATTGGACTGTCGTTAGTCATACAACACGAAATTCAGATCGGAAACCATCCCCCGATCTACTGTAAGCCTTACAAATACCCCTTGGTAGAATGGAAAACGACCCTTGAGCAGATTCGAGAATTCGAAGCCAATGGTTGGATCGAAGCCGCCACTGGGCCATGGTAGTTCCCGGTAGTATTGGTGCCGAAAAAGAATGGGTTGATTCACATATGCATTGATTATCGCAAACTGAATGACATCACGATCAAAGATGTGTACCCCCTTCCCAGGATTGATGATTTGCAGGATGTGATTGGGTGTGCTAATTATTTTAGTAAACTTGATATTCGTCACGACTTCCATTACATTCTGGTTAAGGAGGAAGATCCACCGAAAACGACTTTTGTGTTGTTTGAAGGCACGTGGCAGTGGGTCCGGTGTCCGATGGGTATTTGCAACGCGCCTGCCACGTTTCAGCGGGCGATGAACGTGACATTTCAGAACTTCGTCAACAAGACGCGGCTCACTCAGGGGATGATTAACTTCTGCGTCATCGTGTACATGGACGACATCCTCGTCTACTCGGAGACCTATCACAGGCATGCACAACACATCGAGTGAACGCTAGGAGCTTTGAGAGACGCTGGGTTCAAGATCGCGCTCGAAAAGAGCGAGTTTTTCCTCTTGGAAATCTCGTTCTTGGGTTACATGGTGACACGTGGAGGGCTGCGACCAGATTCAAGGAAAGTCGCGACGGTGAAAGATGCTCCTGTCCCCACGTCAGTGACGCAGGTTCGAGCTTTTCTGGGACTGGCATCGTACTATTGACGTTTTATCAAAGGCTTCGCTGGGATTGCGCGACCGCTGACGAACCTGCTACGAAAGGACCAGCCCCTTAGTTGGGACGCAGAGTGCGAACGGCCTTCGCCACCCTCAAAGGCGCTCTGGCGACAACACCTATTTTGATCCGGTCGGACCCCACGAAGCAGTTCATTCTCATAACGGACTGGCAGCCAGAGGCGATTTCCGCTATTCTAGCGCAGACGGGGAACGACGGCCAACAGCACGTCATCGAGTACACGTCTCGTACGGTGACAGACGAACGAAGGAACGATTCAACCCCGGAGGGTGAATGCTATGCTGTAGTCTGGGGAATTCAGCACTTCCATCCGTACTTGTACGGGCAGAAGTTCCTCCTTGTAACCGATCACGAGCCATTATTGGCTCTCAGGAAGCTCACCAATTACACGGGCATGATTGGACGGTGGGCGGTGCGCCTACAGGAATACGATTTCGACATTATCCACCAAAAGACAGAAAGGCACGGTAATGCGGATGGGTTGACACGTCTGCATCGCCCCGCTAAGGTGCCAAAGGGTGAAGAAATCATTCGGTGGAAGGAACCGGAGTCAGCGAACGGACCTAAGTACGGACATGTGGCAGTCCTTCCACGTGGCAAGAAGCATGTGATTGGCAATGGGTGACAGAGGTAATCATGCAACTCCTCTCTCTCCCCTCTCCTCTTCATCTTTTCTCTCCCTGCCCGACAAATTTTGTTATTTTTGTGAAGCGATCTCACATGTCTACTCGATCTCAATGTGTCCTAGTGGGGAACCGTATGCAGAATGGGTAGGTTGTCGATAGTGTGTCGCACAAGCCCATGGCTCGTGCATCCAGTACATAAATAGAGATAAGCCTTCCTTGTGTCCCTTGTGTCGGACTGATAAGGTCCCAGTTGAAGCTCGATTTCTTGATGCCACGTCAGAAGGGTTGGAAAAGACCTGGAAGTTTAGAAGGGCCGAGGTATGGACGGTGTCGACGCGAATACCCTTGCAAGGGTATTCGCCCTGGGTTTCTGCAAGTGACAGCGGGGCCGACGATCCAGGCCTGTGTGTTCAAACGGCTACCTGTGTATGGACCAAGGTTGTCTAAGTAGGTAGGGTGAGTGGGCGCGCAGTTTCAAGGCGCACATGTGATTTTGGCCTTTTGATCGTGCCGCTGACGCAGGCATCCGGCTTGACGTCGCACTCTTGATTAGGCCAAGGATTAATGGGCTGGCCTCGCTTACTATGTCTGACCGGCGGTAGGGCTGATAGGTAGGATGGTACGTGGGGCGGCCGTGGCACAGTCAGGGAGGCCGACGTGATTGTTTGGTAGCCCCGCGCCTGGCCACAGGTGGGGGCAGGGCCTGCGGTGTCCCCCTCGGCACTGAGTACGAGACTGCACTACTTCAGTACCACTTTATATGGGACGCAACGCCCACTAATCCCATGCTGGGGCTTAGCCCTATAGGTTACGGTGTTGGACTGTTGTAGCGAAAGTTTGGGGATCGAGGCCAGCGGGTGGCGATGCGGGAGCAGCGGAGCGGCGAAGCAGCGAAGCAGCGAGGAGAAAGCTGAGGGGTAGAGGGTCGTTGGGGCTATCCCCCTCAGACTTTTGCCAGTAGGCGCGGTGGCAGGCTGGTCTGCGGGACTGACGAGGGGCCAGCAGTTCGTCCCTAGAAAAATTATATTTTATATATATGTTAATTTTTATTTTTATTTTGGTATGTCCCGTTTTCCTTTTCGTTGGGTAACGGCCCCGTTCTCTCAGGGACAAGGGGGCAGTGCCATAGGCACCACCGCGGGCAAAGTCCTTCGGGACATCTATAAAAGTTGGAACGATACGGGGAGGATGGCATGGCCCAGCGCAAGGATAACACGTATAAACTTTGGAAGGTCCGCGCCGCCCCGCCTCGCTAGCTCTCTACGGCCGGAGTTCAGAGCTATCTGACCGGTCATCATTGGAGCGCCGACTTGCAGGAGTTGTCCACTTTGGGAGTGCGCTATCGAGCACTGATGGGGGACTGCGAACAAGGAGGGAAGTGAGCCGGGCCGAAGGCGGAGAGAGTCGGGGACGGAAGCAATGGGTGGTAGGAAGAAGCGAGCTGGGCTCTGGTGAATGCACGAGGGCGTAAACATGGTGAAAGGGAGTGCGACGGGAAGGGCGGTAAGACTGAGGGTCGAGGTGGCAAGTACAGTGAGGAGACTGAATCTAGACGGTAGGGTGGGGTAGGTGCAAACGGAGTGGAAGAACGGGCATGGCGGGCAGAGAGTGAAAGATCTCACTCGATTCCAAGTAGAATCGAGTGGAACAAAGTAGTAGACGTGGGTTTTAGCCTAGAGCGAAGGTGATGGCGATGTTACTTTTAGGAGAAGAAGTGTAGAAAGAAGGTTTAGTAGGAAAAGACGTGCGAGGGCTATGGCGGGTGGATGAGTGACGGGAGTAGAATATCTGTATCTCACTCAATCCTCGATGGATTTGAGTGAGGTAAAGTGTAAAATAGGGGTTTTCTGAGGCCGCGAGTTGAATGGCGTGGTCGAAACTAGCGGTGGGACAGTGAATGGGGTGGCACACGAGAAATGGGCTGCGCGAGCTATGGTGGCGAGGGTGGAAGGTTGAGGGAGCCTTCGACTCTTGGTAGAATCGTGCGGGGGAAGATGGGATTCCGGGGTTATCAGATAAGGCGAGTGTAGTAGTAGTATTAGTTTTATTAGTCGGGCAGTAGGAGGTAAGGTAGATGAAAAACGGAGTGCGCCGCGGTGCAAAGCAGCTAAGGTAGCGACGAACCTTCCCGCTTTCTGTGGAGGATTCGTTTTCTTTTCTCGTATGGGGAAGGCTACGTGGTAGAACCCGTAAGCCCAACGGAGTTTCTATAACGGTGGTTTTTTGTGCTCGCATCCATTTTCGACCCCTAAGAGTGCTCGTCGGTATCGGCTGCTTCCTCTCTCTCGTCTGTTTCCGCCGATTGAATTGGACCGATATTGCGGCCAGGTGCATCCACGCATTCAAGTGCAGCTACAGGCTTGTGCGCGTGCGTGAGGAAATAGACCGGGAGGAAGGGAAGCGGCTAGAGTAGCGGAGAGAACATAGTAGAAGGAGGTGGCGGCTCGAGAAAAGTGCACCTTCCCCTAGCCACAGAGAAGGGGGGAGGTCGATGGTTAGAGCTTCATCTGTAGCAGACATACGACTCATTAGAACAAGGCAGCTGGTCAAAGTGGTGAATGCTGCCTGTAGGAACGCACAGCGGGCTGGACTGTTGTTCATCGAGTTGTCTTTCGCAGGGGCTCAACTGTTTTCGATTGGGTCACAACCGATGATTCGGTATTCGCTGGGCTGCCGGGTGCTGCTGATTGCATAAGTACATAGAGTGCTTGTCGCAGGTGACGAACAAGAGGGGGGCCAACTTATCTGTAGCCAGTGCGCTGCTCGTCTCGCTGACTGAGAAGGTAGAGACAGACTGCAGGCTGCTGTGAGTTGTGAGGGGCGGGGAGTGTAAAGAACGGCAAAAAGGGAGCCTACCTGATTGTCGGAGTGCCGTTCATTTGCAGTACGAAAGAGAGACTTGTCTGATGGCTAATGCGTACGATCGAACGGTGAGGCCGGGCTATTTGGTGCTGTGGTGCACCTTGCTGTTTCACGGCCGCACTACCATCCGCTGACCGTGCCTTTCTTGCGTGCCGTGTAGTCCGCTAGTCCTGTCTTTTGCAGCGCTGCCGCTGGTTACTCCGACTGTGCACTGGCTACAGCAGTGGCCGTGCCCTGGCTGCAGGCTGCTGTGGTCACTAAGCCGAACTGAACGGCTGAGCACCCTATTCCTACAGCAGACGTGGCTGCGGCTCAGATAAGACACGGGGAGAGGTGGATAGGCTGCAAGGAAGGCTGCTGCCGGCACTAATTACTACTGTGTATCCTGGCAGCTAAGGTGCCCTTGCAGCCCCATAGCCGGGCGTTCTGCAGTTCGTTTTAACTACGGTGTCTGCTAAAGCAGTTGCTGGGGTTGGGTGTAGGCTGCTGCGTTGGCTGGCTTACGGCTGCAGCATCAGATGAGGAAGCAAAAGGATAGTACGAGAAGTTGACTGGGCGGAAGGGAGGGCTGCTGCCGTAGCTAGGAGGTGTAACTGCAAAAGGGGGCTATCACTGTGAGCTGGGAGCCTGTCAGAAGAGGCTGGTTCTGCTATTCGACTTTGGGAGTTGACCGAGCTGTGATACTTGGCCATCATTGCGGGGCCCTCAGGCGCTGAAGACATCAAGGCCCTCTCATGCGAGTCTGAGTGCACCCCTCTTGTATCTGAGAGACTTAATGCTTCTTCTTCTGCCCTCCTCACTCTCAGTCTAGTCCATTGGTTTGGAGAGGAAGGCGGCAGGCGGGATTGCAACCCGTAATCCGCGTCATGGCCTTTGTGGGAGGTTGCCCCACCGATTGCGGGAGCCCTGCCGGAACTCAGGAGGAGTTCTGGAGGCAGGGAACTCAGAGGTAACCATTGCTTTCCTTTATAAACCCAGTATAACCCCTATCTACACACATCCCCACGTATTGGTTGGTTGCGCTGAGTACCACCCCTACTTTGGCTTTCAGTTGACCTTCAGGACACAAATCAGACTAACTAGAGGAAAACTTGTATAATGGCAGTTTCAGTTTCTTGTTTGTCTGAAAGTAGATTGTCACAAAGGGGTGCATCTGGGGGGAAGGTTGGGAGGAAGGCAGTTTTGCTTGTGATTGAATGGGTCTTATAGGGTCAGGCATTGTTTCTAAGATGAATGGCCTGACAGCTATGTTTTGTTTTGTTTTCTGAAGGACCAAGCATTGTTTCTATGATGAATGGCTTGGTTGCTGTGTTTCTTTAATTGTGTCAGGGATTGTTTCTAAGATGAATGGCCTGGCTACTTATTTCTGAGGGATATTGCTTGTTTGACTTTTGAGGGCCAGACATTGTTTCTAAGATGAATGGTTTGGCCGTTGTTTACTTGGGAGGTTTCTGAACAGTCTCTGGGTCAGACCCAGGGTACTCTGTTTTTTTTGTGTGCTGAAAAAGGGAGAGCTGAGCATTGTTTCTAAGATGAATGGCTCATCTGTGAGGATTGAGCCCTGAAGTAGGGGCCTTGCCATGATGTACATGTTCTGGGCAAAGGCCCCAGCAAGCCTAGTGCCCGCCCTAAGTGAAGGCGGGCCAGCAAATCAACAAGAGCCCTCTCGGCCAACATTTCACGAAGTGGGGTCTATACAGTTGCAGCACGCCAGTTGGTTGGAGTGCACCGAGTCTCGGATTTCAGCAAATGCTGAAATGCCCAGGGCCTCTGAGTTAGTTAGGCCCTGGGCACTCCAACGTGAGGCCGATAATGCATGCTGGGTAGAGAGGCCGAAATGCCAAAGGGAAAATCGGCCCACTATCTGAATCTGGCCGCAGGCCTTGAGAAGAGAGGCGCAATTGCATTGCTCCGGGGCCCAACTGTATCATGAAGGCTTCAGCCTCTGGGTCCCGGTCGCAGGCTAAAGGGAGGCCGCCCACATGCTGCATTGGCATATAGGCAAGCAGGGTGAGGCAGCGGGGATCTTGGCCAATGCGGGCATATGCGGGCACGCTGCGCAGATGCAAGTGTGCTGCACTATGCAGAGCAGCGCTGAGCTAAGACAGGGCAGGCCAGCGCTAGGCGGTAGGGCGCTGCCTGCGTGCAGGGCCCTGGCGGCCATAGCCGGGCCGCATGAGGGTGCAGGGGAGGTGAGGGCRAAGGTGGTACTTCGGAGGTGAAGGGCGCTGTGTGGGAAACAAGGGAGAGTGTGGGGAGGATGACACGTACCTGGTGATGGTGGAATACGGCATTGGTGTTGACATAATCACTCGCTGGTAGTCAAGTTGTCTGGTTGCTGTTCATTGCTGTAGTTGTAGGATAGGCTGTAGAGTAGATAGGGCGCCTGGCGCCATTCACAAGAGAGAGCTACATTTGGGTTATGCTGTTGGTGTTGCCCTGTTGGGCATGGACATTGACTCACGATTCTTCTGTATCATTCTCAATGGGATGGTTACTTGGTTCCATGTGCTATCTGCTTTGGCTTTGAATACTTGGACTTCAGTGTGATTTTGCATTCTGGATTTCTGTGCTTCGTCCATACTCATGTTCCTTGCAATTTGGTATTAGAGCTGGTTTGATCGCCACTTACCTTTGGCACGCTGGCATTGTACAGACTTGGTGCGTTGATGATGCTTCTTCGCAGTGGGTACTTGTGACGTCAGGCCACTATAGGTGCACGCCCTGGGTAGAGAGGGGTGCACCAGAAGGCTATTACGGCATTGTTTGTCGTGGGATACAGCGGAATGTTTGATTGATGATGAGAGCATGCTGATGTGACATTGGACTAAGGTGGCACTGCATTGCGTTGTGGGTGGTACCGAGGTCATGACAAGTCATCAAATGCAACATCAACTCAATTGGTGAGAAATCTGTGGTTGGGGGCAGCTATCTCCAGGTACAATGTTCCCTTACCTTATCTACTCTCTCAATCTCTTCTTACCGTGAGGAAGTGAGTCAAACTTGAGAGTCCTCTCTTTTGGTGAGGTGTCGTGAGCGCGCTACCTTGAGAGACGACAATCTTCCCGAAAGCATACTGGAAGGAGAAAGGRCGGTGCCTCTGAAGGGCCCTGGTCGAAACACTTAGGTCACGGTCACCATGCCAACCCACAGGGAGTAGTGCATGCATGCGATGGCTGCTGTCCTGTTTGGCACTTGCTGCGCTGATAGAAGTTCCTCCGGGTATGCCAGCCCATGACAGACGCTCACCAGACCGTCTATAAATATTTCTGGTTGGGAGTTCATTGTGAATCTGGCTGTGATCGTCGTCCTGACTGCAACGTTAAATAATTCCTGAAGAGATGGGGGCGCTCTATAAATTCCTCCTGTTCAGCCAGATCACATGGACAGGAAGGCTCGTCGTCGTACGAGGGTAAATAAGAGTGGTTGGGCTGGCTTGCTCGGTGACAACTTGGGCACAGGGGTGGGCCGAAATGCACACGAAGACATTGCCTGCTCAATGATGCTTTTCGGATGGTTGGATTGAGGGGAGGGTAGGTTTCAATTGGTGCTCAACTGTCTACACAACTATACCCATCAATCATACATCTGCTACATTGTCTTTTTGTACCTTTGATTAGTTGGTTGACGGACTGCTAACCTCACAGACAGATTAGTGTAGAACTGTTGAATGCTACCATAGCCAGTACTAACTAATGCTGCTGTAAGTGAACCAGTCAGGGTGCATCTAGACAATGTAGACAATCTGTGTGAATGTTGTAGACATGTCACTTGATTCGGTACAGTAGGGAACTCGCCGGACACAACTATGTATGAAAAATTACGTGCCGGTCAAATACACGTTGCGGTAGGATTCCATTAGGGGACTCTAGTGTAGACACTATCTGTCTAACTAATGAGTGGGTCAGATCCTGTTGATGATAGAGCTGACAACAGGAGACTAACACGTGCACGGGCACTAAGGGTACCGCACGTGTTCGAGGCCTTGGAGCAGGGAGAAGAAAGAAGGATACGTAGAGCCCGTGCGCTAGCAGCGGGGATAGCAGAAGCAAACAGAGCAGCAAGAGAGCAGGCAACAACAGCCAGAGCAGATGCGATGGCTAACGGCACAAGCTTTGCTGCGTCTTCATCTGTGTCCTGGTCAGGGACTAATGGGAGCTCGTTGGGAATGCCAACGAGTTCCACAAGTTCCTCAGGCACTTCTGGTTCCTCAGGTTCTAGACAGTCTTCTAGTCAAATGGCAGGCTCGCAGTTCAGCCCCATGACCGCACGAGAGCGGGAGCTCAGAGAGATCCAACA
>BFEA01000191.1:951980-964305 GCA_003427395.1 Chara braunii
TGCTGGCTCAGCAGGATGGGAAAAAGTTGAGACCGATTGAGTACATGAGTAAGAAGATGCCATCGAAGAAGTTGGCTAAGTCCACCTACGAAAGGAAACTCTATGCTCTCTACAAGGCACTTGTCCATTGGAGACACTTCCTTTTGGGAAGGTTCTTCTATCTGATGACTGATCATCAGACCCTCAAATGGATCAAGACTCAACCGGCTCTTTCTGATGCACTCAAGCGATGGATTGAGGTCATAGACCAATATGACTTTAAGCTTGAGTACTTGAAAGGAGAGTACAACAAGGTTGCAGATGCACTATCCCGTAGAGCAGACTACCTAGGTGCGCTAGTTTCTGAATTTGGCGTATCTAATGAAGTAACTCAATCATTGGTGGGAGCCTATCAGGAAGACCCTGTCACGATGGACATCATCCGCAAACTTCAGGCAAAAGACAAGGCCACAAAAAGTGAGTTTGTGATGGTGGATAGGCTAATCTATCTTGATAAGGCCGGAGTAAAGAGATTGGTAGTTCCATCTAGTGAACAGTTGCGTTTAGGAGAATGTCATGACGCAACTGGGCACTTTGGCTACAAGAAAACGAGTGCTAACTTAGTACAACGATATTGGTGGCCCAGAATGTTAGATGACGCAAAGAAGTATGTTGAGACCTGTCAGGTCTGTCAGCGGGACAAGCCGCGAACTCAAGCACCGCTTGGGTTATTCAAGCCTTTACCTATTCCTGATGGTCCAGGATTGAGTGTTTCCATGGATTTCATGGACACTCTTGTGATCAGCAAGAGTGGTAAGAGGCACATTTTCGTCATCATTGACCGATTCACCAAATACACTAGATTTATTCCAATGCTAGAGACAGCCAGGACAGAATACGTCATCAAGTTGTTCAAGGACAACTGGGTAAGGGACTTTGGTTTACCCAAGACCATCATTAGTGACCGAGACGTCCGATTCACAAGTGAGCTGTGGAAGAAGACTGCGGAACAGATGGGCAGTCAACTTCAGATGACTTCAGGGAATCATCCCGAAGCAAACGGACAGGCCGAACAAATGAATAGAGTTGTACAACACTTGCTGAGGCATTACATCAAGCCCAGCCAGGACGACTGGGATGAGCAGTTACCTCTCCTCGACAGCCTGTACAACAATGCTATACACAGTAGTATCGGTGTTGGTCCTAACCAGCTGCACTTAGGATGGAAGCCTAGATCAGCATTAGACTTCCTCCTACCTGAAACTGACCCGCTGCAACTCCAGGCACACTTGAATACGGTGTGCAATAAGAGAAGTTGCTGCAAGACGTTGTTGAACGTATGAAGAAAGCTCAGCAAGCTATGATTGCTTCTGAGAATCAACATCGAAGACAGTCCACATTTCAGGTAGGGGAACGTGTCTGGGTCAAGGCTAGTGAGTTAGGACAGGAATTCGGAATATCTCGCAAACTGATGCCTCAGTACTTTGGTCCCTGGGAAGTCTTGGATGTAGTGGGAGATGAGTTGGATGGTCCCACATATGTCATTCGTATCCCTGGACACCTACGCACTCACCCAGTCTTTCATGCCTCAAAGCTTGCACCTTTCGCTGAGACTGATCAATTCCCTTCCAGGAGATCGATGCTGCCCCCAACTATGGATGGACAAGTAGACATTGACGACATTGTGGAACACAGAACATGTTATTCGTTAAAACTGGACATTTTATTTGTCATGTTTTGAACGAATCCACTTTCGGCTTCAGTTGACTAGATATACCCATGCCCATTATCTCCCCTCAGACATGTTGTTGGATGTTCGTCGGGATCCGGACTTTATTTCGAGGTGCAATTTCAGGCTTGCCCATCCACTCATCCCAGATGTTGAAGTCAGGATCCGGGCAAACATCTAATGCCCCTGTTCTAAGGCGTAATCAATGTAGGCATACCCATTCTCTCCGTCGAGACATTCTTTTGGATGTTTAATGAGATGTGGAGGTATTTAAAAGTGTACTCGTAGACAGGCCTACGCACTTTTGTGCTGACATCCATACTTGTTTAGCCTGAAGTTTATGACATCCATACTTGTTGAACCCGATTCAGAACCAAATGTCATTGGAGAATTGTGCACACCGTCAGCACACGTCCCCAGTATCATACACTTTAACTTTATTTCATTCAATTCGTGTACTGTGCAAACGGTCTATCTTGCATGAGAAACTCGGATAGCAGGGAAGTGTGTCGACATCCATACTTGTTGAACATAGAGTTTATGACGGCAGGGAATTGTGCTTACATCCACACTCAATGGGTGGCGTGTGGCAGGTGGCCTACAGTTTATGCCTGATTGGCCACGACAAGCGGGAGCTTGCCACCAGGCACCACTGCCGTTCAGGCCAGGCCGTGGCCAAACCCGCACAGCCAGGTGTTTCCAGTCTCGTCGAGTCCTTATTTTATTAGATTGTCAGAATATCGCAATCCCTGGTGGCAGTGCCCGAGCAGGACAGGAGATAACTCTCGCGTCTCTAGCCAGTGGAAATGACCCTTCCAACCCTGGCACCGATAAGAGCAGCGCAGTGCTGTCAAGGGTGGCACATAGTGCGCCTGCCCTGAACGAGGTCGGCCAGATTAAGCCTCCTGGCAGTGCTCTTATGGGTGCTACATAGCGCGCAGCGTCATGCCCACCATCATGCGTGCGAGGAATCCGGACGTCATTGAGGGATGGCAAGACACGCGAGAACACAAACGCCTTCATTTAGGAAATTTGCATAGCGACATCACAATACAGAGGCAACATGTCCACGTAGCAATCGACCCACCATTATGCGAAGTGTGTATCATTAACGGACGACAAGACATGCGAGAACACAAATGCCCTCATTCAACGAATTTGCACACCGACATCACAAGACAGGGGCAGCAAGTCCATTTCAAGGTTGACTTTCCAGACAACAAAACGCACAGAAAGAGAATCGCACAAGGCATCGACATCTATACTTCGGATGCCGGCGGACTACCGCCTTCTTGCTCCCCCGAGAACACAACCAAACTCCAGGATGGCGTTGAACACAACATGCCGCAAAAGGGGATCGACGAGACGTTCTAAAATTTGGAACGCGGAAGGTAGAGAAGGTTGATTTCATAGCAGCGGAATGCCAAGCTCAGAGTCCACAACAAGAAGATCACCGCTTTTCAAAACAACATTTGAAAGAAAGAACGAAATGTCATGTCATGAAGAAGATGTCTCATCCGAAAACAACAACATGTGTCATGTATTCGAAAATCACTAGACGCTACCAGCTAAGACAACAACCTTCCAGAACACAGCGCACCAGTTGTCGTCTAATACGCGGGATTTCACGAGGAGTGAACGGAAAAGGCGGCCTATCACCACGTTGGAGCAGCGTGGCAAACATCAACATGAACACCCCGCAACTCGTCCCATCTGCTTGTCTAGGAACTCCTTCCACGACAACATTCGCGGCCATCAACCTCCAACTCCCTTCGGATCTACCCAGTGGCGCCCGGACTTCCAAGTACTTCACAATTAAATCAAAAACGCCGTGGTAGAAATCCTTTTCGGCGTTCACACGTGCAAACGAGTCAAAAATCTCCAGGACACCGTCCCTCAAGTTCACAGACAGAAGGACCCAGTGGTCATTGTCTTTGTGCACTGGCAGGCACAAAGACAATATCGTGTTGTAGGAGATCGACGTCCCGTGCCCACCTTCTCACCCCGATGTTCCCTTGCCGTTTCAACTTGTCGAAGAAAAACGTGTTGAAATTGAAGACACGAAGCCCGGTGGACAGCTGACGGCGCCGACACGCTGTGGACCCTAGGAGAGCCATGTAGAAGTTGACGACCTTGTCATTAAGCTTGCCATCAATATCCCAAAGGGCGTGGAAATCCCTCGCTGCAACTCTCAGTTGTCCGTCTGCAAGTGTAGCCAGGACAGCCTCAGGCGGCACGGCCCCGCGCAGAAGGTCATGCAGAACCTGCGAGCTTGGACGCGCAGCCACGGTGACGAATTCTCCCCACCGTGTCAGAGGCCCTTCGATTCTCCTTGCACAACACCGAGCAACACACACGAGGGGCGGTGAGAAACCTTGGACTACGAGCTGTTGTCTGCAGCATGACGCATTGCCAAAAACTTCTCATACATATTCTGGCCCCTACTCACAGATCTCGGGTACGACCCCTTGTCAGGAGGAAGCAAAGAAAGACACTCGACAATGGGCTTGTCATGTGCCTTCCTGCCGATCTCAACACCAATCCCCGATGCCTTCAACATATCTTCATTTCTTGACGATAGTCGAGGGGATTTCCGCAACAAGTGTGCATAATATCTCGAGTTCCTTCTTTTGCCAGACGCCCCCATCCCTGTAAAACAGAAGAGAAAGAAAAAGGAAWATGAATACATGTCCCTACCACCGAATTGCCCCCCGTCACAAAAAACACCGGCAAAACCAGGAAAGCAACTGGACGCGGAATCAGAGGAAAGGGCTCCGGCCGACCGGGTTGCAGGTACGCGATCATGAATGCCAGGCATGCAGGTCGACCATACTCATGGACTCGAAGCGTATGAGGCAGAAGAACCAAGCAGATCAAGGGTTGTTGGCACGAGTTTGCGATGATGTCCATTCCACACGTTAGCGAAGAAAGGCATAGGACACGTAGACGTCGGGGCCATTCTGGCACACGACAGGAATTGGACGATAGAAAAAACGACGCGAAGGACAACGAGGAGGCTGCAGCCACTGCGAAGGCAATCACCCAAGGGTTGGAGACTGCAATGCGGGAAGGGGAGAAGCACACAACAAGATAGGCGACGAAGTGCGGATCCTGGCGGACTTCCACAGATCGCATAAGGATACCTATGTCCGCCCGCCGCGCTAGTGGACGAGTGGAAAGCGCAATACAAAAGTCTCCAACCCACACTGTTTGACCAGCCGTTCCATCACTATTCCTTAACCCCAACCCGGTCTCGCGAATAGTGCAGAAACAACATCAAATGCCCGACAGCATCCGCAAATCGGGGACGACAGTGGCGTCAGTTTCGCCAAATGTGAGAAGACGACGGAAGCCTGAATGTTGCATCCGTGAGCAGAACAGCGCGACAAGAAGCAAACCGATCAGCGCTTACCAGCCCGCTTAACGTCTCCGGATAACGACGCCGACTGCCTTGCAGGACTTCTGAGCACCTCCGCAGCCGCAGGGTCGTCCCCATACTTGACCTCGCTGTCGAATTGTCGGCCGCCCCCAAGATCGTTCTTTGTGTCGCCGATGAGTTTGTCGGACTCCGCTAGAGGCCCTGTACCCGACAACTCCATGGAACCAATCGCCGGTCGACCGGAACCTGCATTGCCCTCGCCGTTCTCCAGTGGAGGAGGGGACCTATTCCGCGGACCGAGGATGCCATGCACGACCTCATCAATGAGCAGCCGACCTGCAGGTTTCGCAGGACTCAGCGGCAGTTCAATGTCATGGCTCTCGACTGCGGTTTCTACAACACCCCGCAAAGGGGAAACGTTGTAATTTTCGCCCTCCTCGGAAAGTTGGATAGCGAGCTCCGTCTCGATGGCCATTGCAGGTGTCCCGCACTCAGCATCCTCGTCGTTGCGCCCACCGTACAACCGGATGAACTCGCCGGCCGACTCTCCGGAGCCTGCGTCTGTGAAATCGTCGTCGTCGCCACAACTTTCCACCCGGTCCTCCGTGCCCTCCACCTCACTGCTTAAATTGCCTTCCACACCGCTTCCGTCATCAAGCCTTTTAGTGACCCCCATCTGCTTGTCGTCTCTACCATCCCCCCCCCCGACCCTCTCCGACCCCTTGTCTGCTTTCTCAACACACGACAAACCCGTCTCACATGCCTTGTCCAAGTCACTCTGCCCCGGCCCCTCGACGACGGACTCCCCTGCCGGCGCAGCATTGGCTTCCCCAGCGGAGCTGCTCGTCGAAGTCCGGATGCCAGCGGACTTCAAAGATGTGAGGGCTTCAGCGCCCCACCTTCCAGCCTCGGACACGGTCTGCGATCCGTCCTCTGTCGCTGATCGCTTTTCCACTGTAATGTGTATCCCGTCCAACTTGCTGTCCTCCACAACATCGACCCCCCAGCGAGAACGGTCGTGGCCGCGTCGCGCCATATCGTAAAGTTGGGCTGTCGGAAATAGGGAGGCTGGTTCTTCCGAGACTGTAGTCTGGATCCCGGTGAACTTCCTGGTGGCCTTGTCCCCTCCACCCGCAGGTTCTGCAGAGCACGTCCCCTGTTCCACTGGTTCGACATCTCCCGCATTGAAGACGACACTGCCGGTCGGGCGATGCACCTCTTGCGTCGTGTCCTTCCCAGTGGCCTCGTCCCCTCCGCCCGTCCCTCCGTCCCTGCCTCCACGCCCCCTTCCCCCGTCCCCCCCCCCCCCCCCCCCCCCCCCCCCCCCCCCCCCCCCCCCCCCCCCCCCCCCCCCCCCCCCACCAGACCCCCCTCCTCCCCTCGGGACACCCGCGGGGGGGGACACCTTCCAATCGACCTTCCCCTTCAAAGGGCTGGTGTCGAGGTCGTAGAAAGCGTCTTCCATTTCCAACCACCTTTTGGCGCGTAGTTCTTGAAACAGTCTGTCGGTGGTGTAAGCGATGGACAGGTCGTGCCCGGTGACCCCGGGATTTTCTGCCCTAACCTTCTCTGCCACCATTTCCCTAGCCAAGTCCAGAAATTCGGACACAGACAGGCGCGCGTATGACGCCCATTGCCCGTCGTCATTGATCATGGTCATGACCCACTCGCCCTTCAGAACCGCAGGCTGTATGGTCCCTGGATGCCAAATCATGTCGTGGCCCCAATCCGCCTCGCCGGACCTGGTGTGGTCATGGCCCTCAAAGTGGATGCTCTCGTCGCGTCGAGACAGGTGATCGAGAGGAACAAAACTCCCAGGACGCAACGGGGCAGCGGCAGCTCCAACAGGGGGCAGTCTTGACGACAAACTTCTTCGATGTCTTTCCCGAGGTTGTCGTTAACGTCTGTGTTGTCTGCGGGGGTTGGCTGGTCGACGGGCCGGCTGTTGAAGAACCGGCGGTGGTCGGGCCAGGCGAGGGCGCGTAACCGATGTCGAGACTCTCCGTATTGCTGCCCTCCTCTGTCATGCCAGCTTCAAATACAATCCCCGTTTCGTCCTCATCCTTGGTGGATACCATCGACGCGTAGTCGTGGTACCTCAAGATCTGGATAGACTCTTCGAAGTACAGACCCGCCAACCTGTCGAGAAAGTTCTTCGCATTTCTCCGATCGGTGCCATGGTAGTTGTCAAGCAACGACAACATGTGGTCCCTGCGTCGCATGTGCTCCTGGTCGGCTTCACTTTTCGGCCGGGTTTCCAGGAAGAGGAAGTGGAAAATCTTGTTTCTTTTCCTCTCACTCAATTTGAACCACATGTCCGTCGACGGATCCCAGACGCGCACCACTTTCTCGGTCCGCACGGCGAACTCGCATCGGCTGGATCCGGAGTTGACCTCGATTTTGACGTAGTCCACCATGTACTGCAACAACTCCGAGTTTCCTTCCAACGCGACGACATGACGCCCGCTTTGCAACACCTCCCAGACGACTTGCGCATGTGGTTTCCCGATAAACGTGACACCTTCCCCTCTTTTGCAGAGGAACGCCAACAGATTCGTCAATTGCCCCAGGTTCCGCTCCATCTCTTTGTACACCTTCCCTTCGTGTCCCGTGGTCAACAACGGCCACTCGCAAGGATGGAAAGGCATCTCAGATATGTCCGTGGGAGTGACTTTCTGATGGACCCCCACCGCCGCAGCGTCCCCCCCCGACAGCCTCGCATCGTAAACGACCGCAGTGTTCTCTCGAAGGTCGTCACCTTTGAAGAGAATATACATGCGGTCCTCTATGTAGTACCAGTTGTGGCCCATGGGAATAGTCTTCTTCTGTTGGGCCTGCCGCACCCACCTCCCAGCCATTGCCCTGACGACGGAAAGATGCCGAAGGCTTGTCATGAATGACAAGTCCCAATGTCGGGGAACGAAAACCACCAGCGTCCAACTCCCCGGGAATAACTGTCCGAGTAGAGTGTTCAAACTTTGGAAAGCAGACGGCGGCCACTGCGAGAGATCGACCGGTTTGCACAGGTCGAGAACGCAAGTGTGACTTTTCGTGGCCACGGCCACCTTCTCGAGTTCAACCACCCGGCTCAAAGCCTCCAAGGGGTCGACGGCAAAAGGAGCAACTGAGGTATTTCCCCTGTGTCTGTCCAGAGAATGTTGAGCATGCCCTCTGTGAGCGTCACCTCCCGTTGCTTCGCCCTGCCGCCGTTCAACACGGGCACGACCTTGTTCCACCACTTAGGGGTCAACTTTTCGTTGGCCGCCAGTTTTTCAGTGGCCTTGATGTTCTTGTCGTCGTCGCATCCCATGTACAGAGGGCATTCCCTGAACAGCGACGCGTCCACCACAAGCTTCCTACTCCCGTCCCACAGCCCTGCATCCATTCCCATGGCCTCGAACTCTGTCAGAATCTGTTCCCTTTTTTTAACTAAATTGAACCTCGCGGTCCATTCGSAGTCCGGTTTGACCTCATGTTTGAACTTGTAAAAGTTCCATAAGCGGACCAAAACCCGGTCGCACTTAGCCAGTTGCACAGCCTCCGTAATGCCGAGCTTCCCTTGCTTGGCCAACGAGGAAGAGCCCGACTGGACCCAGACCACCTCGCAGTTCATGACCTTCCCTAACAAACGGCGTTTCTCATTGTCTRTAAGGGATTCCATAATCTTCCAGCACTGTACATCCGGTTYCGGGACTTGCACATACCATTTGCCGGRCTCTTTCTCCTTCTTGCCCTTCTTCGTGGGGGCTTCCACATGGACATTGTAAACCACTTCTTTCGTGCCCGTCTTCTCATTGTCGCGGAAGTCCACACCCTCCATCACGCCCTTCACCTTCTTCTTCTTGGTTATCCACTTCGCCCCGTCGGGGGCCAGTAGTCTCCCCGTCTCCCACTTCCCGAGAAAAGCCATCCCGTCCTGCCAAGCTTTTTCTCCGGCCATGACCAGCGGGAAGTAACATCGAAGGGCTGCATTCTGCCTCTTCGCAGCGTCCTCCTCCTTGCTGTCGGCAAGAGTCCACAGGTGTATGTAGGGTGTTTTGTGGAGCGCAACCGCGCAGAACGCCCGCCAGTCTTCAACTTGTTTCTCTTTCCCCCGCGGGTTTCCCATGACCGCTCTAGGGCAACCCTTTTGCTGCCAAAACCAGCGGATATCTTGCATCGCGAGTTTGAGTTGTCGAGGAGGGGCCTTGAGGTCCTTCTTGTTGTCCTWYGAGCTGACAATGAAGTATCCACCGAAGTCRTCGTCGRAGAAGTACACCATGCAGGCGGGCCAGTTATCGAAGTTGTACTTGTCCGCGACGTCGGTCCCAAGCAACAAGTTGCCCGCCGCGGCGTTGTGCTGCCTGACCACCGCATAGTAGTAGTATTCGCGCGCCAACTCGTCCTTCCATTCCTCGGGCTTCAGCCTTCGCGCAGGCACATTGTCCCGCGATCTCTCCAGCCCGAGGGGAGCCAGCTTCAACGTGGGCAGCTCGTACGAACTCTGCTTATCCTGGGCTGCCCTGGTTATAGCGCGCATGATCCACTGCATAAGCACTGGATCGAGGGAACGCTGGTTGTAAGACGGCTCCCACTGTCCGATCGGGAGCACCTGCCGCGGGTTGATAAGAAATTCCCTTTTAGTCCGAACGCCGCTGTCCCACTCCAAGAAATAACGGGCCTCAATATCGATGACTCTCCCCTCGGACACAATGGCGGCCCCTGATTCTCGAGTGCTCGAAGACGGCCTTTTTGTTGCTGACGTCTCGCCTCCTCCCTCTGCGCCCTTCCTTTTACGTCCTGCCGATCGAGGTGTGTTTGTCTTCGTTTTTTTCATTCCCTCAATACTTTCCTCCCGCGAACTTGCACCACGCTTTGCCTGAGTTCGTCTCACGCCCTCCTCACCACCGCACCCCACTTCTTGAAGACGAACGTCTTCACCGACCACGGGACGAGAACCCTTGGTGGGCGTCGACCACTCCTTCCGAAGTGAACAGTCTGCCAGCCGCTCCTGAATACGCAGCGCTGAGACCCGAGTCGGTGTCGCAAGCGAGGCAACCGCCACCAGGGCCTCGTCCTCTTCGTCGGTGTCGAAATTCCCCCAATTGTCGCCACGGGACATCTCCCGCGAACACACGACCCCCGAACCCTCCGCTCCCATTGTCGCACCAGTAGAACCTGCCCCGGTGCCCTGCTGAATGGGTAGAGACAACTCCAAATCGCTTTGAACATCGCACGTGGTGTCCAGGCGGACCCGCTTCTCTGACAGTATGTCGAAAAACGCGAGGGCCGTCATGGCGGCTCTCACCGCAAGTTCGCGGTAGAAAGGGGTGTTCATGGCTCCTGCGCCGAAGCCTTGCTAGAGGGACCAACTCAAGTCAGCCCCCTTCGAACTTTCAGTAATGTGAACCTTCGAGCTGAAAACGACCAGCATGAGGAAGTGGTGGACGTCTTCTTTCTTCGCCTCCTGCCAGCCCGAAACAGGACCCAACAGTCGACGCCCTTTTTTGTCTTCCAAAAAAATGACGGGACCGCACGGCGGGTCTGCAGGACACGACACATCCCCGCAACACCAGTCGACAAACCATTTCGTCTCCACGAGACGAGACCACTTCTTGGGGGTCCGCGACTCTCGCCCCGAGGTTTCCGCCGGCAGCTCGTCTTCCTTAACCGCCAACATCTTGGCTGCACAAGAGCAGGAAAAACAAAGACAGACACACACTGTCAGGCCATTCGCTGAGAGGCAGCCATGAAGTGTTCAATATCGCTGCGGAAGCACACCACCAATCGGACGTGAAAGATGCGCAGCAGCTGTTCCTGGAGACCCAAACAGCGGGAGAGTTATGATAAACGGCGAGAGTGAACCAGGCGACTGCCCGCGCGAGCGACCTGCTGTCGGGCCCTGAACGAAGGTGGTCCGGTGGCTAGCGCAAAAATAGTGACACAGAGGACGGAGCCGCTGTTAGGGGCTCATACAATGAGTCTCTCGCACTGACTCTCATTCACGAACTTGGCCGGGATCCGAACTATGCGCAGCAGCGCATGCAACGGTGACGGAATTATGGCACAGTATCCGGCACCGAGTCTCTGGCACGGAGTCTCATTCCCGAACTCCGCTGGCATCCGGGCTGCGGCGGGACGAAGTACGCCAGCATCCGAACTTCTCACACGGCGCGACAATGCGGCTTGCCTGTGGTCAGACCGCCTGGCGGTGCTGGCCCGCTCGAGGTGCGCTTTGTTTCGCGCTGCTAGGCTGAAGTCCGGATACCGGCGAACTTCACACATGGAGGCGGCGGGAGCGGATTGTGTATATAGTGCACATAGCACCAACGACCAAGAACCCTATGATGAGCAACACACACGCCGTGCCAGCCAATCAGTCATTCACATCATGCCTCAACGCACGGCCACAGAAGGGACAAAACCAGGAAAAGGATATTAGAAGCAAAAAAGGAAAAAGAAGAAGGTAAGAACAAGCAGATAAACCAAACTAGCGCAAGCGACTGCTGGAGGACGATTCGTGTTGTGCGTCAAAGTCCGCCAGCATCCGGACTTGTCACTGCGGCACTGTGAGAAAAAACAAAGCAGCACTCTATGCGGCCTGAAGCCCTCGGGGGTGAGTGCGTTCGGCGGCGCCGCCTTCAGGACTTGGATGCTGTCATACAGGTGCCCTGTGTTCCATGCTGCCGGGATGAAGTCCGGATGCCGGCGGACTTCAGCCATGCAGCCGTCGAAGTCCGCCCGCATCCGGACTTGTCACTGTGGCACTGCGAGAAAAAACAAAGCAGTACTCTATGCGGCCTGAAGCCCTTGGGGGTGAGTGCGTTCGGCGGCGCCGCCTTCAGGACTTGGATGCTGTCATACAGTTGCCCTGTGTTCCACGCTGCCGGGATGAAGTCCGGATGCTGGCGGACTTCAGCCATGCAGCCGTCGAGATTGTGTCGGGTTCATGTTGTGCTGTCTTGTTCCGCACCCGCGGCGAATTTGTCGCAGGAAAATGACGCCATATCGGTCGTCGTCGGGCTGCGTCGTCACAAGTCGAGGGAATCCTGTCTACAGATCGAGTGCCTGTCCGCAACTCTCGGGATTCCGTGAACACGGCAGTGGCTTGCCAGGGAGGGTTCACACAAGCCACGTGAATGCGGGTTGTATGTGCTCGCAGTTCTGGCAGAGAGAGAGAGAGAGAGAGAGAGAGAGAGAGAGAGAGAGAGAGAGAGAGAGAGAGAGAGAGAGAGAGAGAGAGAGAGAGAGAGAGAGAG
>BFEA01000191.1:981232-999000 GCA_003427395.1 Chara braunii
TTTTAAGTTCCTAAATTGACAAAGAACYGTGAAATCCATACTTAAACCATGTYGCTCGCTGTAAATGGTTGTCTTGACAGCTCACTCGAGTTCGAATTTYTGCGKTAAAGTTTGAAGTTTCATGTTATTTGTCGGYGTGTCAAGTACAATRTCATCAAYATTTAATRTCATGCCAAATTAAATTTGAAATTGTTSGAATTGCSATGACATCCGGAGTTCGACCTTCAAGTTCTCAATGACATTCATATTGCCTTTGTRTGCAGTCTTAATGYCATRTRGCTTGCATCTTCGTGTGTTGTCTCAATGCCTTGTCRCGTATTAGTACGTCTTGTGCGCTGCAAATTTATCAAAGTACGRCGARATCCRTACYTRACCCACTTTGCCCATAGCCACTRAACTGATTTCTARTATATTACTRGCKAAGGCCTCTTACGATGTCATCTACAATACATTTCATGCATAATTTGAAACAAAATTTATCCAAGTGCGATGAAATCCGGAGTTCAACCTTGTCATTCAATATGTGATTGCCTTGAACCTTTATTTTCATTTTGATTTAATACCCACCAATTGCATTCTTCGGTTTCCTTAGTCGTATCCCAAGTTTCACTCAAGTATGAAATATGGTGATTTCGAGTACCAATTTATAATATAATGTCATATTTTAACGAATAACGTATTACAGGGATATGCCTGTTCAGAAACCGTTGGGTCGAAGAAGACCTCCTAAGCCCAAGAGAGAGTACCGGATCAGATTCAGGCATCATACGGATCCTAAAGAAGGTCGGTGGTTTACTCGGGAGGAACTGATGGAAACAGCTCCTCAGGTGGTGGCAGATTATGAACGGAAGTTAAAAGGGAAGGCATCTGCGAAGTAAGCATCTCAGCGGACTTTCGAAGTTAAGGGGGATGGAATGTGAGGATTGAGCCCTGAAGTAGGGGCCTTGCCATGATGTACATGTTTTGGGCAAAGGCCCCAACAAGCCTAGTGCCCGCCCTAAGTGAAAGCGGGCCAGCAAATCAACAAGAGCCCTCTCGACCAACATTTCACGAAGTGGGGTCTATACATTTGCAGCACGCCGGTTGGTTGGAGTGCACCGAGTCCCGGATTTCAGCAAATGTTGAAATGCCCAGGGCCTCCGAGTTAGTTAGGCCCTGAGCACTCGAACGTGAGGCCGACAATGCATGCTGGGTAGAGAGGCCGAAATGCCAAAGGGAATATCGGCCCACTATCTGAATATGACCCCAAGCCTTGAGAAGAGAGACGCAACTGCATTGCTCCGGGGCCCAACTGTATCAGGAAGGCTTCAGCCTATGGGTCCCGGTCGCAGGCTAAAGGGAGGCCGCCCACATGCTGCATTGGCATATAAGCAAGGGCGAGGCAGCGGGGATCTTGGTCAATGTTGGCATATGCGGGCACGCTGCGCAAATGCAAGTGTGCTGCACTATACAGAGTAGCGTTGCGCTAAGACAGGACAGACCAGCGCTAGGCGGTAGGGCGCTGCCTGCGTGCAGGGCACTGGCGGCCATAGCCGGGCCGCATGAGGGTGCAGGGGAGGTGAGGGCGAAGGTGGTACTTCGGAGGTGAAGGGCGCTGTGTGGGAAACAAGGGAGAGTGTGGGGAATGTGACACGTACCTGGTGATGGTGGAATACGGCATTGGTGTTGACACCATCACTCGTTGGTAGTCAAGTTGTTTGGTTGCTGTTGATTGTTGTAGTTGTAGGATAGGTTGTAGAGTAGATAGGGCGCCTGGCGCCATTCACAAGAGAGAGCTACATTTGGGTTATGTTGTTGGTGTTGCCCTGTTGGGCATGGACATTGACTCACGATTCTTCTGTATCATTCTCAATGGAATGGTTACTCGGTTCCATGTGCTATCTGCTTTGACTTTGAATACTTGGACTTCAGAGTGATTTTGCATTCTGGATTTCTGTGCTTCGTCTATACTCATGTTCTTTCCACATCTCTCCTTGATTGTTTTATTCTGAGGGAGGATTCAGGGCCGGAGCACTAGACATTGTTTCGAAGATGAATGGTCTAGGTCTGAGGCCTCAGGACCATAATGAGAACAAAGGAATATGATTCTCTATAATATTGTATATATATGTACTTATATTCGAAGAGGGCTAGTCAGGCATTGTTTCTAAGATGAATGACCTTACTATAGCCCTATCACAAACGAAGAGAGTATAATCGAGAACTATAACTAAAAGTAACCTGGGCAGGCTGAGCATTGTTTCTGAGATGAATGACTCAACCCTACGCCCTCCTTTTGAAGACTAAGGTGCATAAAGGTATATATAACTTGGCTATTTAAACATCTCAAGGCGACTAAGCATGGGGTATAAGATGAATGGCTTAGTCACATGCCCAACGAAGAGAAAAGTAGTTGTGCAACCTGTTCGTGTATAACTAAGGCAGAGGGTTGGCATTGTTTCTAAGATGAATGGCCAGTCCCAATGCCCTATGTAAGCAGGGTATAAAAGGGGTTAAAACACTGAAAGACTATGAACTAAGGTTTGCTTAAGTCAACCTGGGGTTGGTGAGAGCACTTACCTTTGTGGTTTGGCTTGCATGTGGCTAAGTGGCATCGCTACCCAGTCTGAGTTTGAGTTGATAGGTAGTTGCTGTAAGGGCTCGCCACGTGCTAGAGCTATAGGAGTTAGATTCAATTTTTGCATTTTCTGAGATAACTTTTTTTTACTTAGTCTGATTTTTGCTTTTATCTTGGACTGGTATAAATCTTGGTAAGTCACTTTTCGTACGGGAAGCGCTGCCGAAGTTTCTGCAAATCCAAGGAGTTAGTCAAATTTAGACTTTTAAGAGTTCAGCTTGTCTAAGTTACATATATGGCCTAGTAGAAATATGGAAAGCCTCCCTTTCTAAAGGGAGTGCTGCCCAAATTTTTTCTAGTTCAGGGAGTTAGACAAAATTGAGCTTTAGTAAGTCAAAGGCTACTTCTGTTTTTATATTCAGGCTTGTATAAATTATGAAAAAGCAGTTTTCCTACGAGAAGCGCTGCCGAAATTTTCTTAGTTCAAAGGAGTTAGATTATATTATGACAGGTGGCAGAGTTGGCAGTCCACTCTGTATAGGGGAAACCCAGCCAAATGTCTACCTTTTCTTTGAGCCCTGACTAAGGACTAGGCTCAGACCTAGTTGGATACCCGAAGGTTAGATGGGACCACCGTATAGAAGATAGTTCACATAAGGCTTACAGGTTTCGTCTTAGGTGTTGACCTGTCTTATATTACAGGCCGGCTTGATCAATCTGATTCAGGACTTGGGCTAGTTCAACTTGATCCTACCAGGATCCTCATCTGTTATCACTGATAACAAGTCGGTTTCCGATTCGTCGGTCTTCGACTCAACCTCAACTCGCTCTCAATACTCTACCTTAACAGGCTTTAGCCCTGGTGATCTTCTGTTTCATTACGGTCTTACCCGGACTTTTATTGAATGGCCATTTAACAAAGGTACTGAGTATTTAATTGAGGTTGGTTGGCTGGAGGTTGGGGCTTGCATGGCTAAAGTGAGGTGTATGAGTATAGGAATTGGTAGGATTTGACTCCGCGTAGTGTGTGGACTCTTGTTTGACTTTGATGTGATTGCAGGTATGTTCAATGACTTGGGGTTCTGATTGGACTGCCTTGCGGTCGCACATATATGTATGGCTAGGAGGAAACCCACTATGATTGTGAGAAGTGATCGTCACATAATTATTCCCCTTGTGCATATGTATGTGCTAGTGCATGTGTACCTACGTGTGGAATTAGCGTGGCCTGAAGTGCCCACGTACTAATGGTCAGTCGAAGGTTGGGGTGAATAGAAGGGAGAGGATATCCCCCGCCAATTCTTGCTTCTTTTCCTTGTTGCGATTTATCTTGGTGGAACGATAAAGTTCCGGGCGGAAGGGTCAGCGTGTTGCTGGTGATGCGCCAGACAACTCACCACCGCTCCAAACTCCCTCCTGCCCTAGGGTCCGTCTTGCCTCGCACCCATTGGGACACCTCAGGGTGCAGAAGGCGGGAAGGCCCTCAGGTCGATTTTGCGCCAGCTAAAGGGTTACCCCCTTTGGCTCGCGCTTCAGCCAACGCCTGAGCGTCGAAGGTGGCTCCTTGGCTCAGGATAGGCCATTTGGGTATGGGCACTACGTAATGCGCCGTCATTGCAGTTACTCGCGTAGTGCTGCATAACGAGATAGTATGTGTGAGTCCAGCGCCCTCGCGATCTTATACTAAGTTCGCGCGCGCGACACTCGTCGCATCCCGCACTAAAAGAGTTATGGGTCAGGCGGCGAGACCACGAGCTCGACACGGCCAATAAACTTGGGATTTTTTTTGTAACGTGAAGCGGCACGTGGGTGGAGGACTAGTCCCGGTCGGCCTATGGAAGTCCGTGTACGGGCCTTATTATCCTGTACGCCGGGTAGCCTATGGGTAGGGTACCGGGCCTCATCCGCGCGCGTGTCGTGTGGGCTTGTCCACCCCCTTCCATTTTAGAGGGCCATCATCTAATGAGAAATTGAGTGAGTTTCCTTTTTGCGTTTCATGGTTGGACGTTGTAGTCCGTAGCGGCCGTCAAAGTCAAACCCCTCGATGTTTGACCGCCACGACAACTTAAAGCTGTCTACTCAACCCCTCTTCACAGGGTGCAGAAGAGGGTGTGGTCTTCAACCGCGCATGGTGGTTGTCCAGCGTCGAGAGATTAACCCTCAAGGCGCGTGTCAGCCGACACTTGAGTGTCGAATGCGACCCTCGAGATTAACGAGGACCGCGCGAGTGTGGGTACTACATAATACCCCATCATTGCGACTGCTTGCGTGCGTTTGCATTGCGAGTCGATATGGCTTAGCCCTGTGTCCGCGCGGTTTTATATCAAGTCTCGCGCGCGACGCCTATCCGATTCCCGCGTCGGAAAGTTATGGGTTGGCTACCGAGGGGCTAGGAGCGTTGTCGCGTTGTTTGTATTGTGTCGTTTCGCGCGTGTGTGTGTGTGTGTGTTTTATTTTTGTGTTCGTAAGGTGGTCCGCGCGTGGTGTGTGGGATGCGTCATAGTCGACCGAAGTCGCGCCTCGCTTGGGACTTCAACCCCCCAAGATGTCGGTTCGCGTGCGGGTCCGATAGGCGTGTTACCGCACGTACCCCCTATGCTACAGCGAACGAGAAACGCCCTCGGCTGGTCCACCTCTGCGATTGCAACCGAGTAGCTTTCGTACTGTGGACTGGTAGCTCGGCGTGATACGCCCACCGAAGGGAGGTGACAACTCCCATAAGGTGGAGGTAAGTTGTGCCTCGTGTAGGCCCTATCCTGTCGTAGGGGCTCGCGAGAGGTATGGCTGGCGCACTCGGTCGGAGCGGCCTAAGAAAGCTCCATTTGTGTGTTCGCGACAAAGTTAGTCCAACTCCTGCCTGACGCGGCCGAGAGGGTCCTGCGCTGCCACGAGCGGTGCCGGACCGATGCGCTCGACAGGTGGCGCCGTTGCCGGGGATAATGGAAGCTTACCGTTGTCCATGGTGGAACGACATCCGGGTACAAGTGAGAAATAGGCATAAGAGAGTGATAAGTGTGATAGAAGTGAAAGGTAAGTGATGAGGGACTAAGTATAAAAAGGGAAAGTCAGGACCTGTATATGTGTATTTGGTTGTCTGCCAGGTCATAGCAAGAGCGAAAAGGGTGACAATACTCACGTCGAGGGTGAGACTAGGTAGGAAATGCGGGCTAGACCAGGTTGAAGTAGGATGCTAAGTAGGTGAGTGCCTTTGGTTTCTTCTTAACAGGAATTTGGAAAAGGAGGCCTACCAAGATGCCGGATGGTGGTGAAGCCGGAAGGGTGCTGACCCTCGAGGACCTCATTGCAGCCCTAGATCGACATGAGAAGACCCCAAGTAATGTTCCGAGGGTTGAGACCTTCCACTTTGATGGGGAAAGGGTCTCAGACTGGCTAGACCTGGTGGAGCAGGCGATGGTGGGATTGTCAGATGAGGTGAAATTCCAGCGTATCATGAGGTACGTGCTCCATAGGCACCATCAGGAGGTGCAKAAGRTTGTGGATGCCGCCCAYGGCAGTTGGGCAAGATTCAGGGAGARCATGCTGYGCAAGTATYRGTTGGGTGATGGGTTGCTTACCATCYMAGATCTTGAGGGAATGAACAAGGAYGACTTTACCACAATAGGGGCCTTCGTACAAGAGTTTAAGAAGAAGGCAAGGAAAGTTCACGGGATCTCTGAGGAGAGGCAGTGCGCTATCTTTCTGGGACTGCTTACTGGGTCAGAGGCAGACGAACTGACGAGTCATGGAGAAGGCAGCGCAAAGCTTACCTGGGCCACCATCGACAGAGGAGTGGAGGATGGGAGTTTAGACCAGGTAGAGCAGCATCAGATGCGCCTGCAAAGGAGGAAGAGGAAGGAAAGGGACGCTACTGCATCAGGGACCCCGGGAGTTAAAAAGATTGTCACTGATGTACTTGCGGCATTAGGCTATGGCCAGGATGCCGAGGCGCAGAGAAAGGCGGTAGCCGTTGTCCAAGGCCGAGGAAAAGAGGTGGGGGAAGAAGGTGCCGGGCAAGAGGATTACGGTGGGGAGGAGGGGGTCGCAAATCCTTACTAAGGCCCAGCGGAAGCAACACAATCTGTTGCTGGGTGGCCAAGGGTCTGGCAAAGGACAGGCCCCCCAGGCAATTGCTGCACCACCAATAGCCGCTGTGACCGTGCCCATATCGACAGGGTCGGCGCCAATGGGGCCGCCCCCGGCCTGCGGACATTGGGTGCCACATTGTCAAGAGGCACCCTGGCCCAGCTATAGTCATTGTACCTCGTGCGGAGGGGGCCAAACCCATACTGGACAGATGGTTCCATTCTCGGGTCCATCAACAAGTGCAGGGCCGCCAAGTTTCCCGGCGACGCAAGGCCAATTCACGGCCCAGCCTCCCCCCTCACAGCAAGCATCGTAGGCTAGTGAGGTGGGAGGAGGAGGCCAAGGGCAAGGAGGACAGGGCAATGGTGGTCGGGGACAAGGAGGCCGAGGGGGTGGCGAACGAGGCCGAAATGGAGGGGGACGTGGCGGTAGGTGGAACAGCCAAGGGGGCCAAGGCCAAGGTGACCAGGGCAGTCAGCAAGGAGGCCAAGGGTATGGGGACCCCGCTTCGACTGGCGGAATGCGACCAGCTGGCATTGTGGCATCGTAGGCCACACGATTCGGTTCTGCCAGCAGCGGCAGGATGATGAGCTTGCGGGCCTGATTTCCTCTTGTATGGATGGGGATATATACGACAAGTTGGGGGAGCACATTGACCCCAGGACCCCGGGAGGGATCAGGCAGGAGGCCTTCAGGCGGGCGGCGGCAGGGCCATCGGCCGCCCCGACCATGTTTAGAATGTGGCAGGAGAGGGAGGACCTGGCCATAAGGATCGAAGAGATCGCGGGGGATAGTGAGGAGGTTACGCAACGATTAAAGGCCGGGGCCATAAAGGAAGAGCCAATAATTGTCGAGTCAGATGATAAGGGGAGAGAGGATGAAGGGGAGCCGGCCGTAACCACCCTGGAAAAGATGAAAGATTTGGTGGAAAAAATTGGGAGGTACCAGCGGAGATTGAAAGAGCTATGCGATGAAGTCCAAGGGTGGAAAGCCGACCTCCCAAAGGTCTTCCTCTATGAGACCGGGCCAGGGCCGGCAGCTGGACAACAAAGTAGTCCCGGGGCTGCCGTGGCGGGATCTGGCGCTTGGTCGGGAATGATGTTCAGGCTGCCCACCCCACACGGGCGGGCGCCGCAAGCAACTCAAACCAGGAGTCAAAGTAAGGCGGGCCCTAGTCAGCCACCAAGCCAAGCGCCAAGTCAGGCACCCCGACGGAAGAGACCTGAGCCTGAGTGTAGAAAGGAGGTGGTTGAGGTCCAGGAAGAAGAGGAAGAGGATGACGACACAGAGGATGAGAGACTCCGTTAGGACGAGGATGGGCGGGCGGAGCAGAGAGCGCAGAGAAAAGAGGCGCATGAGAGAGCCGAGCCAGATCTACAAGATGGTGTACCCAGGAAAAGAAAGTACACCGTCAGGTTGGAGGAGGACTTCGACGTGAAAAGGATGGTGGACCGACTCCTTGAAGGTCATAACTACCTTATGAACTTAAAAGATATTTTGGCATCCGCACCAAGGCTCCGAGAGGAATTGAAAGGGCGGTTGTCTCGAAGGCTGGTGCCCAACGTGCATTTGAGCGCCGTCTTACCCAGGGAAGTGGGATGGACACAAGCTGGGACGAGAATGGACTGGAAGTGTGCGGCATGCGGATTGGTGGACTTGGTAATAAAAGAAAAGAAGTGTGTGGCAATGATGGATACAGACGCCGAAATGAACATCATTAGGGAAAGAGATGCGCTCATGCTTGGGATGGAGATCGACCGCGCAGATCACGTTGTGTTGCACGGGGCTAACTGCAAAGCAGTCTTCTGCAGCACATCATCGAATATGATCATAGAAATTGGTAAGGTGCGAGCAAGGATGTGTTTTTTCGTCATGCCATGTGGACCATCCCATCCTTCTGGGCAGATCGTTCATGTGCAGAACGGAGACCTTGATCTTCAACAAGCACGATGGAACGATGATGTTGCTCCTGAGTGATCCAGCCTGTGGGAACTACGAAGTTGTCACCTGCCAGAACACGGGGCCAGGGAGCGAGCGGAATAGGCCTAACCCCGGCTCGTTCACCTATGTGGAATCGGAGAACGAGCGGCGGAGGCTCGCGGAGGAGTCCGAGGAGGAAGGTGGGGCGGAAGTGCTGTCACTAAGCCTTACGGATGTAAGTAAGGCTATGGAGATCGTAGCGGCACATGAGATGGCGGACCCGGAGGCCATCAAGGCATTGAGAGAGCATGTTTTGGAGAGCCCACAGGCAGGAGAGGTGAAACTCATCTATCGACTTCCTGGAGGAAGAAAAGGGTCTGCGATGGCGCAGGCGCAGACGACAAGCCAGCCTTTTTTAGGGGACGGCTTAAGCAGGGCGCCCAAAGGCGGTACAAAACGGTACATAAGAAGTGCCGCCCTGTTTCCGTGCTCGTTACGGAAGATGAGGAGGCTTATTACGAGCGGGAGCGAGGGTTGATACGGCGGATGCAAGAGCAGGCACTCAAGGATCCATGTCGTATCAATGATGGAAATAAAGAAAAGCTAATAGTCGGGGAGACAGGCTTTCTTTCGCCTTAGGAACGGGCGCTGATGGTGGAGCTGATGAAGAAGAGGCATCGCGCATACGTCTTTAATGATGACCAGCGTGGAAGACTGGATGTGGACAAGATCCCGATGATCCGGATCCACACCATCCCTCACGAGCCTTGGAATCTAAGGGGTGCGCGATACCCAAACCCCGATGAGGAGAAGATGGTGGTGGATTATATGGATGGCAAGATGCGCACGCATGTTGCCGGCTACTCTAGTGGTTCGTATGCATCCCCTTGGTTCTGCTTTATTAAGCCGAACGGGACGCTACAGTGGGCGCAGGATCTGCAGCGGCTAAATGCAGTAACGGTGCGAAATGCAGGAGGCTTGCCAAACGCAGATGCACTATCAGAATCATGCGCGGGGAGGCCTATAATATCACTTATAGACCTCTATTCCGGGTATGATCAGTTTCCAGTGTACCCGCCCGATAGGCCGGTGACGGCAATGCACACGCCAAGGGTGCTAATCCACATGAATGTGGCTCCTCAAGGTTGGACAAATGCAGTGGCGATGGTACAGAAACATATGATCAGGGCCATGCAAACAGTCAGCCCGCACATCACCCAGCCCTACATCGACGACTTGGCGGTTAAAGGGCCAAAGGAGAGAGAGGAGGACGAGGTGCAGCCCAGAGTGAGACGCTTTGTTTGGAGGCATATCCAGGATCTTGATTGAGTCTTGGGTCTGCTAGAGGAGCACAACCTCACTGCAAACGGGCCAAAATCCAAGCACTGTCTGAGAGAAGCTACCATACTAGGGTTTGTCTGCAATGAGGAGGGTCGGAAGCCAGGTGTGAAGAAGACAGATAAAATCTTAGAGTGGTCGGTGCCTTTCCAGACCATAACGGACGTGAGAAGCTTTCTTGGCACCTGTAGATTTTGGAGGAGCTTCGTGAAAGACTTCGCTGCCAAGACTGGGTATCTAAGGAAGCTAGTGTGCCAGGACCAGGAGTGGGTTTGGGGCGAAGACCAGGAAGAAGCGGTAGCCAGGATGAAGGGAGAGTTCAAGGAAGGAGGGTTGGTGCTAGGGGCGCCAAATTATGAAGGGACTGAAGAAAAGTCATTCATCGTCGAGACAGACGCTGGGCCAACTGTATTGGGAGGGGTTTTGATCTAGGCGGATGCCAAACGAAAGGAGAGGTCATTAAGATTTGAAAGTCGCACTCTTGAACCGCCAGTACCTTTGAGCTGCCCCCGCCAAACCAGTCCGCGGCCAGTGCCCGAGGCTGTGGGAGGGCAGCCCAAGAAAGGAGTTGCAGCTGCCTTGTTAAAAAAATTAATAATAATAAAAGAAAAATGGTATGAGGGGTGGCCACGGTCGTGCTGTCAGGAGGAGAGAAAAGAGGAGCAGTGCCACTCCCATGTTCAGAGAAAGGGTCTCGCGGCACAACACACGAAACGAAAACGAAACGAGTGCATCTGCCCAACGAAGGTAGCAAAATACACTTATTACCATTTATAGCAAACCGATGAACCTGACCATTTTCTGTGGGAAGATTCATTCGTTTCGTTTTTTGTTTCAACGCCCAAAGAAAGGGAAGAAAAAAAACGAAACAAAAAGGATTGGCAGAGGACCTGCTCCTGTGCTCACCACAGGTGCAAAATGAGAATGAATCTTCGGCTGGAACAAGGAAAGATACACGACAGTTGAGGGTACAAACGGGACAACACAAAAAAAATAAAAAAACGACGGGCTGAGGGCCTGGCTACGATCTTTCCGCTGTCAGCGTGGATTGTTGCGCTGTCAGCGGATATTGCCTGATATGACCTTGACGTAGCTTGAAAATTGCAAAACGGTATCTGGACTTGCAGTTGTACAGATGCGTGCGCACTGCCATATTCTCAATTCTCTCTGTTTCTTTTCTTCTTGCTTTTGAATGCGGGTGCCCACACGAGTTGCAACTCTGAACCAACGCCAGAACCTTCTTTTGTTTTTTCCGTTATTTTCTAAGTAGGATAATAGTATACTGCCTAGCTCACCGTTTCTCAACACGAAGCAGTGTCGAGGCTGTGAAAAGAGCTTCCGGCATGCTCGGACGGACATTTTCAAGTCGTAAAAGGTATTGGCGGTTTAATACGATTGAGAGGAATTACTCTCAGTTCAAGAAGGAGACACTTGCGGTACTCCATTGCCTAAGGGTCTTCCGGAATTATGTCTTCGACAGGAGATTTATATTGAGGGTAGACCCTACGGCGCTGGCCTGCTCTTTGAAGAATTATACACCATCTGACCCAACCGTCGCTCGATGGTTGACGTACATTTGGATGTTTAACTTTGAGCTGGAAAGGATCCCGGGAAATAAGAATAGAGTTGATGGTCTGAGCCGCGTCAACTGGGACAGTGCGGATCAGGGGTCGATCGAAGATACCCCGCCGGTTGATGGATTCCTAGATCAAGAAGAAGATGTGCGACTCCATATAAACAAGTGGGCGCTGTGAGTACCCAGTTGTGTCAGCTATCCCATATGGATAGCGCCAAGAGGGTATGAGCGGAAGGCCGACTTAGTCCTTAAGCCATTTCAGGAAGAAGATCCGTGGGGAGGCAAGGACACTCAGTGGATGATGAAGTTGGCACTGGCAGGGACACATGGCTTGGAAGAAGAGATGAGGACAATAGAGGAAGGGCCTACTCAGATAGAGGAACATGAGCAGCTAATGGGAGGGATGTATCTGCTCACTAATACGCTCCTGCAAGGAGACTTCGACCAGAGAGACTCGTTTAGTCATGAGGAGGATGAAATTCTGATCCCGGAAAGCCAGGATGACGAGTTCGAAGAAGGGGAGATTAAGGAGGCATTTCGGGCAGAGGAATATGACGGGATCTATCTTGAGCTGGGCCTACTTCTATCCTGTGAGATAAGGAACATGGATGCTAGCGACAAGGCGCAGAAGTTGAGGCACCTCTACGTGGTGAGAGATGGACATTTGTTCATAAAGCGGCAAGTTAGGAATCCCAAGCGGATTGTGTGCGGGAGGAACCGACAGTTGAACATCATAGCGGCATTACATGATGGTATAGTAGGTGGGCATAGAGGGGTGAGTGCCACATGCGCAAAGATAAGCGAGCTCTACCATTGGGATGGAATGCTGACGATGGTCATCAAGTACTGCCGATCCTGTGTACCTTGCCAGGAAAGGTCAGCGCAAAGGCCGGGAGAGCCCCTGCACCCAAGGTTGGAAAGGGAAATGGGTGCGGTGGTACACCTGGATCTATTGTTTATGCCAGTTGGGGAAAATGGGTGCAACTATATCTTCGATGTCCGGGATAACCTCACTGGGTTTGTGGACGGTCGTGCTATCCGAACGAAGACTAGGCCAGTTTTGGCGAATTGCATCGGGGAGTATTACCTGCGCTACCCTTTCGTCAAGGAGTTTGTGATGGATCGAAGGTCGGAGTTTACCTGCAATGAGGTGCGGACCCTGCTGGCTGGGTATGGGGTAGTGGCCAACTATACTACGGCCGCGCACCCTCAAGCAAATGCTCCTGTGGAGAGGGGGCACAGTACCATCACGAATCTCCTGGCTAAGTAGACGGAGGGCAAGCCTGGTCAGTGGCCGAAATTTTTGTGAGCGTTTTTTTTCGTGGAGAATATCACGGTGAAGAGGACTACCAAGTATGCGCCAGTCACGCTATGGTACGGGAGGCACGCCACCTTCCCTATAGAAAGCTTTATAAAAACGTGGAGGCGTTAGGACTTGGAAGTAAACCTGTCCTTCGAAGAACTGCTCGGCATCCGGGCGCGGCAAGTAGGAGTGGCCGGGGAAAGATTGCGAGAGGCCGCTTGTCAGGTAGAGAGAAGCCGCATGGAGGATAAGATGAGGTGGGATCAAATGACCCGGGTGCGGAAAGAGCCCTTGGCAGTGAGAGATAGTGTACTATTATACGACTCATCCCTGGAAAAGCAGTGGTCACGAAGACTTGACAAAAGATGGCTGGGGCCCTACAGGATTGTGCGATGCGGCAGATTTGGGGCATACCAGATCGAAGAGCTAAACGACACAGAATGGAAAGATTGGGTATCCGGGACGAGGCTGAAAAAGTTTGTGGCCAGGGAATAGGTAAAACCGCAGTCCCTCCTAGTCGTTGTGACCCCTCCCGGAGTAGACCCTCGTCCTAAGTATTCCATGCCATGATTGGAAGCAAGGAAAGGCTTGATGTGTCTAAGATTGGGTGTGTGTCTGCTCTGGAGACTGTTGAACCCATATGCTGATCTTGTCGTACTCCTGTTTGTTTTGCTTCGCCTGATGTGCAGGTCTGACTTTTTAGAAGGCAGCCATGCAGAGGGGCGGGCGGGGCACGCGGCCACGACAGAGACCTTCGGGGCATCCGGAGGGGAGGAGCAGCATGGGCCCTTCAGGAGAGAGCTTACACCCGTGTTTGATGACGACAACATCGAGCTTTTCCTGAACGCCTACCGAGAGCATGCAGCCCGGAGAGGATGGGACGTGTCTGAGAGGGTACGTCACTTGAGGGGAGTTGGGAGGTTCGAGGAACCCATTGTGCAGATCAGAGAGGAGGCCCTGACGTGGTCGGAGGTAGAGGCAAGGATGCAGAGACTGAGAGCTTCACCTTTGGGGAATGATGGAATACCTACTCGTTTGGAGGAAGGAAACGAGGAGGAGTTCATCCCGGCATACGAACGATATATAAGCGATCAGGGGGTTCCGAGGGATGAGTGGGTACAGACGCTGCTCCTTTGGACCAGAGAGGTGGAGCGTCCGCTGGCAAGACAGATCCAGAGGCGGGCACAAGATTGGGAGGACTGTCGGGCTCAGCTGAGGGTGGCGTTTCGACGACCGGAACCAGAGAGGCCAGAGCCAAGGGTTGATAGAAGGCGGCGGAGCAAGAGGTTAAGGGATTTGGAGGCAAGAGAGCCGGTGACGTCGAGAGGTGGCCGGAAGGCCCTGGCACAACGAGAAGGGGGACAAGCAGGGCCGGCTAGGGCAAGGGAGTCCTTCCCTGCTTGTGGCCTCAGGCAAGTGGAGTTCCATCAAGTCACAGAGGATGACCTACTGGGACCCTCGTCACAGGCACCAGAGCAGAGGGAGAGTGAGGTGCCAGCAACGCCATTCAGGAGCCTGGAGGCCCACTTGGACGTGTCCCAGTGGGAGGCCCCTTCAGCAGGAGAAAGCCCCACGGACCCATCAGGGGGAGGGCAGACTCGCCTTGAGCCCGAGACAGAGCCGCTCAGATTGAAGGGGGTAGGTGCGGAAAATGTCATTGTGGTGGAAGGTGATACTCCCCCTGACTCTCCAGCTCGGGCTCAGACACGGCGGTCCTGGCCAAAGGGCGTCGCGGAGCCAGACAACGAGGAGGCCCCAGTACCACCACCAGAGGCCACTATGTCACCTAGGCAGGAGGTTGAGGCGAGAGGGCCAGTGGAGGGGTGGAGGACGGAGCCCCGCTTGGTTGTCGACTCACGTTTAGCCGCGCACACAGCCGAGCACCATGACATTGAGGAGCCCAGCCTGGTTGGGCCATCGTCGGGGCCAGCGGGTACTGAGCTAGGGGAGGGTTCGCAGGCTGCTACTGAGGAAGTCGCGGAGGCAGACATAGGGAAGGAGCCAGACAAAGCCGCCCAAGCAAAGCGTGCTAGGGTATGAGCTCGCCTTGAGGAGATACATGAGCGAAGGGACAGGATGGAGGCTGCAGGGATAGCGCCAAGGCCACCAGTCGCCCCAAAGACAAGTGAAGAGAGGATTGACGAGTTGTGGGCCAGATATGAGGGGCGGAGAGAGGCAGCTCGCCAGAGGGCACGAGAGATGGGCCAGGCGATTGAGGGTACAGACGAGGCGATAGAGGTCGGGGAGCTGGGTTTTGCCGCCACTAGAAGGGCTATCGAGTGGGTGGACAAGGAGATAAAGCAGACATCCATCGAGGCCTTTCAAAGGTTCTCCATGCTTAGTTATGAGTTGGCTCTCAGGAAAGACGAGGTGGAACAGCTGACTGCCCAACTCGCAGAGGAGAGGGCCGAAAGCAGGGCCAGGCAAGCTCGCCTGGAGGCGAAGGAGGCTGAGTTGGAGGCAAAGCTCAAGGAAATGGCGGCCACAGTGGAAAAACTTGCCGCCACCAAAGTGATTGACTGGACTGAGTAGAGCAGGTACGACATCCAAGGCAAGGAGGTGCAAGGGCTGTTTGGCCAGGAAGAGGCAGCAGAGGCATCGCGACAGGAGAAGTTGGGGAAGGTATTTCTGGACCCAGTTGAGGCAGAGGCAAGGAAGGAAGCCAACAAGGGAAGCTTTGAGTTCAAGGCTCCCACTGAGCTGGCTTCATAGCAGGAAGGCGCTGCTTTAGCAGATACCCCTATGGAGGCGCTGACCCAAGAACCCCAACCTGCACCAGAAGAAGAGGGGGAGGCAGAGGAGTCACTGGCAATACTTCTGGACGTACAGGAGGGGACTCTCACTGGAGCGATGGAGCCTCCACGACTTGAGGCACAGGGGGAGGAGCCATCCCGCTTGGACGAGTTGGTTGCTGCCATGGAAGTGGATATGCCGCCAGAGGAACCTCAAGCAGAGGACCCCGGAACACGGGCCAGAGATGGGGGAATTGAGAGCACAGTTAGGCTCATGGGCCACTGGGACCGATTCGGGAGGACCGACTACTGAGCAGCGGCAGCAGGAGGCCACGAGCCAGCCTACTAGAGCCACTACTCCCCAGGCTGCGAGGCCCAGAGAGGGGGAGGAGGAAGCCATATTGGAGGTAACCCGCGAGGGCCGACCACTCAGAGATCGGTTGTCGCACGATGCGGCATTAAGGAAGGAGCTCGACCCCAGAGTTGACTGCTTGGTGCACTCTCAGTTGCACTACCTTCTCGATAACTGTGACGAGATTTTCTGGAGAGTGGAACATAGCGACCACAACTTAGAGACTGTTTTTCGAGAGGAGGAAAATCGCCTGTCGACGGCCCGTTATGTGTACGACTGTCCGTACTGTTACAACGGACATGCTGAATATCTGTAAGGAAAATGGTCCCCAATAAGAGAGTAGTCTGACCGTTCCACATGAACGACGTGTTGGAGATGAGTCGAAATTAAGCGGCGGTTGCAGGACTTGCGCTCACTTGCGAAGTGCGAATCTACTCTCACTTATTTTCCAATCGTCGGCGGCGGYTGCAGGACTTGCGCTGATTTGCGAAGTGCGAATCTACTCTCACTTATCGACCTACATGAATGACGTGTAGAAAATAAGTCGGCATTAGACGGCGGTTAGAAAATTTGCGCTCTCTTGCGATGTGCGAACCAATTACCAATTATCGAACCCTTTCGTGCATATAAATTCCCTGTAATGCCTGGTTATGCACTTGCGAGAATCGCAACGGATGCGCTTCCTTGCGTTTCTCCGCTGATGCAGAATGGATATCGGGACTTCGTCGCAGAGTAGGAACTCCTCAGCGCCGGATGTCGATCTAATCATTTTGTCGAAGAACATTTGGGAAGACATTGGACGCTCTGGTCTGGACCGTGACTACCTGCACCTCGAAGATGATGTTGCCCCGAACGGGGAAATCCCTTCGTGGCAAAGTGCGGAAGAAGGACAACTTCGGATTTGTCGTGATGTAGGGTCGAACTTCTGGTACCTGTACACTCTGATGAAGGATGTACAGGCATACCCTACCAGGTTGGAGTCACTTCGGAAGAGGGAATCCGTTGAAGAGGAACCCGTCCAAACTTCTAAGATGGTTGAAGCATGGTACATTTTATGTGAGAAACTTAAGTGGGCGTCGTTGGACAAGTTGCATCAAAAACTGTGTGCCTGGTTTTGCCTCGGCCAACTGACGAAGTCGGCGGCGGTGATCGTAGACTACTTCGGTCGAGCGAGGGTGTGTAATCGAGGCACCACCGCCGTGAAGGTGGACAGTCGATGAATGGGAGCTCTTTTTCTCGCAAGGGAGGAATTTCACGGTGTCAAACTCACTGTCAGTACAAACCTGCACAGTCAATCCTCTGGAAACCAGAGCAATCAATGCTGGCAGGCTGTCCGTTCTTCCGGTTCTTTTTGTTCACATTCATCAATTCTGTACATATGGGACGTTGGACCCGTTTTCCAGCAGGTGAAGCTCCCCAGATGGAGCCTCCACCCGGGTGCTAGTGGTGTCTGCTTTTACCAGCACCACTAACACTGTTGGGTGTGTTTTTTTCAAAAAAAAAAAAAAAAAAAAAAAAAAAAAAAAAAAAAGGCACTGCTATGCCAACCTCAATCCTATGCTATGTACTAGGAGGATACCCAACCTTTTGTGACGACTTACGTAAGGTCCGTGGATTTTCTTCGTTTTTACCCACTTGTATATGTTGCCTTGGGGCCAGGACCCACTAGTGCAATCAGACTCGTTCTCAAACACACTTTTCATGCATGTAAACAGCAACGCAGCATGCTGGCGACATGTGCCCACTCAAAACTCAGAGAAATGGCTTTCAGACACGAGTTCCCTCTTAATTGGCTAAGGCGACTTCAGCGCCCAAACATCTCACTGTTCACATACACTGGATCACCCTGGATATCCCACACGCATCACTCTGAACACTCAACACACGTACACACACTCTCTACTAAC
>BFEA01000191.1:1010489-1020731 GCA_003427395.1 Chara braunii
TTTTGGATTGCGTCATCTCCTATCTAGACTCTCTCTCTCTCTCTCCCCCCCTCGCCTTCCCCTTTCTCCTCTATCTTTGAATGATAATGTGTCTCGATGCTTCTCTCTCTCTTTCCCTCTTCTGGATGAGCATGAATCTGTATGCTTTCCTTGCATGAAAGAACTTCGTCCGGAACTCTTCCATTAGTTTCCTGGGTAATCTCCCCGCGCAACTGCGCGCAAGGACCCCGTCTTCTTGTCTTGTGAACGGTGGATGCGTGTGTACTGTGCAAGCAATCCATCTTTTCCTGTGCATGGCTCATTTTTCGCATCTTCCACAGTGAATGAATGTATGGGAATGCGCGTCACTTTGGCATTGATTAGACGATTGTCGTCGGGATTTTGTCTGAGAATGCAGGAGTGTTTAGATCTGTAGCTTTGAGTGCACTGCGCATGGCATCTGCCTTATGCTGTCCAACACGGGGGATTTCAGTTCCATTTGTGTCCCCACACTCAATTTCCAAAAATCCTTGGCACACCCCATCTTGTTGTTTTTCAGGGCCTCTTTCCGCGCGTCTAACACTCCGAACGAAAGACAGCACAGGGCGTGAGGTTGGTATCGGAGCCGGCCATAACCAACTTACACCTTGCCCAGATGATCCATACGGCCACCACCAAGCAGTCTGAATGGATGAGCAACTTGATCCAAATGCAAGCCGCTCATATGGAACGAATGGAACAGATTATGAGCAGGCTAATTCAGCCTAACCCGGCTCCTGCTCGGCCTGCCCCCACATCATTTCCCCTCTTACCTGCCCCGCCTGCTCCAGGGTTCGCACCTCAGTTCCCTCATCTAGTTAATCCAGCAGGAAAGATCGAGTGCTTTAACTACAAACAGCCCGGGCATTTTTCCCGGGACTGTCCGCAGCCGAAACGTAATCAGCCTCCCCCTGCTGCGGCCCCTGTCGCTCTTAATCAAGGGCGAGTGGTCGCCCTGATGGATACGGACCAAGGATGAGAACTCGTGGCATATGCCCCAGAGCAGCCTTCCCCTTCGATGGCAACGGCGTCGACCACGGGAACTTCTTCCTCTGACGCGGCTGACGTAGTCGACCCCCTCGAGTATCTTCATCTCGCAGGCATGATCGGAGCGATCCGATCGGCCCCAGATGATCTTGAATGGGTCGATCGTGAATCCAATCCTGGACCGCAGTTTCGGACAGGAGACATTGATGTATTGAAAACGCTCAAGCAAGTTGATATTCGCGTTTCTGTCCCAGTAGGGCATCCGCTCACCATATCTGAAGCGGCGAACGATAAGCTCTTACAACATTGCTAGAAAAATCAAAAGCGCTTTACCTATCAGCGCATACAACGGATGTTGAAGAAAAAGAAAGGAAGCGAGGAGGTTGCACCACCCGAGTCTGACACGAGAGAACCTGAACCCGAAGCCGCACGTATAGCAGCGATCTCTTTAGCAGAAAAAGATCACTTCGTGCGAGCTCGGCCGGTATTGTGGAAAAGTGCGGAATGTGATTGTGAAGTTTGGGGCAAGCCGTTTAATGCCCTTATTGACACAGGGTTTTCTGTCGTGGCCATATCATTGGATACTGTCAAAAAGACGGCACGACTTGGATCCATTCTTCCTCAATCTGGCAAAGACAATTATGTCTCTTCCGACGAGGAAGCAATGAACATCGTAGGCATTATCGAGAACGTGGCTGTAAAAGTCGGACGAGTACATGTTCTTGTTAACGCGCTCGTAATAGATGTACGTTCCTATTCTGTGTTGTTTGGATTAGCTTGGGCGATGGCGGTGGGCGCACGTCTGCATTTCGATTTGAAATAATTGGTGCTCACGCAAACTGGGGGAAAGCCTCAAACTGTTCCCTTGCGAGTTTCCACCCGAACGATAAAACGGGTCCCTAACTCGGCCCAAATTGGGATGATTCGATGCATTAATCCCGAGGAGCGCTTTCCCTCGCACATCAGTGATGAAATCAGGGAACAGGAATATGAAGAAGAGCTGCCTAGCGAAGATGAATGGAAGCACCTGGTTGAACTTTTCGAACACGAAATTCCCGAGGAATTCCAAGTGCGCCCCGACCCTGCTCGAAGTTTCCACGTGGATTCAGGAGACAGCGCGCTTGCGCCTCCGATAACGCAAGTTAGCCCTTCGGTCTTACTTGGGGAACCTATATTACAAGTATCTGACCTGACTGATGATTCGGAACCCCCTCGCACCTTGTACGAAGGAGCTCTCTCCTTACGTAGTACGCGTTATCAGCAAACGAAACAATATTTGGATGTTTCTGTTTTCCCGCCCAGAACGTTACTAATGACAGGAGCCATCATCGCTTTGATTAAACAAGAGGCGGAAGCACCAGTAAGTGACATACCTGATCTGATGCAGGAAATGACGGATCTAACGGGGCTTACTGTGGAACCAACCTCAGTTGGTTTAGAGACTGATGCTGAAGTCAAAGAAACAGAGATAATCATCCCCGCTGAGTCCCAGATGATAGCAAATGTCTTCTTTGTTCGCACCAGTAGTTCTGTTTTCTCTAGTGTCCATGATCGGTGGGAACGGCCGGTTGATTGGGTCGATATGCCCCTTAAGATCTCCGGGGAATCAACAATTACCCTACCGAGTCATGTTCCCACGGAGCTTCGAAAATCGTTAATCTGTGTGTTAAACGGTTACGCGGAAGTATTGAGCATACACGATAATGACATCGGCTTAACTAATGTGATCGAGCATGTCATTCTCACGGGAGACCATCCGCCCATTAGCTGCGTTCCTTACCGATACTCGCCAGCTCAAAGAGGGGCCGCCTTTCAGCGGATTAAGGAGTTCGAAGCTAATGGATGGATCGAACCCGCCATAGGTCCCTGGTCTTTTCCCGTGGTAATCGTGCCTAAAAAAGCCGGACGGATTCGCATTTGCATTGATTATCGAAAGTTGAATGATATCACGATCAAAGATGTGTACCCCCTCCCCTGGATTGATGAGTTGTTGGATGCGATTGGGAGTGCTCGATTTTTCAGCAAGTTGATGTTCGCCATGGGTCCCATCATCTTCTTGTTCGAGAAGAAGATCGTCCGAAAACAGCATTTGTACTTTTCGAGGGCACGTGGCAGTGGATTAGATGTCCGATGGGTATCTGCAATGCCCCCGCGACCTTTCAGCGAGCCATGAACATGGCTTTTCATAATTTCATGAGAAAGACTCGTTTGGCACAGAGCATCATCAACTACTGCGTGATTGTGTACATGGACGATATCCTGGTGTATTCGAGTTCCTACGAGGGACACGTGCAGCACATCGTATGGGCACTGCACGCGTTACGAGATGCGGGCTTCAAGGTGGCGCTTGAGAAGTGTCAGTTTTTCCTCACCACCATTTCCTTCCTAGGGCATGTGGTGACATACAAGGGACTCCAGCCGGAGTCACAGAAGGTGGCAACTGTCAGGGACGCGCCGGTGCCTACAACTATCACGCAAGTTCGCGCGTTTCTGGGCCTGGCCTTGTACTACCGAAGATTTATCAAGGGCTTCGCAGCGATTGTGGGACCCCTCACGAATCTGTTGCGCAAAGATCAGCCGTTGATCTGGACGTCGGAGTGTGATCAAGCGTTTCCCAAACTCAAGGCCGCTCTCATTTCAGCTCCGGTCCTTATAAGACCGGATCCTGAAAAGCCTTTTGTTCTCATCACTAACTGGCAGCCAGAGGCAATTCCGGCAATCCTTGCCTAGGTGGGACCAAGCGGCTTCGAAAGTGTGGTGGAATACGTCTCCAAATCGGTGCCAGCTTGCAAGCGCAACTACGCCGCTCCGACAGGGGAATGCTACGCGGCTCTCTAGGGTATCAGCCACTTCCGCGCTTACCTGTACGGACGAAAGTTCACCTTGGTAACGGACAATAAGCCCTTGTTGGCTCTAAAGAAATCGAAGGATTACTCTGGCATGATCGGGCGATGGGCAACGGTGCTGCAAAGCATGGACTTTGACATTCGTCATCGGAAGCACGAGAGACACGGGAATGCGGACGGACTGACACGACTGCACCGGCCTGAGAAGGTTCCGAAGAGTGAGGAGGTGATTCCGTGGAACGAGCCCGAACAAGAGATCGGACCTCGGTATGGCCAAGTGGAGATCTTATTGAAGTAGTAAGTGACACGAAGACTAATTGGTCCATTCTACCCTCTCTGCATCCCTTCATTCTCTATCATCATGACGACCCCACTTGCTTCCGCAACCCCTTCATCCCCGACTAATTCTGCCCCTCTCACGTCCTCAGCTTTCTTTGCCACCCTCCCCGATAAATTCTGTTATTTTTGCACGTGCATTGCACGGGTCTATGGGGTCGACTGCCATCCTTTCGAAACCAGGTTTGTCGACTGGGTAGAATGTGTCACATGTGTCAATCGTGCGCACAGGGCCTGCGTTCGATATCGGACGAATAACAAAGAATGGAGATGCCCCCTGTGTAGAACGAACAAACTCCCCACGGAGGTTCGATTCGAGGCCGCCCGTACGGACGACCCTTAATACGATGAAAAATACCGACGAGTGGAAGTTTGGACGGATAAAATTTTATTGGCAAAATTAGCGGGATTGTCACTGGGTCACCTCACCAAACACGACAGATGTAGGGCGACCGAGATATCTCGGGACTATCGATGGGTCAACGGCCATTTGGAAAAACGTAAAACTGACGGCTCGGGCTCGTGGTTGACGGTTCCACATCCATTCTAGAGATATGATTGGATCCGATCTTCTCACGAGGAACAGGCCGCTCATTTCGCAATACGTGTCACGGGGGCAACTGTAGATCAGAACCGATGGTTCTGGTCAATATACGAGATGATGTTAAATACATTGTCGCTAACTGTCTGGTCTGTGCCGCTGATCGCGCCCCTATAAGGGGACCAAACACGATCGTACCAACGGAAGTAGAGCGTCCTTTCCAGCGAGTCAGTATGGACACGACAGATATCGACGTACCACCTGGCCCAAACCACTGTGAATATTCTATCCTGCTAGTATTAATAGATCATTTTTCCAAGTACATCGAAGTCTATCCCTGTAAGACCCGAAAAGCCGCAGAAATAGCCACGTACATCAAACGGTTCCTTTATACCCATCTAGATACGGAAGAAATTCTGACCGACAATGGGTTCGAATTCAAAGGTGAGGTAGAAGAACTGCTTGCGCGAAGGGGCGTCACGCTCCGACATACGGCACCCCACGTGTCCCAATCCAACGGGTTGGCCGAAAATGTCAACCGTATGATCAAAACCGCCCTTCGCAGGAACTTAGCGGCACATGACACGCGTCCTTGGCCTGAGATCGTATATCAAATCATTGGGATCCACCGGGCCACCCCTCACGAGTCCACGGGGTTTACCCCTTTTCAGCTTCGAACTAATAGCCTCCCCTTTGTCGACTACCGGGGTAACTCGAAAATTGCCGAAGCAGGGGGTAGAGACACGCGTACAACTCTCAAGGCCAAGGCCAAAAGGTACACCGAATTAATGGAACGGGTCGTCCCAAAGCTAGCCCGAAAAAGGCAAAGGATGACCGAACTGACCCACGGTAGACAGGTCCGTAGCTACGAGGCTCGGAATGGAAATGCTGGGCCCCAGCATCAATATAAATTAGGGGACCTAGTGCAGGTACGTAAATGTGCACGCGATCGAAAACTCGCTCCCAAGTTTTCTAGCTGTTTTCGCGTTGTGGAGCTCGGACCGAACGGCGCCAACACGGTGCGCATCGCGCCTGAGGCTAGTGCCAGCCATAGCTCTGTCCCCATCGTCTGGCATACCTCTTACCTCCGTCTTCTTCCTCCTTCTGATCTTCCTCCCTCTTCTACCTCGGAAAGCGAGGAGAACGACGACGATCTAACTCTCTCTCCTCCTTCTCCCTCTTGTCCTTCGTCCTCCTCTCCCACCTCGCCATGAGTTTTATCACGGAGCGTGTTCTTGACGCACAACTGTTGCAGCCACGTGGCCACATCTCAGAGATTCGGCAAGTTTGTCATCCTCGGATCAATGCGGATCTTCGTCGTTTGATGTGATTCTTCTGCGACGAAGGTATCTGTGCCGCCGCCACGTTTCGAATTGAAGGAAGTCCTCACGCAGTAGTATTCGCGGAGGTAACCGCAGTTCATCGGCGAGCGGGCCCCATAACGAGCCACGTCACCACGGTTGCGGCGTTCAGCGGCGACATCAGCTCGGTCAATCCGCAGTGGCATACCGCGATCTTGACCTCGCTGCGAGAGTGGATGGAGCAAGTTTCCAACGTGTGGCAGCACGTCCTCACCCGACAAGGGTATAACCTCATCCCGATCTTTGCCTCGGATCTTGGCGATATTCGCCGATCACCGCGTGAGCGGCCAGTTGCGATCCCAACCCTCGTCCCCTTCCCACATCCCCAATGAACCACGTCGATCTTCTCGCTCCTCTCTCTATCTTTGGTCTCCCCTCTCTCTTCCCCACCTTCTGGCAATCCGATCTTCATCCTTCTCTTTCCTTCTCGTTCGAGCCACTTTCGGTCCCTCTTATCAATCCTGGACATTGGCGGCTGTGGCGCGAAACTTTTGAGGAGCTGTCTTTCTGCTTGGCCAGAGTACAGGTGACGTGGACACAGACCAGCGGGCATCCTGCGTGGATCGAAAATCCGGAACTGCTAATCATCCAAGCTTGGAGGACTAACGTGGAGGGCGATCTTCTTGGCTTTCTCTTTGGATCGGTACAGCTGGGGCACCGCCAGCTGATTGCGCAAGAGCTCATCGCACCAATCGTGCAATTGGCGGACGATCTCTCGCCCGACATCTATTTTCAAAGTGATGACAGTCCTGCTCCGTACATTTTCGAGCGATCATTGGATCCGTACCTTCAGTGGACTGCGTGCTTGGAGGAACCTAGGGACGAGGATACGCTACCATCACGACAGGAGTATCTGAAGCCGTACGATATCATCCCTCACGCCTTCTATCCGAGGGCAGAGGAAGTGGTGATCAACGACGATGACGAAGAGGACGAAGACGAGGAAACATCGGAGGAGGGGAGCTATAGTGAACATAGCGAGGGCGAGTAGAGCGAAGGAGAAGAGGAGGAAGAAGAAACAGGATCCGAGGATCATAGTGAACATAGCCAGAGGAAGTGGCGCGTACGGGAACGGAGGCGGAAAATCCGGAAGTGGCGCGAAAACGCAAAGAAATTGCCACCGGGAAGCGCCAGCTGGAGTTCGCCAGCGGAGCTAGCCTGCGCATCGGTAACGATAAGACCAGGGATCCAGAGCCGCCGAAGCCCGAAGATGGCGACCCTACAGCCGCCACCTCAAGTACCGCGCGACGGAGACGGGGCCGATACCCCTCCTCCTCCAGCCCCACCCGTCCCTCAGTTTGCCCACGTACCGATGCGGGCAATAGGCCTTCATCCTCGGACGCTGTCCCGCCGACCCCTTGATTTCCTCACCCTCGAGCAGATCCGTACCCCTGTCCCCTTCCCCTTCCATCCCTTCCTTCCCCATCTCTTCCGCGACTTCTATTCTACCCGCCTACTCGCCACCGTCCACCCCCACGCCTCCCTTCAATCCACTTCCCCCACGTTCTGCTGGCATCTTCTGTTGTTCAGCGCTGCATGGAAGCGATGCAACGTGGTAGAGGTTTACTGCGTTGCCACGGGGACAATCCCCGCCTGCCGCCACTATGAGTTCTTCCGAGCGGTGCTTTTTCGCACCCTCTCCTCTTTCTATCGCGACTACCTTGCTTCCCTCCCTCGCAGCAGCGATCACTTCCCCCACTTCCACCGGATCATCTGATATGAGGAGCTTTCGGTGACAATGGAAGGAATGAATCGCTTCCTACCCCCACTTCCTCCCCGTCGGCCCCGAGAAAACCCCCCCATGTACCGCCTCTATTGGCCCATTCCAACTAGGAGGTAGATCCCGATCACATCACTACCCCCCCCCGCCCCCCCCTCTCTCCCTCTCCTCTCTTCATCCCATCAGCGGGGAAAAACGACACGAATCAGTAAGCTTCACAAAGATAACGCCATCGACGATGACGTCAACTCACGCTCTAATTCGCCGGGCAACAACCAGCAGGGGTGCAAAGCACACGGAGAACCAGCGGACGATGATGGCGTCACCTTGACGACCATCGAGGATTCCAGCAACAGATAACTGCAATTGAAGTTGGCGTCAACATGGACTCTGGCAAGATCGTTTGTTGATACGCTTGGTTCCTCATGCATCACTCTGTTCCGCCATGACATGCAATCAGGAGATCGCATAATTTCGGAACACCCTGCGCGTCACATATGTGACGAACTACTTCCCGAACCCGTGCTATCTTTCGTACCCCTTTTTACCTGTATCATACCAACCCCATAAAAACCCCGTTTCGTTTTCTTGATTTTGGGTACCGCGTTTTTGACCCCCATCTTTCGGAAGCTTTTTCAACTCCCAGGCTCTGCTTTTCCTTTCTGCAATTCGAGAAATACATAGGAAATTACGTGCATCTTAGCGAGCGCATTGGGAATTAGGCTCGGCAGTTGGGAATTCCAGGATAAGCGGAACATCGACGTGTCCTTTTCGCGTGTGTGAATGTTCTTGGTCGCGTCGGGGAAAACTCTCGGAATTTTGTGCGAATACGAATAGGCATAGGATTTTCTTTTCCCGCGTCGCTCTTTCACGCGCGGATATGGTGATTTCAATTTTGAATTAGGCTGTAACTGTTTCGGTGCCTTTTTCTCTCTTTTTGTTGACGGCGCCGTGCGTGCAAAACTTTTTCCTCTATGTCCCCCACATTGCTCCCTCCCGCACTCCTTTCCCCTTCTTCCTCCTCTTTCTCTCGCCCTGTAACTGCTTTCTTTCTCTCTCCCCCTCTCCCGCCTTGCTCTATGCGCGCCCCTTTTCCTTTCTTGATCACCTGAATCTTGGACCCGTCTTGCGCCACTTCTTGCGCCTTTTTCTCCCCTCACCCTCTGAGTTTGGCACACGACGCCCGGTCGATCCATTGATAACTCCCGCTCGCCAATCAAATGCGTGGATCAATAGGACCTTCCAGTTGCACGGCGAATCTGATTGGTTGAACCTTGAGTTTCGAGGGATCAACATGACATTTGTAGAGCATTCTTCTCAAAGTCTTCTCCTCCTGCTTCTCCTCTTACATCTCAGCTTTCCCGTCGCTTTCTCCCCCTTCTATCTCCCCTGTCGCAACTATAAAACCCGCAAGCGCGTCCGCAAATCTCTCTTACATTCTCGACTCTCAAGCCTGTTTCCGGGAAGCAGTGGCTAGGCGGAGTGTCTTGATGCGAGTCGGAAAGTCCTGTCGGGTTGACGATAGGCTGGCCCGTTGCGCGCTGGATCGCCACGACGGACTGTGGGATCTGGGCGAACTGTGTCGAGTCTACGATAGCGGGGTGACGATCGCAGTGGTGGGAGTTAGCACGCGGCGGCCGGGATCATCGGTGCGGGTATGAGGATCGATGATTGGAGTTGAGTGAGTTATTGGCCCGGGGCCATATTGGAATTAACGGCGAATGCGCCTTTGTTGTTGCGGATCTTTCTCTTTGAACTTCCTTCTTTTGGATTGCGTCATCTCCTATCTAGACTCTCTCTCTCTCTCTCCCCCCCTCGCCTTCCCCTTTCTCCTCTATCTTTGAATGATAATGTGTCTCAATGCTTCTCTCTCTCTTTCCCTCTTCTGGATGAGCATGAATCTGTATGCTTTCCTTGCGTGAAAGAACATCTTCTGGAACTCTTCCATTAGTTTCCTGGGTAATCCTCCCGCGCAAGGACCCCGTCTTCTTGTCTTGTGAACGGTGGATGCATGTGTACTGTGCAAGCAATCCATCTTTTCCTGTGCATGGCTCATTTTTCGCATCTTCCACAGTGAATGAATGTATGGGAATGCGCGTCTCTTTGGCATTGATTAGATGATTGTCGTCGGGATTTTGTCCGAGAATGCAGGAGTGTTTAAATATGTAGCTTTGAGTGCACTGCGCACGCCATCTGCCTTATGTTGTCCGACATCCGCAGCCGAACCACGAGGCGGCCTCGAGAAACAAGGCGCTCGGGGATCAACGTTGCGCTGGCTCATTAAACCCGAGCCGCGGATCGGTCCCTTAGTTATATGCATGATCAAGTTGCTGACGTGTCTTCTCCCTCTCTCTCTCTCTCTCTCTCTCTCTCTCTCTCTCTCTCTCTCTCTCTCTCTCTCTCTCTCTCTCTCTCTCTCTCTCTCTCTCTCTC
>BFEA01000191.1:1090534-1107002 GCA_003427395.1 Chara braunii
CCTGGTTGCGCACTTGCGCACACTTAAATAATAAATCTGATTTGGGCGCGCACTGGCGCACACTTAAATAATAATATCTGATCTGGGCGCGCACTGGCGCACACTTAAATAATAATATTTGACCTGGGTGCGCACTGGCGCACACTTAAATAATAACAAGCTTGCGTGCTCGTCTTAACAGCAATATTCCAAGAGAAAAAGAGTGTTACCCAACATTGCTAAGTTCAAGCGGAGACTGACCATTATTAGCGTTCCGAGCATGAGCATAGTCCGGCCAGACAATCCACAGTATGGCGTTACCGCAATCTACCACATTGGGTGGGAACACCAAACACAGTCCACTATCTACTGCGTCACAATCCACTGTTTACTATGGTCCAACATTACCGCATTGAGTGGGAACGCTGAACACAGTCCACAGTTTACCGCATCACAGTCCAGTGTTTACTATAGTCCAGCGTTACCGCATTGAGTGGGAACGCTGAACACAGTCCACAGTTTACTGCAGTCCAGCGTCACAACCCTCTCAAAATAACTCTCACTTTGCTCGGCACCACTTAGCCCTCACTTACGGCCGATGCCGGTCACATAATAAATGGCTTTTGCTGCGACTCGCATTTGAGGGCTCCACTCGGCCTTCACTTAGGGCCAGAGAACCGCCGCACAAAGCTCGTGTGACCAGCCAAGCAAATAGCTGGTCACATAACAAAATGATGAAAATAGTTGTTGCTGTGACAAGCATTTGAGGGTTCCACTCAGCCTTCACTTAGGGCCAGAGAACCGCCGCACAAAGCTCAGAAATGGCAAGTGCTCACTAGGTGCACGGTTCAGAATAGCACAAAGTTCGAAAAATGGACCTTAATCAGGGTGCGCACTTTGCTCACAGCACAAAGTTCAGAAAAATGGCTCTCAATCAAGGTGCGCACCGTGCGCACAGTTGAGAATAACACAGTTCAGAAAATAGCCCTTGTGAATAGCACAGTTCAGAAGTTGGCCCTTGCGAATAGCACTGTCCTGAAAATGGCTTCTGTGAATAACACTTTTCAAGAATTAACCCTTGCGAATAGCACTGTTCTGAAAATGACCTTTAAGAGTGGTGCGCGCTGGCGCACTGTTGCAGATGGCTTTCACGAGTGGTGCGCACTGGTGCACACTCACAAACGGTGAAAAGACTCAGTAATGGTTCTCAAGGGTGGTGCTCACTGACACACAGTTGCAAAATGACGAAAAGACTTAGATATGGCTCTCATGAGCGGTGCGCACAGGCGCACAATCACAAACAGCAAAAGGATTCTGATATGGTTCTCAAGAGCGGTGCGCACTGTCACACAGCCGCAAATAGCGAAAAGACTCAGATATTGTTCTCAAGAGCGGTGCGCATTGGCGCACAGTCGCAAGCACTGGGTGCTCACATTCAGTTCGAACGCCTCTTGGCACTGTCAATCAACGGACTATGATCCGACATACTCGGTTCAAGTGCCTCTCGGCACAACCAATCAGCGGACTATAAATCAGCTTACTGAGTTCAAGTGCCTCTCGGCACAACCAATCAACGGACTATAAATCAGCTTACTCAGTTCAAGTGCCTCTCGGCACGGAGTATAAATCGGCTTACTCAGTTCAAGTGCCTCTCGGCACAGCCAATCAGTGGACTATAAATCGACATACTCAGTCCAAGTGCCTCTCGGCACAGCCAATCAGCGGACTATAATTCGGCATACTCAGTTCAAGTGCCTCTCGACACAGCCAATCAGCGGACTATAAATCGCATTCTCATCAGACTGTGAACAGTTAGCTTGAGTGCCTCTTAACGCAGCTATTCAGTGGATACTGTTCGTCGACGCTTGTATCAAGGTCCACCCTCGAATACAACACGTGAACGCACAGTTCATGGCCTATTATCAGATGCAGTACTCAGACATGGTGCGCAAGGATCAGATACAGAGTACCTACTACCCATGGAGGGTGAGTAAAAAAAGAGAAACAGGAGCGGTTGGAAAGAAAAAGGAGAGAGAAGAGAAGAGGAGAGGAGAAGAGAAGAGGAGGAAAGAGAAGGGAAGAGAAAGGGAAAGTGAGGGGCAGAGGAGAGAACGGCATGGGACAGGCAACCAGGTGAATTCCAGACCCCTTCTTCCCAGCCAGTCTCGCCCCTCCCTTTCCTTACCTCTCCCTTTGCTTGCCTCCTGCTTGACTTTCTTGTCTCCTGCTCTGGACTCCCCTCATGCTCCTACTGGCTGATCGCAGTTCTTCGACCATGCCTTCCGCTCCTCGCCGTTCTGCCAATGCTGCAGTGCTTCCACAAAGTGAGGGTTCACTCACGCTGCCTGATCCGTGCCACGTGTGTCACACATACTGATCTCTCTCGTGTTGTTGTTGGGTGACGTGGCCTCTCTTTTATAATGGAGAGGCCAAGAGGTCGGGGCTGTGTTGCAGTCCCATGGTCGGGGCTGCGGTCAAACTCTAGTCCGGGCTTGTGCTAAAAATAGCAGCAGTCCCGACCCCGGGATATGAACAGTCAGTCCTATTTTTAGAATGGGACTGGTGCAGGCCCAGTTCCCGGTAGATGAACAGTCAGTCCCATGCTAAAAATAGCGTGGGGCTGGGCTATTTTTAGAAAGGGACTGGCGCAGGCTCGACTTTGGGAAACGAACAGTCAGTCCCGAGCTAAAAATAGTACATAACCCTATTTTAATTATTTGGGCCTGGCTGCTCATCTATATGGTTACTTTGGGATGTTTTTTTCCTGGCCGGGCTACGCGGTCGTGTTGGTCCGGTCCCAACTGGTCAAACTTGAATATCTCGCTGACCCTTGGTCCGTTTCAAGTATCGTTTGGACCGGACCCCACTAATTGATTCATTGCAGTCGCGTCGGTCCAGTCCAACGGGGACGATTAGGCCTCTAGAGGATCGTACCGTCGCGCCGCTCTTCCCTCGGCTTCGGTCCAGGAAAAGTCTAACTGAAGTACTAGGGTCCATGACTACGGTACATAATTTCTGACGCAATGTGGAAGTTGACCGCGGCGAGTCAATTTCCGCTGCTGCGCCGCAACATCTTTCGACAACCATACCAAACCCCATTCCTGGCGTCCTCGCCAGGTTCTGGCCACTATAAAGGCCTAATAGCGTACTCATTCTCACCATTCGCACTTGAACTCGCATCATTAAGTGCGCGGCGTTGTTATGCTCTTGCTATTATTGCTGCCTTCATCGTTCTCGACTTATTTGCGTTCTCATTGCACTAGCGCTCATCGTTGCGCAGCGCTTATCGTCGCTCTCGTCGCGCAACGCTTATCATCGTGCAGCTAATCTGTTTTGCCATGGCGCCAAAGACGCGAGGCAGCGCTGGACGTGGGAGAGGAGGTCGACAGGGGAAGGCGCCAGATCGACCGATCGATCTGACGTACGAAGGGGAGAGATCCGTAGAGGAGGAGGAGGAGGTGAGATGGGGAGGAACGCGTTTGCGCCATCGCTCAGAGGACCGGCGCGAGCGCACACCGTCACCTAGATCTATGATGTACTATGCGTATAAATACGAGCATCGCTACGGCTTCCCGCCTCCACGTTTCGATCTACCCTCTCGATCATACCCTTCACCATACCACCCTTCTTCCTCTACTCAACTATCCCCTCGCCAGATCACCGTCCTGCCACAACCGCCTCGCCCTGCGCCACCGCTGTTGCCACGCGCACCAGAACCTCCTGTCGCCCACCAGGCTGCGCCGCCCAGCCATCGCTTGTGCCTCATACTTGCGTTGTTCTTCATATGCCAACTTGAGCTAAGCGGCCTTATATGCTATCTCATATATAAGGGAATCATATAAACTGTATCCCCAATCATCAGGGTGCTCGCCCGCTAGGGCTTGAGTGCTCACTCAATAAGGCATGGACCACTGGTCCAAGCCACCATCAAAATCAAGAAGGAATTAACCTTATCAGTCTTGCGTGGTGCAATCACCGCACGCRAGTATTATGACTGCTCATGCAGCCCAATCATACTATTAATCTCGTTCCCTTGCATCACTGAATCAGCCTCAATCTCAAGTCAAACCTTTCATTAGGTTTGGCCTCATGCATCGTCATGATCGATCCTCAATCTTAGACCTGACCCCATTGCTAGGTCTGGTCTAGCAGTCCAAGTCTCAATCCTGGCCTGTACATCTCGTCATCATTAGATCAGTCCATCTCATCTAGACTGCCCATCAGTACAGCATAATCCTCATCGATATCTCAGCCACAAGCGGCTATGAGACCAATCCTCGCATCCAGGATCACCCAGGTCATCTAGACCGAAGGCTGTTTCATAAGGGGTGAACATACCAAACCCCTTTCTCTTTGTCTGCCGGCTCTGTACCTCTCACTGTCGGGTCATACCAAACCCCGTTGTCTTCATCTGGCTGTAGGATACCTGCAAAACAGATATCAAGTCATGCCTCAAAAAAGATGAGAAAAGAGGGTTTCTCCTAAAGACCCTTGCCTACACCCCTTCCTCACTCACTCTCAGAGTCTTACCTTTCGGCCTTCCGAAAGTACCCCTGCTCGCCCTGGTGGGCTCCTCCGCTGACCCAACCCGGCAAGCAGAGCAAAGTCAGTCCTGATTCTCAGTCATGGCGGTCCGACCACCCTTTGAGCCCTTGCTCAGAACAACTCACGGGGAGCCGCACACCCCTTCATGAAGCCCTCACTCCGATGAGTGCAGGCCCATGGCGAGGAAACTCTTTAGTCGATTTCAGAACCTCCGTCTAATCGCTCGACTTCTTTCTAACGCCCGACTCTTGCTACTGTGCGGGGAGCCAGCCAACACCCAACCAGACACTGCTGGTGAGTCAGAGCGAGTCCACAATTAAGCTTTGCAATAGTGGGCTAGGAGGCCATAATGACCTTGTTGCCAGCTGGGCTGTGGATACCTGGCTTGGCTCGGCGCTAAGGGAATGCCCTTGGAGACACTGCTCCCGAGAGACACCCCGATCAGAGTGATAGTAGGAGTCCACCACCTTGATCAGCCAAATGTCGGATTTAGACTGGGAGAGGCTCAGAATGCCTCCTTCCTTTCTAGCAGGCGGACCAGATCACCATACGATGACCTGAGGAACGGCTAGCCACTCTAGGGTCCGGAGTTATCTGCCACTATGGCTCATACACTCCGCTGACCCAGCTAGCCTCTGGACCTTGTGAGAACCTGCTTCAGGGAATCATCTCTTGCTCAAGAAGCGCAGCCGAAAACTCTCCGCCTCTTCATGAAGGACGCTAGTGCTGACACCGCAGGGGACGCCACTGTGGATAGACTCTCGCCGGGGAACCGTTGCGAGAGCCCGACGGCTGCAGTGGGAACACTCCTTCCAGCATGAAGAATGCAGCGAGCCTCAATCCGCTGCGATGCTAAGTGATCTTCGCCCGATCACATGATCGGACAGATCACTCCATCTTTTATGACACATGACTGATTACCTATCCCTTTAGAGATTGGTAGCGTTTAGCCGCGAAGGCCCGTCTGGAGAGGAACCCCATCTCGGCGATGCTGAGACCCTTGCCTAGGGAACACTTCACGAGGCCAAATGTCACCCTCCTTCAGAGATAGCTAATCAATTTGTGTCAGATGATGCTAGGCAATCCTCCTTACGCATTTGTACTAGAAGGTTGCCCCATCAGCTGAGTGCTGACTTATGAGAGGAAGAAAACAGATTTTACTTTATCCCACAACCATTCATTCTATAAATGCCATTCAGACTAATAAAATACAATAAGAGGTAAGAACTGAAATCCAATAAACTGGCTCCCAATCCCCCAGGCATGTCCCAGGACTGACACATGACAAGCCAGATACAATGCAATAAACTGAAATTTTAAAAGTTTAACTCACATACATGCAAAACTGGGGCCAATCTGGGCCCGACAGACACATAAATCCACCAATGATCCGAGTCATCATAGGCTGCTCATATCCAGCTCCAGCATCCAAAATCATACCATAAGCATAGCAGCCGACTGTCGGCTGCTGTTGGCGGCACACGGACCACGTTACAGCACATAATTATCATCGCTAGTTGGCGGCTCACTGGCCACGCCCCAGGCAAATAATCATCATCAAATGTAGCTGGTGGTAACACTGTCCACATCCCTGCTCATAATCATCGATAGCTGGCGGCTCACTGGCCACATCCCAGCAAATAATCATCATCTATAGCTGGCGGCAACACTGTCCACATCCCAGCTCATAATCATCGATAGTTGGAGGCTCACTGGCCACATCTCAACAAATAATCATCATCAGTAGCTGGCGGCAACACTGTCCACATCCCAGCTCATAATCATCGATAGCCGGCGGCTCACTGACCACATCCCAGCAAATAATCATCATCTGTAGCTGGCGGCAACACTGTCCACATCCCAGCTCATAATTATCGATAGTTGGCGGCTCACTGGCCACATCTCAGCAAATAATCATCATCTGTAGCTGGCGGCAACACTGTCCACATCCCAGCTTATAACTAAAGTTGGCGACACATTGTCCACATCCCAGCATATAATCCTCTGAAGTTGGCGTCACTCTCACCACATCCCAACAAATGCTGAGGGCACACTAACCATATCTCAGCATGTCTAGGCTGATGCTAGACGACTCTCGGACCTCGCCTCATCACTTTGCCTGAACTCGGAATCAAATCTGCATCTATAAGTATGAATTTTCGGAGTCGGGAGCTAGATACTATACCATGGGATCTCGTACTATCCATCTCTACTAACTCATAGGCCTTGCCTTGAACCTCTCTGATGATCCTGAATGGTCCCATCCACCTGGCCTCCAATCTCTTGGTCCACTGTGTCTCGAGAGATGTATCATGTAGAAGTACAATATCTCCGACCTGAAGTCGTTCCTTCCTGATGTACCTCTTGCTGTTCCACCGTGTCTGATCAGATAATCTGTTGTCTGACATCCTCTTTGTGGCCTCAATTATGGCCTCATCCACTTCCTTGATCTGCCTGATCCTCAGCCTCAGTAACTCCTCTGTGGAGTACGACTCTCTCTGTGCCTTATGGGTCCAGGTCTCAACCAGGTTCTCAATGAGAGAAGTAGCATATCTGTCATACCAGAGTGTAATGGGCGCATAACCTGTAGTCCGTTTGACAGTCACATTGTCAGCATAGACTACCGCCCTCAAGAAAGATGTCCAGTTTCTGGAGTCACCTTGACACCATTTTGATATAACATCCTTCAGTGTCATGTGACCTCTTTCCACTGGTGCATTAGCCTGAGGATGATATGGTGTCACAAATCTGATCCTGACTCCAAGTTTGAACATGAGCCTCCTGACCATCTTGTTCTTGAACTTTGATCCCTGATCAACCACAAACTCACATATGAAGGGGTACCTTAGGTAGATTTCCTCGATCCAATCTGCTACTGTTTTGACAGTTTTCTTACGGATGACTTTTGCTTCAACATAACCATACATGTTATCTCTCATGTTCAGTACATATTTCATTCCATCCTTACCAGGTGGCATAGTAATTAGATCAAGATGAACAGTACTGCCAGGTTCAACAAAAACAGTGGGATATAGGGGTTCAATCAATCTCATAGATGACCTTTTCTAACAGGCTTCACATGACTTACAATATCTCATAACCATATTCCTTAGACCATCCCAGTGATATAGTCGAGATACTTTATAGTATGTAGCATCAGCACCCCTATGACCCCCTGCTAGACCCTCATGCAGTGCGACGATCACCTCTAGTTGCCTTTCCTTACCACACACTACTCTCAGTGACGGTAGTCCTTCCTTAGCATCCACAAAAATGTGACCCCTACGCAGGCTAAAGGTTCTCTTTGTTCTCTCATGATAAAATTCGTCCAACTGATTACTGCTCATTACCATACCGATCCTCTTATATTCCCCATCATACTCATCCTTCTTAAATCTCGCCTCAACGTTCTTATCTTGCTTAGGGTCTTCCGACTCTTCCTCTATCTCATTCAGCCTTCGTTCAACCATCCTTGAACTTTCTGCCAGTTCATGGGCTGCAACAACGGCTTGTTCTACCATCTCATACCATTCTTCCTCTTCATCCTCTTGAGTTAGGACGTAGTGGATTTAAGGGTCTTCCTTTTCTCCCCAGCAGTCTTCCCTGCTCGTTGCTATGGCTGAGGCTGTATAACAACTGGGAGCTGGAGGTCGTCCTTCATCATCGTCTTCCATAAGGAATTCGTCAACGAAGGGTGCCTCCTCAAGAGATTCATCATCTATTGATCCCCATTCTACGCGGCTCAGCCCATCGGCTCGATTCTTTTCATTAGGTACCTTCTCTAACACAAAATCATACGTCCATATGTGTGCTATCCACCTACTAACCATCGCATCTACTTGTTGATGCCTCTTAACAGCTCCGATTACCGCTGTGGAATCCGTCCTTAGAATAAATCTCCGCCCCATAACATAGTGTCTAAATACTCTGAGACAGTGCAGGATCGCCAGGAGCTCCTTCCTGAACTGAATATAGTCTCTCTCGACCGAATTAAGGGTGCGACTCTCAAATCTAAGTGGCCTTTCTTTACCATTCTCATCTCGCTGCACGAGCACTCCTCCTAATGCTATCCGGCCGCTGTCGGCTTCGATGATGAAGGGTCTCTCCCTTTCATCATCGAAGTAGGGTATTCCTAATACGACCCCACCATCTCTTAGCTTATCTTGAAGTACCCGCGCAGCCTTCTCTCTTTGGTCAGACCACTCTAAACTAGCTCCTTGTCGCACCATTTCTCTAAGGGGCTCGACTATCTTAGCGAACCCGGGGATGAAGATCCGCCAGAAGCTGCAGACCCCTAGGAAGCTCCTTACTTCCCCAACCGTTTTGGAGGCATCGGCCAAATCAGGAGCTTATCCACTTTCTTAGGATCAGGACTTCTTCCTTCCAAGAAGCACCTAAAACCCAAGATCGTTACCTCCTTTTGGAACAGTAGTGATTTCGGCCCGCTGGCTGTTAGGTTGTATTTAGCCAATCTTTCTAGTACTTTCGCCACTCCCTGCGCATGTTCCCATACGAACTGCCTGACTCGACCATCCACTAAAGAGTCATTCTTTTCCTTCGGACGTTCAACCGGATTGTCGTCAATGTATGGAAACGTAACGTATGGGCATATGTCCTCCATGACCTTCAACATGTCTCGCTGAACGACCGCGACTCCATTCATCCACCCTTGAGGCACCACGCACATTTGTATGAGGCCTCTAGGCGTATGCATGACGGTCATAGGTCGACTAGTAGGATCTATCGGGAACTGGTCATAGCCAGAGTACAAGTCTATTAGGGAGTAGATGCTCCTTCCGGCAAAAGATTCGGCTAACAGATCCGCGTTGGGTAGGCTACCCGCATCGAGAACCGTTACCGAATTCAACTTCTGCAAGTTCTGTATCCAACGCAGGCCACCATCTGGCTTCCAGAAACAAAACCAGTGATTGGCGTAAGCTCTATCAGCTGGTTCCGCAACGTTGGAGGCGATCTTCTGGTTTATGTACTCCATTACCTCTTTTTCTTCCTTTTGGGCATATTTTGTGGGTCTATCATTCCAAGGCGTGTGAGGAACGGTCCAGATCTTGACCATCTTGGTCATGTCAACGTTCAGTCGTCCCCTCCCCTCATCATTAAAAGAAAAGGCACCACTGTACTTCTGACATAATTCATATATGAAAACCCTCTCAGCCGGCAAAAGGAAGTCATCAGTTCCTACCTTTATTATCTTGAACCTCTCTGGGGTAGTTCTCCCTCCTTTTAATGCAGCCTCTCTTAACCTTTTAATTATCTTTCTCTCCTTCTCTAATGCCTCATTGTAATATTTCTCTATCAAAACTGCCACCGGATTCTTCTTAACGCCCTTGCGCTGATACTTCTCTTAGATCCGGTGACTATTTTCCTAAGAAAGGACCAGTCGCAGAGAAGGTGAGCTGCATCGTGCCAGCTTTGGCTACCCTTACAGCATCCTTGAATCCTTCCATCTCTTTCTTATCGCCCAACTCCTTCTCTTTATCCAGGAGTTTGAGCATCTTCCCGATATCATTCACTCTAATCGTCGTCTTTTCATCTATTATTCCACTTTCTTTCAGTTTTGTCCGTACTTCCTCAATTAGCTTGTCAGATTCTCTATGCTTAAGAGAGTTAACATGTCGCTGATGACGAGGATGATGCCCATTACTTATCACAAAGGCATGTTCTTGACCATTGTTAGGATCCTGGAGAGAAAGCCAGGCTGCCCCATCATGGCCAAAGAACATACAAGCCTCCATTCTATGTAGGAAAGGGGCTCCGAGAATACAATCATGATCCAAATTGGGGACCACAAAACAGAGGATCTCGGCCCATAGAGTCCCAATCCGAATAGGTAAATCATCAATAAAACCTTCCAAAGGCAGAAACCCGACTATATTGAAAAGCTGATGATTGACTTTCCTGTCTATTCCAAGTCCACATGATCTCATTGTGGCCGAGGACATGAGCACCATCTCAGCTCCAGAGTCCACTAGGGCTCTAACCTTCACGTCATTCACAGAGATATTCAAGTATCCACACGACATGTTACCAAACCTCATCTTGGTACCAGGCGGGGCTCTTTCCACATGCTGAGGGAAGAGTCGTAGGCTATTAACTTCTACCTTCCGCCTTTCAACCATCCTTTTATTTCTTCTCTAAACTTAGGTACCAGGGCTACTGCTTCTTTCCAAGATAGGGTGATCTCGGTTTCCTCGAGTAATTTCTTCACTACTTCATCTATCGAGATCCCTTCCTCGGCCTTGGATCTCAAGACCACCCTTCTCTTCTTCCCGACGACTTCCTTTCCTTTCCCTTCCTTCACTAGGTCCTTGGTCCCATCTATCAGCTGGTCTAGCTCTCTTTGAGCCTTCTCTCGCTTTTTCTCTTCGACCTCTTTTTGGCTGATATGGGATACATTCAAACTTTGACTTCTAGGATTGTCATCTCGAGCCACTATCTCTGGAGGTAGTATGCCATCAAAGGTAATAACATTAACTCTAGCCTTCTTCTTTTTATCCTTATTGGCCCTAGCCTGTTCTAGGACAACTGCTCGCATCCGTCCTTTGACCCGGAAATCTATCTTGTTCCAATTGGCATCACAGACGTGCCCATTGACATTCTTCTTGATAATCCCTTCTTCAAGTTCCTTCTCTAGTAAAGGGCACCGAGTTATAGTATAGCCTTCCTCGTCACAATAATAACATCGGAAGGGGCCATCTCTCCTTTGCCAATCTCGGCTCTTATTATCTTTCTTCCAATCCCGGTCACGCTTCTTCTTTTGTCTCTCTTTTCTCCTTCGCCTAGCGTCATCATCACTACTCTCATCCTCACTTTCACTCTCTTCTTTTTGCTTCTCCTTCTTTCTTTCTACCTTAACTTCTTCGGCTCCAACAAGTGTTTGAGTTGCTGGGGCAGGAAGGGTTAACTTTTCGAAGCTACCAAGCTTAACGAGAAGACCAAGGATCTCTTCGGCCTTCAAGTTTCCTCCTTTAGTTGCCGCAACATTTCCTTCTCTCGCACTAGTGATTGCTTTCATCTGTTCCAGAGACCACTTCCGGTTTGACACCGAAGGTAGTCCACGGACCATCTCAACCAATCATCCCACTTCAGAGGATAATGAGTAGCACGGCTTACCACACTTTTTCTTTCATCCTCTGCGAAATTAGTTAGCAGGACATGACACTTCTGGGCCTCATCCAGGAAGGGTACTCTCTGTGCAACCCGCTCAAAATCCTCTAGGAATTGATCAAGGGTTGCATATTTTGAATGTCGCATTTCCAACAAATTTTGCATGGTTGTTGGAACGTCATACTTCGCATATTCTTCCAGCATCTTTTGTCTAACCTCAACCCATGTTGTCAGTCTTTGTGTCGTTTTTGTCACCGACACCCTCATCTTGGGCTCAACATAGGATAGCAAAGCTTTCAACTTCTGTTTGTCCGACCAACCGTGGCTCATACCGAAGACATCATAGTCTTCCAGGAACTCCCTAACCTTGGTTCCATCAAAGCAGGGTATGTTCTCTGGAGGTACCTTAGCTCTTGGAAGGTCTAGACGAACATTCATAGTGTCCATCCCGGTCTTCATGGCCTCTATCCTTTTTAACATTTCTTGTAGAACAGTGGTAGTGGTCACTTCTCCGTTACCTGCGGAGGAACTAGCAAGATTCTGCCTTGCGTCCGGTCCCCTGACCATCTTGTCTGATTTACTGGTTAAACTCCTATTTCTTCCTGAACCTTTTCTCTCTTATGATTGCATTTAGAATTGGTTCCCAGTTTCTGTTGTTGGTAAAACTTTCCGGCAAAACTGGCTCGGGGAACCTATCAAACACAATCCGAGCTAGGTTACTAACTACTCTTGCTCCTTTTCTTTCTAACTCTCTTCTTTCTTGACCAATTACACCACTGATCCAATTACGAAGAGATTCACGATCTATTCCCTTCTCCCTTAGTGAAGGGACATAGGGCCGCATATCATACTCACCAGTGTCGAGGAACTTCACTACAAGGACGTACGCCTTCCACGGGGCATGCTTCTCCTCCAGGGATATGCAGCGCTCTATCTTGTAGGGAAAAACTCCTCCACTGGTAAATGGAACCAAGGTGTCTAGTGCTGCCGTGACTGCCAGACAGTAACCAAACATTTGCCTAGTCCCTAATGACCCCCATGATACGTCTAATCTTTTCAAGCGCCTACTAAGTCACGCCTCACTATCTCGAAGGGGTTGTCAGTTTCAGTCACTTTATCTAACCATCCTCTACCAATGGTCACAGTCGCAATTGACGTAGAGTTTTCACATTTCAATATCATTGCCTTGGACTGCTTCTAGCGTCTCCAGCCAGACTGTCCGCAGGATGCTGTCTAGGTAGGATGGTCTCATCCCTCGCATGCAGCATCACTCTTCTGTCATCCGAACTCTTGCAATCCAGCAAATGCCTAATCTTAGTCTGATCCGTAATTGCTCTAAAAGCAGCCGCCCGCATAAGCTCAAGGTAGTGCTCTACCATGCGAATCTCGTCACGCCTACCTAGCCTAGTGCCGCATCCTCTCACGCCCGATGACAATCACTCGTTGTTCATCTAGATAGACCTCGAAGCAGAAACTCTCTCTGTCATCAGGAGTGTAGACATCTCTTGGCATGGCTCATCACACTCAGTCCCTAAGTACCGCGTTGAGGATTGGTCCCCAGTCCTTCCCGTCGCAGAAATTAGCGGGCACAGGCGGACTTGGGAATCTCTCAAACTCTCTAGGCAGGACATTCCAAGTCACTTTCTTCCCTCGTTGTCTCAACAACAACCTTTTATCTAGGACATACTCAGTAGCAGTTATCTACCATGCCTCGTAATCGATCCCTCTCCTTGTCTCAGCAGATACATATGGCCTCACATCATAGTCATCCGTATCAAGAAACCGAGCTACAAGGACGTACAAGATCACTGAGTCATGCTCACAAGTCACACACCTCTCAATGACGTACGTGAAGACACCCCCAGCCGTGATCCTTGTCAGCGCCTCTATCGCTTTCGTTATTGCTGACATTGACTACCTACCAGGTTTGCCTCCTCAGTGCTGCATTGATGATCTGCTGCCAGTTCCTACCATCACAGAATCCTTTAGGTACTGGCGAGGTAGGAATCTTCTCATAAATCCTAGGCAGTAAGCTCCAACTCGCCTCTATCCCTTGCTGTCTCAACTGATCCCTCTTGGCTTTGACACACTCCACTATGACATCCCAGTTGGTAAAGAAACTCGGATCCCGATCAGCTCCCTCTAGGATGTAGGGTCGAATATCATAGTCATCAGTGTCAAGGAATCTAGAGACAAGAACATGCACAATCGTCGTACTTTTTACACAAGTAATGCATTTGACAAACATATAAGGGAAGGTACCACTGCAGGCGACACGAGTTAGGGCTTCTATGACATTATACTCTTTAGTCATTATCTAGTTTCTGACTTATGGTCTTCTCAAGCGAAGGGTCCAGAAAACAAATTCCAAACCCTTGCTTGCAGGTCTGAATCACTTCAGATAGACTTCTGAAAAAGGCCCCTCCTCTCGGGGCTCCTCTATCCGAAAGTCTTTCTGACTTGAGCTAGACCTTGTATGAAATATGGTAAACTGCTGCCTAGTCACAGAATATTGTGACCAAGGTCCGCTCCCAGGAACTCAAGATTTTTGAGTCCCCGGCAACGACGTCATTTTTGCCGCGCCCCCACTGCTCCAAGGGTCCGGTGAGATGTCCTTACCCGGGACCGAGCTCTGTGGGTTGGAGGACTGGCAGGCTGTCACGCAGGAATTTTGATAGGTATAAAAGTAGAGGTGTGTTCAGGGGCAGTCACACTTTATCATACAGCCGAGTAGTCATGGTTATTCCTCCTGCCAGCGGCGACACGGCTTAGAGTGAGGCGTTCGGGTTTATCGCCTGCACCTGACCCCGTATAAAGGATAGACTCAAGGTCAGCTGAGTCCCTATCATTCAGGAGTCCTTTAAGCTGCCTTGAGTGTAACCTACATAAAATAAGAAGGAAAAATAACAAACGTGCATCATACATCATTGCGCACTTAACACTGACAACATGAGAAGACCAGAAACCAGACTCTGCAAGAGCATGACCAGAGAAACGAGACGTAAGAGTAGTACACAGAATATGCAGGGAGCAACCATTATAGGGCTGCAGTCACTAATAAATACTAATGTCGTAATACATCAATAGTGACTGAAAAGAGAGAACCTCAATCAATGATAATAAGCGGTACCCCCTCGTGAGTGAGTGCTGCCGTCTGGGACTCCTCGTCATTGAGAACTCGTGTGGCTATAGACTCTGGAACCACATAGCTGATCTCGAGAGGCCCTGTTGGATCAATCTTGCAGATATAGGCCATGCATCTGACCATCTTCTCGTCTGCGATGCTACTGAGATAAAGCTCCTCCGCAAGGATGATATCGCCAGAAGCTCCAATCAATATCTCAATACGTCCTCTCCCACCAGAGTAAATGTAGGAAACCTCGAGNTATCGCCAGAAGCTCCAATCAATATCTCAATACGTCCTCTCCCACCAGAGTAAATGTAGGAAACCTCGAGAAAGCGATCTCCGTAAAGAGGCTTTCGATAAACCTGCATAGCAAAGTCCGTCCCGACCAAATGACCATAACCATCTTCAAGGTATGGGACCGGACCCTCCCCTCTTGGGGGACCAATAGCTGTCTCAGACCCAGGGTCGTTTGACATGTAGGAGTCAATCACCCCCAAGAAGATACCGTGCAAGAAGATGTGCGATCCTCCTCAATGTCGCCCTCCGACGTCTCCGCTCGCTGGTCTCCGGCGCTCCTGTCGCTGTCCACTAACTCAACCCGTGTGAGTGTCCCAGTCGAAATAATCGCCAAGATCAAGGTCACTCACAGAACAGGGCTCCAAATCCGACTCATCTGTCTCTGATTTCGGGACACATGTAGTGATTGGGATTCCGGATCTGGTTATCTCTCTGTGGATCCGGTCGTCCTTCCGCCTCTTCTCCTTGCTGCGGGGCTCACTAAGGGGCTTGGGGTTGCATCCGTCAAAATCGAAGAGCACACCCCCAGGAGCTGAAGGTACGCGAGGGAACACCACGTGCAGCCAATTGTCCCTCCAATAGCTCTCCCTGCGAAATATGTAATTCGCAATCCTGTCGTGATCAATAAAACATCTCATGCACAGGGACTAGTCGTAAGTGCTGAATGTACTAGGGCTAGACTGAGCCAGATCATCTGTGCCGGGACTGAACCGCCAATGCTCCCCGTGCGAGGGAAAATATCATATGCATGAGGTGTTGCTGATCAGCAAAGGAATAAATCAACGGGTGCGTGGAGGCAAATTATCTCATAATAATCATAGGCTCGAGCGCACACGGGCGCGCACTCAAATGACAATACCCAGCCTGGGCGCACATAGGCGCGTACTTCAAATGACAATATCCAGCGCAAGGGCACATGGGCGCGCACTCAAACGACAGCAACTAGCCTGGGTACACATATATCCAGTGCAAGCGCACATGGGTGCGCACTCAAATAACTATGTCCAGCCAAGGCGCACACGTGCGCACGTTCTAACGACAATGTCAAGCTTGGGAGCGCATGGGCGCTCACTCTAACTGCTATGCTGAGCTAGGGCGCACATGGGCGAGGACTCTAACTGCAATATCAAGCTTGGGCGCACATGGGCGCGCACTCTGAAGCTTGGGCGCGCATGGGCGCGCACTCTAACTGCAATATCAAGCTTGGGCGTGCATGGGCGCGCACTCTCAAGCTTGGGCGCGCATGGGCGCGCACTCTAACAGCAATATCAAGCTTGGGCGCGCGTGGGCGCGCACTCTGACTGCAATACCAAGCTTGGGCGCGCATGGGCGCGCACTCTAACTGCAATACCAAGCTTGGGGGCGCATGGGCGCGCACTCTAACTGCAATACCAA
>BFEA01000191.1:1110312-1150670 GCA_003427395.1 Chara braunii
CAGTCCAAGTGCCTCTCGGCACAGCCAATCAGCGGACTATAATTCGGCATACTCAGTTCAAGTGCCTCTCGGCACAGCCAATCAGCGGACTATAAATCGCATTCTCATCAGACTATGAACACTTAGCTTGAGTGCCTCTTAACGCAGCTATTCAGTGGATACAGTTCGTCGACGCTTGTATCAAGGTCCACCCTCGAATACAACACGTGAACGCACAGTTCATGGCCTATTATCAGATGCAGTACTCAGACATGGTGTGCAAGGATCAGATACAGCGTACCTACTACCCATGGAGGGTGAGTAAAAAATGAGAAACAGGAGCGGTTGGAAAGAAGAAGGAGAGAGAAGAGAAGAGAAGAGGAGAAGAGAAGAGGAGAAGAGAAGAGGAGGAAAAAGAAGGGAAGAGAAAGGGAAAGTGAGGGGCAGAGGAGAGAACGGCATGGGACAGGCAACCAGGGGAATTCCAGACCCCTTCTTCCCAGCAAGTCTGGCCCCTCCCTTTCCTTACCTCTCCCTTTGCTTGCCTCCTGCTTGACTTTCTTGTCTCCTGCTCTGGACTCCCCTCATGCTCCTACTGGCTGATCGCAGTTCTTCGACCGTGACTTCCGCTCCTCGCCGTTCTGTCAATGCTGCAGTGCTTCCACAAAGTGAGGGTTCAGTCACGCTGCCCGATCCGTGCCACGTGTGTCACGCATACTGATCTCTTTCGTGTTGTTGTTGGGTGACGTGGCCTCTCTTTTATAATGGAGAGGCCAAGAGGTCGGGGCTGTGGTGCAGTCCCATGGTCGGGGCTGCGGTCAAACTCTAGTCCGGGCCTGTGCTAAAAATAGCAGCAGTCACGACCCCGGGATATGAACAGTCAGTCCTATTTTTAGAACGGGACTGGCGCAGACCCAGTTCCCGGTAGATGAACAGTCAGTCCCATGCTAAAAATAGCGTGGGGCTGGGCTATTTTTAGAAAGGGACTGGCGCAGGCCAGACTTTGGGAAACGAACAGTCAGTCCCGAGCTAAAAATAGTACATAACCCTATTTTAATTATTTGGGTCTGGCTGCTCATCTGTATGGCTACTTAGGGCTATTCTTTTCCTGGCCGGGCTACGCGGTCGTGTCGGTCCGGTCCCAACCGGTCAAACTTGAATATCTCGCTGACCCTTGGTCCGTTTCAAGTGCCGTTTGGACCGGACCCCACTAATTGATTCATTGCAGCCGCGTCAGTCCAGTCGAACGGGGACGATTAGGCCTCTAGAGGATCGTACCGTCGCGCCGCTCTTCCCTCGGCTTCGGTCCAAGGGAAATCTAACTGAAGTACTAGGGCCATGACTACGGTACACAATTTCTGACGCAGCGCGGAAGTTGAATATCTCGCTGACCCTTAGTCCGTTTCAAGTGCCGTTTGGACCGGACCCCACTAATTGATTCATTGCAGCCGCGTCCGTCCAGTCCAACGGGGACGATTAGGCCTCTAGAGGATCGTACCGTCGCGCCGCTCTTCCCTCGGCTTCGGTCCAGGGGAAGTCTAACTGAAGTACTAGGGTCCATGACTACGGTACATAATTTCTGACGCAATGTGGAAGTTGACCGCGGCGAGTCAATTTTCGCTGCTGCGCTGCAACATCTTCTGACAACGGCCGGGATCGTTAGTGTCGGTGTGAGGTTCGAATCAAAGGTCGAGTGGATGAATGGCCTAGGGCATCGGTTAAATTTTATGGTGGATGCGCCTCTTTTGTCTCAAAGTATAAGTCGTCGAGCGTGAGTTCCGTTCACCCGACATTTGAGCCAGGATCCTCCGACAAGGTCATCAGACTTTTCGTGTGTAATTATCTTCTTCCTTTTTCTCTCTTCTGATTAATGTCTCGCCTCCCTTGCACCTCCTTGCTATTATATTTCTGCTGCAATGGATGAATTATGATGATCTCTCTCCTCCTACTTTGACACTTGCATGCAGTGGATTGCGCCTGAGGACTTTTGTGAGCATGTAGATGGATCTGATGGAATGCGGGATTGGATTGACCGAATGAAAGATACATGATAAGGAAGAATCTTGTGCTTTGCCCTTTTGCCATGTGGACCGATCGCCCCAATCCGACGGTACGCCGACATCCCTTACCTCCGTCACGCCCCTTCCTGTACAACGAGGAAAGGACATGTGTATGCGAGTGGGCCGTACGAGAAGTCGTCGCCAAGATCGGTGGGCATTATTACTTTCCACCTGAGACCCGGTGCTCTGGATTCGTTGGTGCGGGATTCGTCATTATCAATACGCATTTTCCGCCTTATTCATTGTTGTTGCCGTTTAATGAGTTGATTGTCATCCCGTGGGCGGCAGTGGCACCTCATTGGCCTAACACTTTGTGTAGCGACTGTCATCATACCGAGCGTTACCAAGCCAATGTGACGCTCAACCTCACTCCCGACGCGACTTCTTGATCGGAGTGGAATGTGGGCCTGGAAGTGCAAAAAGGGGTGTGCCAAGGATTTTTGGGAAAGTGGGGGTGGAGTCCCAGGTCGGAACTGAGATCTCCTGTGGCAAAGTTTCAGGGGCATAGATGCAATAGAGCTAAAGGGGCGGGTTACTTTCGGTCTGTTGGCGTTCGATGTCGTGCAGCATAAGGCAGATGGCATGCGCGGTGCATCCAAGGCCGTCCGATCCGTCTGTTTTGGGGGCGGCCACGTGGCTATTTCCTATAGTTTTCCTCATGATGGGCTCTCTTCAGTCCGAGGAGGGGATTGTGCGTGCCGTCGCAGTGGCACGTGCTAATCAACCGTACATCAATGTCCTAAGGGAAGGGGAAAGGGAAGACGATACATGGGGGCATGGCGAGGGGGTGAGTTAGTCGGGAGTGGGGGTAGAAAGCGTTCCCACCCCGGGACTGTCTCCGGAAGCTCCTGATATCGGACGATCCGGTGGAAGCGAGGGAATTGATTACCACTATGAGGGAGGGAGGCGACATAGTCGGGGTAAAGGGTGGTGAAAGTTCGGAGAAGCGCCGTGTGGAAGTGATCGTGGTTTTCTCACGTGGGGATAGTCCCCGTGATCATGAAATAAACTTCGACCATGTTGTGACCTCGCCACGCGGCGCTGAAGAGAAGGGCGTGGAGACAAAAGGCAGGGACAATACACCGGGTAGAAGGATGGGGATGAACCATGACAGCAAGACGGGTGGCGTTGAAGAAGCGGAAGGTGTCGATTGGGAAGGGATTGTTGGGGAAGGTGATGAGGGTAGTGATCTGGCGGAGGGTTAGGTGGTCAAGGGGACGACGGGATAAGGACCGGGGACGAAGCCCGATGCCCCGCATCGGTACGAGGTCGAACTGGTGGACGGGCTGAGGTGGAGGGGGAGGGGGATCGGCTTCGCCGTCGCTTGGCCGGTGCGCTCGAAGTCTCGGCAGCAAGGTCCCCATCTTCTGGCTTAGGCGGCTCCGGATCCTTAGCAAGATCGTTTGAGATTGGCAGATCCGCCTCACTTGCGTACTCCAGCTGCTGCTTGCCGGCGGCGATTTCTTCCCTCTTCCTCACCGCCTCGGGATCCTCCTCCGCGCCTTCCACGCGATCCGCCTCTTCTCCCAGGGTTTCCCACTCAGATTCCTCTTCTTCCTCCTCGTCTTCTTCTTCGTCGCCTTCTTCTTCTTCGTCGTCGCTCTGCTCTCCCTCGCTGTGCTCGCTGTAACTTCCCTCTTCCGGGGTTTCTTCTTCTTCTTCGCTTCCCTCCTCATCCTCTTCCTCCTCTTCCTCTAGTGCTATCGCTTCATCTTCGGAGGCCGTTCGAGGCTGAAAGAAAGCGAGGTCGATTATCCCCTGGGGATCCAGGTATGGTTGTTGCGATGGTGGGTTGTTGTTGCCCTCTAACTCCTCGAGGCAAGTCGACCACTGCAGGTAGGGTGTCAAAGCCTGTGAAAAGACGTGCGGGACCGGGCTCTCATCGCTCTGCGAGATGATATCGAGAGGGAGATCGTCAACCAGCTACGCGAGGGGAATCGTGAGTTCCTGTATGATCTGTTGTCGATAGTTGGGATGCACCGGTCCGAATAGAATCCGAGATGGTCTCCTTCCACCTCCGTCCTCCACGCTTGGATAATTAACAGCTTCACGTATGCGACCCAAGCGCGGTGTTCTGCGTCCCTTGTCCACATTAGCTGCACTCCGACCAGACACACTGAAAGATTGACGAAATGTTCGCACCACCGTTCCCACTGTCTTCGATCGAGAAGCGGAACGGCAAGTGGTTCCAGACGGAAGGAGAGACGGGGGTAAAGGTCAGACTGCCAGAAGGTAGGGAAGATAGAGGGGAGAGCGAAGGTAGAGAGTCGGGATCGGTTCATTGGGGACGCTGGAAAGGGACGAGCTCAGGAAGCACCACCGTGGACTCGTGTTGAGACGTCCGGAGTCGTCCGACGTCGATGTCGTCCACGGGGACAAGATTATCGTCACGACGCGTAAGCCACTGATTCCATTCTCCTGCCAGCCGCTGTCCCCACTCCCTTAGCGACGTCCGGATGGGCGTGTGTCGCAGAGGGATGATCGCGCTAATCTCACCGCTGACGATGACCACTGTGGATACGTGGCTAACTCCTGGTGCTGACAGTCGTCGAACCGTCGTCGCCTCTACCAGTACGATCGCTTGATGATGGCCGGCGAATCGGAACTCTGCCGCTGCATGTACCCCGACAGTGCTGAAGAACTGCGCGAGCCGTAGGAGGTCCCGGCCCAGACTGAATCGCGGATGATGAACCTGTCGAATTGTCGAGATGTCGCCACGTGGCGCCAGCATGTGATCGTCGAGAGCCCGCTCAGTGAGAAAACTCATAGCGATGGTGATGAGGACGGAGTAGGAGAAGCAGGAGGGGATGAGAGCGATAAGGAGTCGTCTTCCTCTTCCGTAGCGAAGGAGGAAGCAGACACAGATGGAGATGGAGAGGAAGGGAGAGGACAAAGATAGGACACGTGGCGTATGATCGGTCGAGTCGATCGGCTTCCCGAGACCTCCGGCACGAGCACGGTGTTCACTCGGTTCGGATCAAGTTCGATCACACAAAATCGACCGAAGAATCGTGGCGCTATCTTCCCTTGGCGAGCACATTTCCTCACCTGCACCAGGTCCCCTAATTTATACTGGGGCCGTTGTCCTGCATTCCCATTTCGGGCCTCGTAGCTACGGACTTGCCGGCCATGGGCCAACTTAGTCATTTTCTGGCGCTTTCGGGCTAATCGCGGAAGGGACCGTTCCATCAGCTCTAGGTGTCGTTTGGCCTTGTCCCGAACCGTGGCTCTTGTGGGTCGTCGGTTTAATGAAGATTCATCGGGGAGGCTCGGTATCGAGACACAAGCTACGCTATTGGTTCGTAATTGGAAGGGGCTAAGCCCCGTCGATTCGTGAGGCGTTCCCCGATGGACCGCCAAGATGTGATCTACGATATCGGGCCAGGGCCTCGGATCTCGTGCCGCGATGTTTCGTCGCAACGCTGTCTTTATCACTCGATTTGCGCTTTCTACTAGGCCCTTAGATTGTGACATATGGGGTGCAGTATTCCGAATAGCGACGTCATGTACGACCAGATTCCTTAAAACTTCCCCTTTGAATTCTACCCCATTGTCGGTTAGGATTTCCTCTGTGTCCTGGTGCATCCCTAGAAACCGGTTGACGTATCACGCGATTTCAGCTGCTTATCGCGTACGACACGGATATGCCTCTTGGCAGCTAGATTGGCGCCTTGTCAGCAGCGCAGACCTAACAATTCGCGACGATGAATTTCTCATCATCGCGAATATTGGATCAATACAATTCGTTCTTATCGATTGCCGCTTCCGTGATCCGTACGGCAAAATGGGCTGCAATTTCTTCATGCGCCGTCTTAACCCAGTCATACCTCATGAACGGGTGCGGCACTACCATCAAAATCCCGCTACTATCCGTCGTCCGTTTTTCTAACCGGCCCTTGTTCCAACGATAATCCCGAGCCCTTTTATTGGCCCTCCTCCGGTCTTCCTTAGTGAAATCCTGGAGGGGGTTTCCTACCAAGGTGGCAATTAGGGCGATGTCCGTTGTCGAGCGCATAGGTCCGGCACCGCGCGTGGCAGCGCGGGACCCTCTCGGCCGCGTCACGTAGGAGTTGGACTAACTTTGTCGCGAACACACAAATGGAGCTTCCTTAGGCCGCTCCGGCCGAGTGCGCCAGCCATACCTCTCGCGAACCCCTATGACAGGATAGGGCCTACGCGAGGCACGACTTACTTCTACCTTACGGGAGCTGTCACCTCCCTTCGGTGGGCGTATCCCCGCCGAGCTACCAGTCCACAGTACGAAAGCTACTCGGTTGCAATCGCAGAGGTGGACCAGCCGAGGGCATTTCTCGTTCGCTGTAGCATAGGGGGTACGCGCGGTAACACGCCTATCGGACCCGCACGCGAACCGACATCTTGGGGGGCTGAAGTCCCAAGCGCGGCGCGACGTCGGTCGGCTAGGACTCATCCCACACACCACGCGCGGACCACCTTACGAACACAAAAATAAAACACACACACACACGCGCGAAACGACACAATACAAACAACGCGACAACGCTCCTAGCCCCTCGGTAGCCAACCCATAACTTTCCGACGCGGGAATCGGAGAGGCGTCGTGCGCGAGACTTAATATAAAACCGCGCGGACGCAGGGCTAAGCCATATCGACTCGCAATGCAAACGCACGCAAGCAGTCGCAATGATGGGGCACTATGTAATACCCACGCTCGCGCGGTCCTCGTTAATCTCGAGGGTCGCATTCGACACTCAAGTGTCGGCTGACACGCGCCTTGAGGGCTAATCTCTCGACGCTGGACAACCGCCATGCGCGGTTGAAGACCACACCCTCTTCTGCACCCTATGCAAAGGGGTTGAGTAGACAACTTTAAGCTGTCGTGGCGGTCAAACATCAAGGGGTTTGACTTTGACGGCCGCCATGGACTATAACGTCCAACCATGAAACGCAAAAAGGAAACTCAATCCATTTCTCAATAGATGATGGCCCTCTAAAATGGAAGGGGGTGGACAAGCCCACACGACGTGCGCGCGGAGGAGGCCCGTTATCCTACCCATAGGCCACCCGGCGTCCGGGATAATAAGGCCCGTACACGGACTCCCATAGGCCGACTGGGACCAGTCCTCCGCCCACGTGTCGCTTCACGTTACAAAAAAAATCCCAAGTTTATTGGCCGTGTCGCGCTCGTGACCCATAACTCTTTTAGTGCGGAATGCGACGAGTGTCGCGCGCGCGAACTTAGTATAAGCTCGCGAGGGCGCTGGACTTACACATACTATCTCGTTATGCAGCACTACGCGAGTAGCTGCAATGACGGCGCATTACGTAGTGCCCATACCCAAACGGCCTATCCTGAGCCAAGGGGTCACCTTCGACGCTCAGGCGTTGGCTGAAGCGCGAGCCAAAGGGGCTAACCCTTTAGCTGGCGCAAAATCAACCTGAGGGCCTTCCCGCCTTCTGCACCCTGAGGTGTCCCAACGGGTGCGGGGCAAGACGGACCCTAGGGCAGGAGGGAGTTTGGAGTGGTGGTGAGTTGTTTGGCGCATCACCAGCAACACGTTGACCCTTCCGCACGAAACTTTATCGTTCCACCAAGATAAATCGCAACAAGGAAAAGAAGCGAGAATTGGCAGGGGATATCCCCTCCCTTCTATTCACCCCAACCTTCGACTGACCCTTAGTACGTGGGCACTTCAGGCCACGCTAATTCCACACGTAGGTACACATGCACTAGCACATACATATGTACAAGGGGAATAATTATGTGACGATCACTTCTCACAATCATAGTGGGTTTCCTCCTAGCCATACATATATGTGCGACCGCAAGGCAGTCCAATCAGAACCCCAAGTCACTGAACATTCCTGCAATCACATCAAAGTCAAACAAGAGTCTACACACTACGCGGAGTCAACTCCAACCAGTTCCTATACTCATACCCCTCGCTTTAGCCATGCAAGCCCCAACCTCCAGCCAACCAACCTCAATTAAATACTCAGTACCTTTGTTAAATGGCCATTCAATTAAAGTCCGGGTAAAACCTTAATGAAACAGAAGATCACCAGGGCTAAAGCCTTTTAAGGTTGAGTATTGAAAGCGAGTTGAGGTTGAGTCGAAGACCGATGAATCGGCAACCGACCTGTTATCAGTGAAAACAGATGAGGATCCTGGTAGGATCAAGCTGAACTAGCCCAAGTCCTGAATCAGATTGATCAAGCCGGCCTGTAATATAAGACAGGTCAACACCCAAGACTAAACCTGTAATCCTTATGCGAACTATCTTCTATATGGCGGTCCCATCTAACCTTCTGGTAGCCAACTAGGTCTGAGCCTAGTCCTTAGTCAGGGCTCAAAGAAAAGGTAGAACTTTCGTTGGGTTTCCCCTGTACAGAGTGGACTGCCAACTCTGCCATCTGTCATAATATAATCTAACTCCTTTAAACTAAGAAAATTTACAGCGCTTCCCGTAGGAAAACTATATTTCCAGAATTTATATAAGCCTGAATATAAAAACAGGAGTAGCCTTTGACTTACTAAAGCTCAATTTTGTCTAACTCCCTGAACTAACAAAAATTTGGGCAGCACTCCCTTTAGAAAGGGAGGCTTTCCAGATTTCTACTAGGCAATATATGTAACTAAGACAAGCTGAACTCTTAAAAGTCTAAATTTGACTAACTCCTTGGATTTGCAGAAATTTCGGCAGCGCTTCCCGTAGGAATAGTGGCTTACCAAGATTTATATCAGTCCAAGTATAAGAAAGACCTCAGATAAAAGCAGAATATAGACTAAGTAAAAAAAAGTTATCTTAGAAAATGCAAAAATTGAATCTAACTCCTATAGCTCTAGCACGTAGCGAGCCACTACAGCAACTACCTATCAACTTAAACTAAGACCAGGTAGCGATGCCACTCAGCCACATGCAAGCCAAACCACAAAAGTAAGTACTCTCACCAACCCCAGGTTGACTTAAGCAAACCTTAGTTCATAGTCTTTCAGTGTTTTAACCCCGTTTATACCCTGCGTACATAGGGCATTGGGACCGACCATTCATCTTAGAAACAATGTCAGCTCTCTGCCTTAGTTATACACGAACAGGTTGTATAACTACTTTTCTCTTCGTTGGGCATGTGACTAAGCCATTTATCTTAGAAACCATGCTTAGTCGCCTTGAGCTGTTTAAATAGCCAAGTATATATACTTTCTGCACCTTAGTCTTCAAAAGGAGGGCGTAGGGCTGAGCCATTCATCTTAGAAACAATGCTCAGCCTGCCAAGGTTACTTTCAGTTATAGTTCTCGATTATACTCTCTTCGCTTGTGATAGGGCTATAGTCAGACCATTCATCTTAGAAACAATGCCTGACTAGCCCTGTTCGTATATAAGTACATATATATACAATATTATACAAAATCCTATTCCTTTCTTCTCATTATGGTCCTGAGGCCTTAGACTTAGACCATTCATCTTAGAAACAATGTCTAGTCCTCTGGCCCCGAATCCTCCCTCAGAATAAAACAATCAAGGAGAGATGAGTCATTCATCTTAGAAACAATGCTCAGCTCTCCTTTTTTCAGCACACAAAAAAAACAGAGTACCCTGGGTCTGACCCAGAGAGTGTTCAGAAACCTCCCAAGTAAACAGCGGCCAGACCATTCATCTTAGAAACAATGTCTGACCCTCAAAAGTCAAACAAGCAATATCCCTCAGAAATAAGTAGCCAGGCCATTCATCTTAGAAACAATGTCTGGCACAATTAAAGAAACACAGCAACCAAGCCATTCATCTTAGAAACAATGCTTGGTCCTTCAGAAAACAAAACAAACCATAGCAGTCAGACCATTCATCTTAGAAACAATGTATGACCCTATAAGACCCATTCAATCACAAGCAAAACTGCCTTCCTCCCAACCTTCCCCCTAGATGCACCCCTTTGTGACAATCTACTTTCAGACAAACAAGAAACTGAAACTACCATTATACAAGCTTTCCTTTAGTTAGTCTGATTTGTGTCATGAAGGTCAACTCAAAGCCAAAGTAGGGGTGACACTCAGCGCAACCAACCAATACGCGGGGATGTGTATAGATAGGGGTTATACTGGGTTTATAAAGGAAAGCAATGGTTACCTCTGAGTTCCCTGCCTCCAGAACTCCTCCCGAGTTCCGGCAGGGCTCCCGCATTTGGTAGGGCAACCTCCCACAAAGGCGTTGGCGCGGATTACGGGTTGCAATCCCGCCTGCCGCCTTCCTCTCCAAACCAATGGACTAAACTGAGAGTGAGGAGGGCAGAAGAAGAAGCATTTAGTCTCTCAGATACAAGAGGGGTGCACTCAGACTCGCATGAGAGGGCCTTGATGTCTTCAGCGCCTGAGGGCCCCGCAATGATGGCCAAGTATCACAGCTCGGTCAACTCCCAAAAGTGAATAGCAGAACCAGCCTCTCCTGACAGGCTCCCAGCTCACAATGATAGCCTCCTTTTGCAGTCACACCTCCTAGCTACGGCAGCAGCCCTCCCTTCTGCCCAGTCACCTTCTCGTACTATCCTTTTACTTCCTCATCTGATGCTGCAGTCGTAAGCCAGCCAACGCAGCAGCCTACACCCAACCCCAGCAACTGCTTTAGCAGACACCGTAGTTAAAACAAACTGCAGAACGCCCGGCTATGGGGCTGCAAGGGCACCTTAGCTGCCAGGATACACAGTAGTAGTTAGTGCCGACATCAGCCTTCCTTGCAGCCTATCCACCTCTTCCCGTGTCTTATCTGAGCCGCAGCCACGTCTGCTGTAGGCATAGCGTGCTAAGCCGTTCAGTTCGGCTTAGTGACCACAGCAGTTTGCAGCAAAGACACAGCCATTGCTGTAGCCAGTGCACAGTCGGAGTAACTAGCGGCAGCGCTACAAAAGACGGGACGAGCGGACTACACGGCACACAAGAAAGGCACGGTCAGCGGATGGTAGTGCGGCAGTGAAACAGCAAGGCGCACCACAACCCCAAATAGCCCGGCCTCACCGCTCGATCGTACGCATTAGCCACTAGACAAGTCTCTCTTTCGTACTGCAAATGAACGGCACTCCGGCAATCAGGTAGGCTCCCTTTTTGTCATCCGTTACACTCCCCGCCCCTCACAACTCACAGCAGTCTGCAGTCTGTCTCTACCTTCTCAGTCAGCGAGACGAGCAGCGCACTGGCTACAGATAAGTCGGCCCCCCTCTTGTTCGTCACCTGCAACAAACACTCTATGTGCTTCTGCAATCAGCAACACCTGGCAGCCCAGCGAATACCGAATCATCGGTTGTGACCCAATCGAAAACAGTTGAGCCCTTGTGAAAGACAACTCGATGAACAACAGTCCCCCCCGCTGTGCGTTCCTGCGGGCAACATTCACCACTTCGACCAGCTGCCTTGTTCTAATGAGTCATATGTCTGCTACAGATGAAGCTCCAACCATCGACCCCCCACTTCTCTGTGGCTAGGGGTAGGTGCACTTTTCTCAAGCCGCCACCTCCTTCTACTCTGTTCTCTCCACTGCTCTAGCCGCTTCCCTTCCTCCCGGTCTATTTCCTCACGCACGCGCACAAGCCTGTAGATGCACTTGAATGTGTGGATGCACCTGACCGCAATATCGGTCCAATTCAATCGCCGGAAACAGACGAGAGAGAGAAAGCAGCCGATACCGACGAGCAATCTGAGGGGTCGAAAATGGAGGCGAGCACAAAAAACCACCGTTATAGAAACTTCGTCGGGCTTACGGGTTCTACCACGTAGCCTTCCCCATACGAGAAAAGAAAACGAATCCTCCACAGAACGCGGGAAGGTTCGTCGCTACCTTAGCTGCTTTGCACTGCGGCGCACTCCGTTTTTCATCTACCTTACCTCCTTCTGCCCGACTAATAAAACTAATACTACTACTACACTCGCCTTATCTGATAACCCCGGAATCCCATATTTCCCCGCACGATTCTCCCAAGAGTCGAAGGCTCCCTCAACCTTCCACCCTCGCCACCATAGCGCGCGCAGCCCATTTCTTGCGTGCCACCCCATTCACTGTCCCACCGCTAGTTTCGACCGCGCCATTCTACTCGCGGCCTCAGAAAACCCCTATTTTACACTTTACCTCACTCAAATCCATCGAGGATTGAGTGAGATACAAATCTTTTACTCCCGTCACTCATCCACCCGCCATAGCCCGCACACGTCTTTTCCTACTAAACCTTCTTTCTACACTTCTTCTCCTAAAACTAACATCGCCATCACCTTCGCTCTAGGCTAAAACCCACGTCTACTACTTTGTTCCACTCGATTCTACTAGGAATCGAGTGAGATCTTTCACTCTCTACCCGCCATGCCCGTTCTTCCACTCCGTATGCACCTACCCCACTCTACCGTCTAGATTAAGTCTCCTCACTATACTTGCCACCTCGACCCTCAGTCTTACCGCCCTTCCCGTCGCACTCCCTTTCACCATGTTTCCGCCCTTGTCCATTCACCATAGCCCAACTCGCTTCTTCCTACCACCCATTGCTTCCGTCCCCGACTCTCTCCGCCTTCGGCCCGGCTCACTTCCCTCCTTGTTCGCAATCTCTCATCAGCGCTCGATAGCGCACTCCCACAGTGGAAAACTCCTGCAAGCCGTAGAGAGCTAGCGAGGCGGGGCGGGGCGGATAGTGAAACTAGTCCCCGCGCGGACCTTCATGAGTTTATACGTGTTATCCTTGCGCTGGCCATGCCATCCTCCCCGTATCGTTCCAACTTTTACTGATGTCCCGAAGGACTTTGCCTGTGGTGGTGCCTATGGCACTGCCCCCTTGTCCCTAAGAGAACGGGGCCGTTACCCAACGAAAAGGAAAACGGGACATACCAAAATAAAAATAAAAATTAACATATATATAAAATATAATTTTTCTAGGGCCGAATTGCTGGCCCCTCGTCAGTTCCATAGACCAGCCTGCCACCGCGCCTACTGGCAAAAGTCTGGGGGGAATAGCCCCAACGGCCCTCTACCCCTCAGCTTTCTCCTCGCTGCTTCGCCGCTCCGCTGCTCCCGCATCGCCACCCGCTGGCCTCGATCCCCAAACTTCCACTACAACAGTCCAACACCGTAACCTATAGGGCTAAGCCCCAGCATGGGATTAGTGGGCGTTGCGTCCCATATAAAGTGGTACTGAAGTAGTGCAGTCTGGTACTCAGTGCCGAGGGGGACACCGCAGGCCCTGCCCCCACCTGTGGCCAGGCGCGGGGCTACCAAACAATCACGCCGGCCTCCGTGACTGTGCCACGACCGCCCCACGTACCATCCTACCTATCAGCCCTGCCGCCGGTCAGGCATAGTAAGCGAGGCCAGCCCATTAATCCTTGGCCTTATCAAGAGTGCGACGTCAAGCCGGATGCCTGTGTCGGCGGCACGATCAAAAGGGCAAAATCACACGCGCGCCTTGAAACTGCGCGCCCACTCACCCTATCTACTGAGACAACCTTGGTCCATACACAGGTAGCCGTTTGAATACACAGGCCTGGATCGTCGGCCCCGCTGTCACTTGCAAAAACCCAGGGCGAATACCCTTGCAAGGGTATTCGCGCCGACAGCCTACCAGACTATATTAAGCGACGTCCCCGTCGCTTCGCAAGATCAAAAAGCTATCAATCCATCCACATGCCAAAATGCTGACGAGAAGGAACCAATCCGATCAGCCGACAGACTCGGGTTCGAGGCCCCCAGCGTTCCATGCCCACACAACTGTATGCTGCCAGGGTTTCAACCTGGGTCTCTATTGTCCTAACACTAGGACGCCGGTGTACTACGCATAAGTACTACAACATAAGTTCAAAAAGACCCTCATACTCATCCTCGCCCCTCTGTCCTAGACAAACGCCGGCCTCTCATTGGGTGTCCCTAGCCCTTACCTGGTAAACAGGGTCATAACTGGAGACGCGGGCTTTAACTGAGAACTTTGAAGACTTTTTGCCTTTCTCTCAAAAAACTTCTCACGGTCAGACATATATTTGTGTGCACCCTGAAATCTCTCTCAGCGTCTTCCACAGTCTAGTACGGAAGCATTAGGTCTCCATCTTGGCCCACCACAGTTTGGTTGATCAGGTCAGATCTACGGCCCACCACGTTGTTATTTTAGCGGTAGTGCCCTCGCAGGTTGCGCCACGATAGGCTTTCTCCTGATAAGTATTCAATGAGGACTTCCCAAAAAGACTCATATGACTCGACCCCTATCCCAGGCCGTTCCACAGGGGTAAAACCTTCCCGGGCGGCCACACCCTTTAAGCCTTTACTCCCGCGGTCAGATATGGGCCCGCGGCCAGGTTGTGCCGGTCCGCGGCCATCCCTAGGGGTTACGCCCTAGTGGTGCTAAAACTTTACCGTCTAGCTTGGTCTTCCTTATGTGCCTTGAGGTTAGCACGAGTGGCCGGACGGTGCGTCGCAACAAGTACAGGCCTACTGCGGGACTGCGCATAGGCTTGTCACACATGACACGCATTTACCAGCTCTCTGTGGGACAACACAGTAAGGCATGACCACCTCTCCACATTCACAACCATAGGGCACGGCCAAATCCACCAGGCCGTGACTCCCTAACTTGATCAGGTTAGGAGGGTCACACACCTCAGGGACACCTCTCAAAAGCAAACATTTTCGCGACATTCTCAAGAAATTTCATCGAGTGGCCATTAAAACATGGTTCCCTTCGTCAGTCTTTCATCTTACCAACCCAGCTTTTCACGTCATTATGTCTATTAATCACCCTCCCTATGGGGGAGGTCTCACTCAATAGGTATGTCGGCCATCCCTCTCTTCCTTAGGATGGGTCCTCACATGACCTGTGTAAAACATCTTCCTTTTCCGAAGATAAGTCTCCCAAATAATTCATAGTGTACAATTCAATCATGGCAACAGTACAACACAAGGGGCCACCTTATGGGTCCCTAATACAATTTAGATACTTAAACATTTAGCATGATAAACTTTCGAGTCACAAGGACTCATAGACCCTTTAGGATTTTTACAACTCTCTTTCACAAGACAGACTGCGCTCCCCCTCCTTATACTCGGCTCTAGCATCTGCCCATGGGCAGGTCGCACGAGTATATCGAAGAGTAGACAGTTTACATTCACTCACAAGGCATAAACATATGAGTTGTTTGTCACACACATCCCACACAAATCATCATACATCGAAAAGCCACACATGTGAGAGTGAGAGTGATCGTCATACACAGGGAAATAGTCTCAAAACCTCGCTCAGTACATACTCAACAACAGAATATCTCATAAAACTCAACATCAATACTCGAGTGTTATGTCCCCTCTCATACCCTAGGTGTTACTGATTCTCACATTACCTATAGGTGGGTTCTGACCTCAAAACAAAATGTTATACAAATGGGTGTCCTAAGTATCACACAGCCAAGGCTCAGTCTTTGAATCCCAGCGCGAAAAGAACCTCAAAACCTTACTATACATTGGTTCTTTGTTGCAAGTAACCCCCCCCCTAAGCTACACATATCTGACTCGTGATACCCTATGCCCTTGACCTTTTACTCTTTCTAAAAACATCTCACTTCTACTGGCGTACAGGCGAACCAGCCCCTCACTCACTCATCTCCTCCTGGTTTTGCCTATACAAGTGGGCTCGACCCCCATCTGGAGCCCACTCTACCACTCGGCCCTGTCTATCATACATCTTGCCACCTTCCTCAGTAACCCGCCCCTCAGCCTTGTCCTTAAGGAATTTAGGACAGTCCAGGGCTCTATGCACTCCGTCCAGAAAATAGAAACACATAGCCCCAGATTTCCTTTGAAATCTCTTCTTCTTTTTCTGGGTCCCTGGCGACAGGGACGCCTCTTCCTTCTCCTTGCCCACTTCATGACTCTGAGGCAGGTGCCACGGTCCTTCAGCTCCCCCTTCGATTCCTTGGGCACTTGACTCCCCCTACTGCATCTCTCCCTCGGGTTGGTACTCACTCCTATTCGTTTAGGTGCGTGGGGGAAGGAAAATTTCCGCCTATCTGATATCGAAGGTGTCAAGTTCGTCAACGGTCGCGAATCGGCGTGCGTGGATACGTGTAGGCTGCGCAGATCAGATCGCGCTTACACACATCCCCGCGAGGTATTCGCTTGTTTCAGGGCAAACAACTACTCGATCATCTAATCACTCTGTGATCCCGCACGCGGTCGTTCCTAAGCATGCAAGGTGCTACTACACATCAGGCATCGCAACAACAACAGTGGATCAAAAAAGAAAAGGATAAACAGCAGTGGAAGCAATAATGACGACTACGCAAAAGTTTCTACTATGCTCATGAGTGTATCCAAATAACAAGCAAAGGCAAGGACTAGACAAAAGAAAAGGAACAGACATAACATTCATTCATCCATTCATTCGACAAAAACACACAATAAGCGAGATCAAGATCAATCGCATAAACGAGTGTGGGCTGAAACCGAGACAAGGATTCCGAAAGCAAAAGAAAACGGGCGAGTCGCCCTGAGCCGAGATCAAAATTTATATACACAAGCAAAGGGGAGAAAAGACAAAGAAAATCGCAACTTAGCTCCCTCTTCCTCTCTCTCTCTCTCCGATACGGACAGTCCGTCGTCAAGCACCAACCCACGAAGTCGTCACCCCGCTTGGTCCTCCTGCACCCGTCAGGTTCGCCCGCGCGCTACAGTCCGTCGTAGCCCCACGCGTCAACCCTGCGCATTTGGCACGGGCTCGTCGGGTCGCCCGACTCCACTTCAACTCACCTCTTACTTCGCTTGTGAGCCGACCCTCACTGATCGCGCTACCTCGAGCTTCCAACAGCTGGTTAAGAGAGCTATCAATCGCGCAGCCGGAATTTATAGCGTGCATGCATGCACGAAGAACACGGAATTGCAAGGACTTAGAAAAGGGATTAGGAGAGGGAGCGCCTACGTTATGCATAGCCAGACCGTGGCGTGGGGGACGTAGCCTCTCTACACGCATCGATCCGAGAATGCAGGTCGTGGTGCTAACTAGGCACAGCGAAAGGGAAAGAAGGAGCGGGAAAGATAAAGTTCAAGAACAAAGATACAGTAACAATGACGCCCGCCCAAAAATTACAGTTACTTGCAAGATTAAGGGCGCCGACTAATCAGAACTCTGTTGCAGCCGCAAAAAGAAGCGCGCAAGAACGACAACGCGCGGCAAAAGAAATTCCGAATTCCTAAATTCATAAATTCCTAAATTCCTAGCTAATGCAAAAAGAAGCACAAAATCCGAAAAGAAAATCCGAAGCTCCGAGAGCCGTCAAGGCTCGACAAGATTCAAAAGAAGGAAAATTCGAAAAGAACGAAGCGAAAATTCCCACGCGATCTTCGCGCCTAAAATCCGACAACAAAACAGGAGAGAAGTGATGTCAATCATTATTAATCGCGCCTTTGTCGGCGCGCCAACCACTCAATCGGCCGTCTCGGCACTTGCTCGGCTCTGAACCCAGCCATCCGAAAAGAAACGACACAAAAGGACGAAGAAGCGAGGACATTGATGCAATTTCCCTTCGATCCTGATCTCCCGTAAGTGGCCCAACCTTCCCATCTTAGGACCCCTCATTGTCATCTCGCAGAAAATCGCGCGAAACAGAAATTGGTTCGGCACACCAAAGGATTCCATTACCACACACGTGGCGAGGACGAACATAAGGCGAGAGCCGCTCGATTGAGACCCTCCACGTCGGATTCGGAATTGTGTAGTGAATGCCGGCGAGATGATCTCATCCGAAAACGAGATACCACGTGTGTGCCCTCCCCTTTTCATTCGAAATGTAGGGCAAAGGCTCGCTGTGAAGTACAACGATACTTTTTGGATTGAATTCCTCATCACCGTGAGACCCCGCGCCCCCCCTTTTCCTTAGATCACGTGGCGACAGACCCCTGCTTACTAAAGCCGGATCAACACAGGGGATTAAATTTTCAGTTTTGTCCGAGTCCCCACACTCAATTTTCCCAAAAATCCTTGGCACACCCCATTTTGGCTGTTCTTCCCGGGCCCTTCCGCGAATCAAAACACTCCGACCGGAAAGCAGCGCAGGGCGTGAGGTTTGAGCGTCACAAGTGAAGCCGTGCACTCTCCAGAAAGTTGTTTTGTGGAGATGTCCGAGGACCACTCTCCCCAAACCGCCATGCACAGGCGGGGAAACCGAACACACTGTTCACAGCTTGTGTCGACGGCTGACACGTTTTGCATTCGCCAAGTTTGGCGAGTAAGGGCCTAGACACACCACTGTCGAAACCACGATTTTCGATAATTTCTCTTCGCCACACAGGCTGTCGAAATTGGAGACGGGAAGAAAATTTGCAAGTTGTCAGAGAATGCTTCTCGACACCTCTTGTCGAAAGTTGTTGAATCCCCAGCCTGCTACTCCGAAGCTTTCGACAGTCCTCGGCTGCGCCATCGACTTCTCTTCGAAATTTGGCGAGTGGGCGTGAGGTCGGGGTGGACTAGTGCTTGTCGTACCCTCAGGGGCGTTCGTCTCTTTCCATCTTACATTCACAATTGTGTCCATTCTACAGTGCTGTGTGGTGAAGGGGGGGGGGTTGGCGAAAAATCGTTTGGCAAAAAATGTCTGACAGTTCGTGAAAAAGAACGGTTCTCGACACTGGTGTGGCGAGGCCCTAAGTGCAACCAGGCGCGCCTATGCGCCAAACTTGGAGTAATGGCGAGTATTTGGTGTATGGAGAGTAGTGAGGGACGCGGGACCCCTTTTCTGGCTAGGCCCTCAGCTAGGCCCTCAGTCCGGATTTCTCTGGTGTCAATGTGAGGGACGAGACCCCAACTAGGCCCTCAGCCCGGATTGCTGTGGGATTTGGGCAGGGACGCCGGGCCCCTTTTCCGGCCTGTAATAAAAATCATCATCATAACCATTGTTTATTATTAAAAAAAAAAAAAAAAAAAAAAAGGCTCTACCATAAAGCTGTATATGTCCCTGTTTACGTTCAGAGTCGTTGCCATAAGTACAGTATATGAAGAAGTTCGATCTGTGTGAAACTGGCTCATGCTGACAGGATAACTCCGGGGAGACGTCCCATTAGCAAAGAGAGTTGGATTCAGATCCGGAATCTGGACGTGTTGTACGCAGAGGTGCAGAAAAGCAGTGCAATCTCGAATTTCTTCACCTCTCGTCGAACAGGTCTAGATTCAGGCGTTCAATCCAATCCTTGTTGCTACTTACCCCTGGGGTTGAATTGTGAGGTCCCCGGCCTCGATCACCCTTTACTTGTTTGTAAAAACAAAAAGGAAAAAAAAGAAACAGGATGCGCGCCGGCAAAGCATGCAGATTCGTTCGAAGAGGTGCTACCGTACAGCTGCCGAATATGTCGCTTGCGACGTCCAGATTCGTTGCGATAGTACGGTACCTGACTGCTCCACAGCCACATCATAATACGCAACACATCAGCAAACTTGGGCACTGGAACCGTACGCCGGGCCTAGTATCAAAATCAATGCCGAAACTGGGAAACGGCCCCAGTACATACGGGCCTCGAGGGTAAGGGATCTCGCTCCACCACACTCGACTCTAGGAAAAAGTCTGGAGTTCGTCGAGTGTCGTCTGGAAAACAGCTAAGAAGTGGGCCTCGCTCCTCTTAGGGCCTCGCCATACTACATCCGACTTGGCCATTTTCGGGGGCAAGGTCCCACTTGTGCAAATTAGGAGATTCCGGTTAGGAGATTTCGTGCAAGTGGGACCTAACCCGGGGAGTGCAGAGTCTCCACACCAGCTCCCAAGTTCAACCTGGAGTTTTTTTTTTTTTTTTTTTTTTTTTTTTTTTTAACCTGGAGATTGAATTCACGAGCTGTCAGAATCCGGCTCCCGAGTTCACCCCCAAAAACGCTTTAGTCTTCTTTTTGTAATTGGCCATTTTCAGGAGACCTCTCGCGGAGGCCTGTGTTTCGACCAGAGAACTCATGCGCAGAGAAGCATTCTCCTCACAGTTTCCGTCGCCACATGCTGGACAGTGCTGGACAGTCTCTGTCTGAAGTGCGCCTCCTGGCCTCTAAATCGGAGAGCGCCCCAAGTCGGGAGTGCAATGTGGCGAAGCGCACTCCCGAACCGATCTTCGCGTCTTCGGACATTCGGGAGTACTCCCGAATTTTTTCTCCAAGTAGGGAGTAGTGTGGCGAGGCCCTTACACTACAGGGTGGTACTCTCGACGAACTTCAGAACTTTCGAGAGTCCAGTCTAGTGTGAGTGGAGTGAGGCAACCAATCTCAAGTGCCTCCTCCGATTGGATGAATTGAAGGGCATTTCCAGGACCGGTGCAGACGTCAGACAGCCACCCATTCGAGAAGTTGAGGTACCTCAATGAAAACTCGACTTTCTAGAGTTGCCTGACTCCACTACACGACACCACCCGTCTGGTTTGTCCACCCAGACTCACAGGCGACCTCAATTTTCACGGCCATTTCAAGACTGGAACAGGGGACCCTAGAGGAAACGGGCACTACAGGCGGGGTTACTCTAGAGGACTCGGGAGTGCAGGTCTAGGGCGTTTTCTGACAGCACTCGACACACTTTGTCATGAGGTTTCTCGAGTGTAAGTGGTGCCAGTTAGAACTCTGAGAATTTTCTAGACTGTAGTGTAGTGGAGCAGGACCCAATGCCTCCACTGCCTCCAGTGTAACAAATAACAAAAGGGGAAAAAAACCAAAAAAAGGGAAAACAGCTGACCTTTGAACGTAAATAGTCATAGGGCATCGCCACACCACTCTCAAATGGGCAAACTGAGAACCACCTCCCTGCGGGATACCACCCTGGGCTCGGTCCCACCTGCACCTTTCCGTTGTAGGAGGCTTGTGACGAACTATCTTCTGTAATCGCGCGACTTCCAGCACGAGGATGTGTGGGGGAACGGGGGGGCTTTGATGAGTGACAGGGCGTAAGCAGGGATCGGTTGAGCAAGTTGCATGGATGCCCTCGCTTCTTTTTCGTTTTTGCTGGAGTTCGTCGGGCCGGTGCCGGGGAAGTCCCGCGCCGACGATTGAGTGACCGTGCCCTAGCGAGCGCGAGAAATACCGGTTGCCATAGCTTCTTTCTTGTTCTGCTGTGAGCACTAGGAATTTTGGCGTGATTAGCGCGCGGGAATTTTCATTTTTTTTCAAATTCGAACTGATGTCGAGCCCCCGCAGGCTCTCGAAATTATTTTTCTTTCGGAATTTTCTTTTGCAATAAGGATTTAGACTAGGAATTTAGGCACCTTGCAATTTGGCTGCACGGCGCTTCTTGCTCGCACGCGCTGTGCCTCGACAGGGTCTGGGCTCTGATTTCCACCCGGGCCTTAATCCTGTGTGTAACTGTAGTTTTTGGCAGGCTCAGTCGCAACTGTAATCTTCTTGTTCTTGATGACCTTTGTGTTTCCTCCTTTCTCGCCTCGTCTTCGCATGCACACTCTCTTCCTCTGTTCTAAGTGGTTCCCACGTTTGCATGACCGGATCGATGCGCAGAGAGTGGCTCTGTCCCCCGCGCCGCGGCCTGGACATGCAGACGTAGGCACTTTCTCTCTTCTCTTTGTCATCACTTGTGGCTAATCCCGTATCCCTCGCGCAAACATGCATGCTATAAATTTCGCAAATGCGATTAGTTCCCTCTCTAAGAATCTTGAGGTTAGCGCGATCAGTGAGGGTCGGCTAACGAGCAAGTTTGGAAGGTGAGTGAGTATGAGAGTTGGGCGATCCGACGAGCTGGTGTCAGGTATGCGGGGTTGACATGCGGGGCCGCGACGGACTGTGGTGCACGGGCGAACCTGGCTTGCATGCTTGGACCAAGCCGGTTGACAACTCTGTGTTGATACGCGGCGACGGACTGCCGATATCGTGGTGTTGATGCGAGGCGACGGACTGCCCGCAACGGAAAGGGAGAGAGAGAGAGAGGGAGGGGAGACGGATCGGGATGGTGTCTTTTCCTTTTGTTTCAACTTCTTCCAACCTTCCCGTATAAATTTTGGATTTCCGCCTTGGTCAATTTTGTTGCGACAACTTCAAATTTTCTTGTGAATCATTTTGCACTTTGGTGTGCGTCATCATTTAACAGCCATTTCGTCAAAACGCACATATTATTTTTTTGAACGAAATCAAAACTGATTTTTTTTGTCAAAATCCGATCGGAATTTTTTGCTCCTGGGGGTTTGGCGTTCTCTATGGTTGAGACCAGATACAAAAAATAAAAATAAAAATAAAAAATAAAAAAATTGTATCTGGTCTCAACCATAGACCAGATACATGTAGGGGGTCCGGCGTTCTGGGAACGCCGGACCCTCATGAGCAAAACATTCCGACCGGATTTTGGCAAAAAAAATCAGTTTTGATTTCGTTCAAAAAATATAATATGTCCGTTTTGACGAAATGACTGTTATTTGTTTCCCACCCTATTAATCTTGCTTGGTTGACAGTCCGATGACTGCTTGTACTTTTCATTCTCTGTTTCGACGTGATTGCCCTTCTCAACTTCTTGCAAGATCGGTGTTTTCTGTTTGAATGCATGTTGTCTTTTCTTTCGATCTAAGATACGCACTCTTGTCAATTCCTCACCGTCGCTAAATCTGAATGAGTCTGAGGGGAATTTCGTTGTTTTGATGAACGCATGAGTGAGAACTTGAAGTGTAATGGGAGAGCAGATATGTGGGTGCAGAAGTCGTGATTGCACGGACCCGTGATTGGTTGTTCGCGATTGACTATTCGGGAGGGACTGAGGGGTCGCGCACGACATGCGCCTTACAAAGGTGAAGGGCAGTGATGATGGGTACTAGAAAGTGACGAAATTTAAAGTAAGCTAACCTAGATCGTATCTTCTGATCGGCCATCGTTTGCGCCCACTCCTGCTCCTTCGGAACCAGCCCCTCACTTTGTCGAGAGCAGATCCTGTGCATGCACGTGTAAGCCCGACCGAAAGGGACGGTGCCTACACGCGTGTCTGCAAGATCTGCGCGCGGGCCATAACGGCGTTTTCGCCGGATTGACATGATGTTTCGCATTACATACCGAGAAAGTTTGCGGAACCCCGAATATTGGAAATATTGGGAACGAAAGAACGCGATCTTCCTCGCTCAGCCCCGTCCCGATCCTCCGAGATTCCCTTACCAACGAGGAGACGAACGTCTGTGCGACTGGGATATAGGGAGGGCATTGGACGCTGTTCCTTAGACAACCCAATTCCCCGAGTCCCACACAAGCCACGTCTTCTCCGAACCTGGGGTCGTCGTCCTAATAACTCACTACCCACTGTACCGAGTGGTGCTTCCCTTCCATTACCTCACCGTCATCCCGTGGCAGGCGATCGCTCCCTATTGGCCTCGAACCCCTTGTTCTGAGTACCAGCGAGACAACAAGTACCGAGCCTCGAGGTTCGTTCGCCGAACCCGAACGAAGTCTGAACGACGAGCACACAACCTCCAGCTAAGACCTTCATCCTCTGACTCCTAAGTTTGTAGCAATCGACGACTACAGTTGATCAGACAATGCGATACCCATAGCGTGTACCCCGTCCATCAGATCCGCAACCGACCGCAAAGGCGAAACTAGAGGGGATGGTAATTCCCATCTCTCAGGCCTAAGGCATACGAAACATGCTTGAGATCGACGACAGGGGCAATGCCGTGGGGGACTCTGTTTGAGAATGCAAGAGTATTTAGATCTGTTAGCAACGTGATTACGCAGGAGCTCTTATCCCTGGGATACACTGCGCAGGTCATCTGCCTTATGCCGCCCGACCTTTGCAGCTTTCCTTTCTTTACACTAAGACTAAGAGGCGGTCTATTCACTCGAGAAGCCTGAAAAGCCGCGTGCGGCCCGCACTTGCCCTCTTGCACTTTTACCCCCGAAACTTGTCACAGGAGATCTCAGTTCTATCCTGGGACTCCACCCCCACTTTCCTAAAATCCTTGGCACACCCCCTTGTTTTCGCACTTTCGGGCCCCCATCCCACTCCGATCAGGAAGTCGCGCTGGGCGTGAGGTTGGGCGTCACAGGCTACCACGGAGCAACTGGCGGGCGTCTAGGGACCATCTATTGTGTCAATCCATGGTCCTTAGGCCCCCGCAGTTCTTTTCGTGGTAGCCTCCTACAACGAAAATGCGCAGGTGGGACCGAGCCCCGGGTTGAATTGTGGGGTCCCCGGCCTAGCCCTGAATTTGGTAATATGAAATTGATTCTTGTCAAGAAACAAAAGCGAAAAGAAGAAAAAAAAAACGAAACAAGAAAGTTTGCAAAATAGGCAGGTGGATGGTCGTTGTTGGGGGAGGGGGCAGGAGGTGAGGTGCGGGGATTGGCCTAGTTGGCATGCTCTCTGATGCCACCGAGTAACCCATGGCTAATGCTGTGACGATGAACCTCATGCCCGACGCGACTTCCTGATCAGAGTGTGAGTGGGCTTGGAAGTGCGAAAAGGGGTGTGCCAAGGATTTTAGGAAAGTGGGGATGGAGTCCTAGGTTGGAACTAAGATCTCTTGTGGCAAGCTGCGGGATACGAATGCAAGAGGGTAGGCGCAGGTTGGAGTCTTGTTTTGTGCTTCGGGAAGCAGGGCTACCACCTCCGTTGGTTCCGCCGCCCGGGTGGGGGTCGTATCTGTTGCACCATCGGGACGCTATGGCTATCTCGTTGGCTCGTCACCTGTCAGCGTCGAACGTCGCAAGTCTCCGAGTCTGACGCGGCTGGCCTCAATCGAAGGTTGTGCGCCCGTCGTTCTTCCTCTGAGCGAGTTCGTCGGATTAAGCCAGAGGCTCGGTACCCGTGGTCCCGCAAACACTCCGAGCACTGGGGTTGGGCCCAGTAGGGAGCGATTGTGAGTCAAGGGACGATGGTTAGGGAGTGATAGGGTAGGATGTGGTGATAGGGAGGGAATTCGGTCCCAAAGATAATAATCCCGGGATTCGTGACAACGTGACACGTGTATGGGCTAGAATAATTGGGGAGATGGGGGATGCGCCCCAGGGCCTGGTCGAGGTTCCACGTTAAGTAGGGGAATTCTGGAAGCTTCGCCCTGGCTTGTGCATACAAACAAGAGTGCTCCCAATATTCCCGAAAGTTCCAATCCCTCAAGCACTCGCAGTCAGTGAGACGAAAGGGAACGTCGAAATTCATGCTGCAAGTCGGGGTGGAGAACCAGCCATTTGGGAAGTTGGTCGAGTTCAGGTTTGGCAGACACACGTGTAGGCAGTGACCGTCTTTGGTCGAGCCTACAAGTGCATGCACGGGACCTGTCCCTCGATCAGATGGGTGAAGGTCAGCGGTTCGCGGGATGAATCGTCCTATAGTGAGGCGATCACCTGATCGTCTAGCATGATGAACAACCATTTTGTCAAAATGAGCATATTATATTTTTTGAACGAAATTAATAATTGAGTTTTTGGGCCGAAATCCGGTCCAATTTTTTTGCTCCTGGGGGTCTGGCGTTCCTAGAACCCCGGACCCCCTACAACACAGGATTCGTGAAAACCCAACAAAACCACAAAACCACGAAACCCAACATTTTGTATAGAGTGAAAAAGTAGAAGTCAAACTTCTATTTCTGAAAAAAAAAAAAACATTTTCGACCACTTTCCAAGAGCCAAAGCAAAACATCAAACAAACAGTCGAGCGATCCTCAAGATATGGAGGAAAACTCTTTCTTACAAAGATCCTGTTATAGGACTACAAGTCATTTTAAATAGACTTGCAGAAAAGCAGAGCTCCAATAGAACAAACTCGAAAGTTGTAAAAAAATCAGTTTTAGTGAATTCATACATATAGGAATATATGCCGTTTTCAACATTTATAGACTCTATAAAGCTAGGCTACCAGCCGGGCCGCCCGGGTCCCGGCTGGCCAGCCCATGCAAGGACAAAGGAAGGTCCCAACAAAAAAATAAAATAAAAATAAAAAAAATCGAAAAAATCCGAACAAAAACTATGTTATGCAGAAAAATAAATTGAACAACTTTTGCCTTAGGGTCACATCGAAATTCTTTACCAAATTTGAAATAAAAATTTAAATTTAGAAATAATTTATTATTTTTATTCTTTATGGCCCGACCGGGCAAGTGACCCCGGGCCACTCTGGTAGCCTAGCTATAAAGCAATTTTGAAGTTAACAGTACAATCTTTATCAAAAAATATATGTTATGTAAAATAATAACGCAAACAACTTTTGTTTCAGAGACATCTTCAAATTCTTAGTCAAACGTAAGTTAAAAATAAAAACAAATGAAAGAAATAAAAATAAAAATAACATTTTAAAAAAAGGACGTTTGTCCACAATGGGAGAATATGCTATAGCGAACGTATTAATAAACAAGATAACACGTTCGCACGTTCGCCAAACCCTCGAACATGTTCGTCGTGATACACAACTTATAAGACTATACACATGACCTTTTGAGATAATAAAAAACAAGGATATTTCAATTTATAAATAAACGATGCTCCACCTAATAATGATTTACTGTGAAAATTTTCGATTTTTTCCTCGCCACTTCCAGTGGTTCTAAAAAAATATATTTTTATTCTTTTTTTGTGTTTTTTTTTACTTTGCAAAGAATCTTGCTCCTGTATAAAGCCTAAAAACCGTACTCTCATAATCCTAAATAAATTTTGTTCAAACCCAACATTTTTTTTGTTGGGTTTTTATGAATCCTATGTTCTACATGTATCTAGTCTCAAGCTGCGACTAGATACATCTAGGGGGTCCAACGCTCTTGGACCGGATTTCGACCCAAAAAACTCAATTTTAATTTCGTTCAAACAATATAATATGTCCGTTTTGACGAAATGGTTGTAGCTTGTCTAATTCATATACATACGGAATCACACCCAACATCCACGCATCTAGCTTACATACAAACACCAACAAAAGAAATCTAGGAATGCAACAATTCCTTGCCAACAGCCCGGAGGTCACGCAAGACTCGATCGCAGGTGACCCACCAATCAGATTTGCAGATTCAAAAGGAGAAGGGGAGTGAGGGGGGGGGGGGGCAACCATACATCAATCTCTAAGAAGAGACAAAGGAAAAATCCGAGATGCAAATCCAGAAAGGAAAAGGGGGACCCACGCTGTATATCAAAATTGTTTGGAAGAATAGAAGAAGAACCAAAATAACTCAAGGGAATAAAAGAAGAACCTCACCACACTCCTCCCGTCCGTTTCTCTCTCACTCACTCTCTCTCTCTCTCTCTCTCTCTCTCTCTCTCTCTCTCTCTGTCTCTCTCTCTCTCTCTCTCTCTCTCTCTCTCCCCCCCCCTCTCTCTTTCTCTCTCTTCACAACATCCCGATGTGGGCAGTCCGTCGCCTCGTACCCACGTAGACTTGTCACCCCGCTTGATCCGAGCATGCAAGCTAGGTTCGCCCGTGCGCCAGAGTCCGTCGCGGCCTCATGCCAACCCCGCATGCCCAGCATCAGCGCGTCGGATCGCCCAACTCTCTACTCACCTTCCAACGCTTGCTCGTTAGTCGATGCTCTCGACCACGCTAACTCCCGAAATTCTTAGAGAGCGACTTAATCGCGCTTGGGAGATTTATAGCATGCACGCTTAAGCGAGATACTCGGGGTTGTGTCAGAGTGACAAAAAAAGGAGGAAGGAAGGAAGTGCCTACGTCTGCATGGCCGGACCGCGGTGTGGGGGACGTAGCCTCACTCCACACATCGATCCGGTCATGCAAGCGTTCAAGCCAATAGGACAGAGGAAGAAGTACGTGCGCATAAGGACGCCACATAGATATCAAGAACGAAAGGATTACAACTGCAATTATGCCCGCCAAAACAAAAGTTACAGTTAGTTCCACACAAGGATTAAGGTGCGGAAAAGTCAGAACACAGATCCTGATGCGGCAAACTGTGTGCAAGCAAGAAGCGTTGTTCAACAGAAATTGAGACGCACCTAAATTTCTAATCTATATCCTAATTGCAAAAAGAAATTTCAAACGAGGCGAATTCCGAGAGCCCACGGGGGCTCAACATCAGTTGAAAATTAAAAAAGATTTTCCCACGCGAAGATCACGCCAAAATTCTCATTTCCCACAGCAGAACAAGAAAGAAGCTATAACAACAGTTATCTTTTGCGCTCGCTATGGCGCAATCAGCTACCAACCGTCACAAGATTACCCCGGCCTCGATTCCAAAAAACGAGAAAAGCAAGGCACCCATGTAATCCAGCGGGCCCTTCCCGACTCAATCCCCGAAGTAGCCTTGCGTAGGAAATCGCGTGGTTGCAGAAAACAGTTCGTCACATAAGTGATGCCCAGGGGGTTCCAATCTTGAGCAAGCTCCTGCTTGCTCACCCACTCATCCGTCGATCTCGTGGGAAAATACCAGCAATCGACGCGGAGTTGACGCGTGCCACTTACTGTAAGATGAGAGTGTGGAAGTCGTCCAGGTGGCACCCGCGAACTCCGATCTTAGAGATTGTCGGGGAAGGATAGCCTGATGACAGGCGGGGGAGGAGGAGGGTCAACTTGCGGGAGGGGTGGCAAAAAGCGACGGAGCTGCCGATCTCCAGCAGGGAGTCGGGTGTAGTGGACAGTGCGATGGATGCGAGGGAAACAATGATGTTGATGAGGGAGCGAGGTGAGGTAATCAAGATACAGGGTACAGAGGGTGCGGGGAATCACGAAACGAAAATTCTCATATTCTTCACACGCAGGGATGGTACCCGCGATTATGTAGTAGACCTCTATATTATTATATTCTTGTCATGCCGCACTTACGAGAAGGATGTGGAGGGGAAAATAAGTTACGATTGAGCGAGTGGTGGTGTGCGGAAAAACGGTGGCGATGAGGCAGGTAGAGTAGAGTTGTTGGAAGAGGGCAGGGGGGAAAGGATGCCAGTTAGAGGGGAATGGAGGGCGGCCCGCGAGCTGATGGAGGGTGCAGTAATCAAGGGGACGATGGGATAACGACCGGGGACGAAGCCTGAGCGCCCGCATCTCCACGTATGTGAACGGTGTGCCGTGGTGGTGGAAAGGATTGAGCCGACGAAGAAATTCATCTACGACGTCTGCTTTTAGATCCCTCCGCGATGTTGACGCCATCTCCTCCGGGTTCTTTCTGCGGTGGCTCTGAATTGTGCGCCGGATCGCCTTGTAGTAGCCGCGCGGTTGGTTCATCCGACGCTTCCACCGACCGCTTTCCTTCTGCCCTTTCCCGCCTCTTCTGAGCTTCGGTTTCGTCTTCCTCCTCACTCCGTCCGTTGGAACTATCCGATCCGCCCGACTCACTTTCTTCCAGCTCGCCCTCCTCAAACTCGTGGTAATCGGGGTCGTCAGATTTTGCCCCTGAGTTTTCTTCTTCTTCTTTGCTCGCCTCCTCTCTCTCTTCCTCCTCTTCATCTACCTCTTCTTCTGCTTCCACCCTTCGACTGATCGGATCCCACAAGGTGAGATCGGTCACATCAATGACCAGATGGTGGCCCGAGGAGGGGTAGTAGGAGTTGTCTCAGTCGAGCTCCTGACATGTGGACCACAACAGATGTGGTACCAGCGTACGGGTAAGGACTGCCGGTGTGGTCCGCTCGTCACAGCGTGACAAGTTATCCAGGAGGTATATCGTCCATGAGCTGCGCCAGAAACACAAGGATCTCGCTTGTGATTGGCTCCAAATGGCCGTCCCTCACCTTTCCAAACTGAATCCCCAATGACTCTCCTTCCATGTCCATTCTCCACGCTTGAATTATGAACAACTTCACGTCATCATCGGGGACTTCGTCCTCTTCGTCCTTATCGGCCGGTTCCACCCAATGGAACACCACTTCGAGAAGGCAGAAGTTGAGCGCGACGTACACGTTCCACCACTCCGCCCACTTGGCGGCGTCAAGGATCGACACGTCCAATTGTCTGATCCGAAAAGAGAGAGGGACGTCCATAGTGGACTGCCAAAAGGTAGGGAGATCAGAGGGAAGCCCAAAGGTCGAGAGGCAGTGCCGGTTCATTGAGGCGGCGTGAAGGGAAGAAGCTATGGGATGATGACGAGTCCGGCGTAGTGAGAGAGAGTCTGAGCTGGCTCAGGTCGATGTCATTGGTGGAGTCGATCCGATCGCCTGGACGAGCTAACAGCTAGACCCACGCATCCGTGAGGTCCCGTGCCCTGAGTCGCAGCTATCGGAGGGTGCCTGTATGAATGAATGGATGCAACGCCGAAACGTCGCCGGTGAAGGTGACGGTCACTGTCACGTGGCTGACGCCTGGTGGAGACAGCCGCGCGAAAGCCGACACTTCGGCCAACACCCACGTTCGATCGCTGGTCCGTGCAAAATGAAATTCCACTGCCACGTGGATGGCCGCCGTACTGAAGAAAGGTACGAAACGAAGCAGATCGGGACTCAAACGTGGACGATGTACCTGCCAGATCGAAAAAATATGTCCCCCAGGTCTCATTAGACGTTCGCTAATGACCTGCTCAGTAGAAAGGCTCATGGCGATGGGGGAGAAGGTAGAGACGAAGGTTGAGAGGAAGGAGAATCAGAGTATTCGAATTCGAGATCGTCGCCTTCCTCTTCATAATCGAGGGACAATAAGGACGAGGGGAGAGACGGAGAAGGAGGTAAAGGACGAACATAGGACACGTGTCGAATGATCGGTCGAGTTGATCGGCTTCTCGAGACCTCCGGCCCAAGCCACACCGTGTTCACTCCGTTGGGACCGAGCTCGACTACGAGCAATCGCCCGAAGAATCGTGGCGCTAACTTGCCCTGGCGAGAACATTTCCTTACCTGCACTATGTCCCCTAATTTTTACTGGGGACGAGGCCCAACGTTCCCATTTCGGGCCTCATAGCTCCGGACCTGTCATCTGTAGACCATTTCGGTCATCCGCTGTTTTTTTCGGGTTAATCAGGGGAGGGTTTTTTCCATTAACTCTAAGTGGTGTTGAGCCTTGTCTTTGACCATCGCCCTCGTAGCTTGTCGCGCCAGGGTCGTCTCGTCGTTCAGGATCGGTAGAGCTACGCAGGCCAGACTATTGGTCCGTAACTGAAAAGGGGTCAGGCCGGCGGATTCATGCGGTGTCCCTCGGTGGATAGCTAAGATGTGGTCTACGATATCGGGCCAAGGCCTTGTGTCCCGAGCCGTGATATTTCGCCACAAAGTTGTCTTAATCACCCGGTTTGCATTCTCTACCAATTTGTTCGATTGCGACATATGGGGGGCCGTATTGCGAATGGATACGCCATGTACGACTAGGCTCCTCAAGACTTCTCCTCGGAATTCCGCCCCGTTGTCCGTTAGGATTTCCTCGGTGTCTTAATGCATTCCGAGGAAGCGGTTGACATACCGCACAATCTCTGCCATCTGTCGTGTTTTGCAGGGGTAGGCCTCGATCCATTTCGAGAAATGATCCACGTATACCAGAATGACTGAAAATTTGCAGCTATTCGGTCCACGGCGCACGACAATATCTGTCGTGTCCATGCTTACACTTTGGAACGGCCGCTCGACTACAGTAGGCGCTATCGACCTAGGCGGTTGAATCGGCGCCTTGTCTGCCGCGCAGACCGGACAATTTTTAACGATGAATTTAGCATCGTCCTGAATTTTGGACCATTACCATTTGTTTTTGTGAATTGCTGCCTCTGTGATCGTGACAGCAAAGTGAGCGGCGGTTTCTTCACGGGCCGACTTAACCCAGTTGTACCTCATGAATGGGTGAGGCACCAACATCCAAATTGGAAATCCCACTACCATCAGTCTTTCGTTTCTCTAACCGTTCATCGTTCCATCGGTAATCCCGCGCCCTCTCGTTAGCCTGCCTTGGTGAATTCTCGGAGGGAGTTCTCGACTACTGTGGCTATCAAAACGACATCTGTCCATACTTCCGCCCGTCGAAATTTGTGTGTCTTTTCCAACCCTTCAGGCGTGGCTTCAAGGAATCGAGCCTCCGTCGTGATTTTATCGGTTCGACACAAGCGACATAACAAGGCTTTATTCGTTTCCTGTATTGGATACAGGAGCCGTGGGCCTGAGAGACACATTGTTCACAGTCTACCCACTTGACATCCCTTTCCCCACTAGGACATATAGGAACCGAATAAACTCGCGATATTGCTTCGTAAAAATAATAGAATTTGTCAGGAAAGGAGAGAAAAGAAGAAGATGAGAGGGGAGAAAGGGGGCCTCTAGGATTACCTTCTCCACCCATCGCCATCGTGTCCACGTGTCACTTTCTAGAGGTTTAGGGGAGAATGGCCACCTAGCCTAATGGGGGTCCCTTGGCTGGCTCCGACTCTTCCACGGAGTGATCTCTTCACTTTGGCCACCTTGATTGGCCGATGCAGTCGTGTCAACCCGCCTGCGTTCCCAGGCTTTTCTGTCTTCCGATGAATGATGTCGAAGTTGTATTCTTGTAGCCGGACAGCCCATCGCCCAATCATGCCCGTATAGTTAGTAAGCCTCTTGAGAGCCGGCAGAGGCGGAACTTTTGTTCGTATAGATACGGATGGAAGTGCTGAATTCCCCAAACGACCACGTACCATTCTCCTTGAGGGGCCGAATCGTTCCTTCTTTCACCGAGTATAGTTCGTGAGGCGTATTCAATGACGTGTTCGCGGCCATCCTTCCCCTTCGGGGCCAAAATAGCGGAGATTGCCTCAGGCTGCCAGTCTGTAATGAGGATGAATTGCTTACTAGGATCGGGCGGAATCAAAGTAGGCGCGGAGGCGAGGGCCTCCTTCAAAGTGACAAAGGCCTGTTTGCACTTCACGTCCTACTTCAGTGGCTAGTCTTTCTCGAATCAGTAGAAGGTTTATCAGAGGCCGAGCAATCACCGGGAACCCCTTGATAAACCTCTAGTAGAAAGAGGCCAACCCCAGAAACGCTCGAACCTGCGTTAGCGACGTAGGCGGGGGAGCTTCTCGAATCGCCTTGACTTTTCTCAAATCTGGCCTCAAGCCCCTCGGGTCACCACGTACCCTAGGAACGAGATCTCTTAAAGGAAGAACTCACTCTTCTCCAGTGCAATCTTGAACCCGACATCTCGCAACACCCCCAACGTCCATTCAATATGCTAAGCGTGTCCATGAAATGATTCCGAATACACTAGGATATCATCCATATACACAATGATGCAAAAGTTGACCATTCCCTGGGGCAGCTTGGTCTTGTTGACGAAGTTCTATAATGAGATGTTCATCGCTCTATGAAAGGTAGTTGTTGCATTGCATATTCCCATAGGGCAACGAGCCCACTACCAAGTGCCTTCGAACAGTACGAGCGCCGGTTTTGGCCGATCCTCCTCCTTAACTAGGATGTGATGGAATCCATGACGAATATCAAACGTACATAAATAATTAACACTCCCAATCGCGTCCAACAAATCATCAATCGGGGGAAGGGGGTACACATCATTGATCATGACGTCATTCAACTTTCTATAATCGATGCATATGCGGATCGACCCGTTTTTCTTTGGAACTACAACTACGGAGAATGACCATGGTCAGGCAGCTGACTCAATCGAGCCGTTAGCTTCAAATTCCCTAATTCGTTCCATCGTTGTCTTTCGTTCGGCAAGGGAGTGTCGGTATGGCTTGCAGTGGAGTGGTGGGTGCGTTCCGGTTTGGATTTCGTGCTGAATAACTAACGATAACCCGATATCTGTGTCCTTAACGCTAATCGCCTCTTGATATTCGGTTGGGATATTTGTGATTAGCCGATGAGTTTCGTCGCGCACATACTGGGGCACATGTAGTTCATAAAGTTTTCCGTGTATGTTAACCGTCACTTGTTTCGTGCCCACTTTACTACCGTTCCCTGGTGGAGGAGCTGAAATAAACGAGTTGTCTGATTGCCAAGAGAACACCGTGGCGACCATTTGGGCGTCCTCTTCCCGGATTGCTATGTGTTCTTCTAGTGTTATGCCATCATCGATGTCCTGCAAGCTTATAGGTTTTTCCACGATCTTAATCCTGAGTTCGTAAGGGTTACCTCGCCCAGGGGGTTCCAGAGCTCCGTCTTCGGCGCCCTGTCGCAGCAATCAGACCTCTTTCCCTGTAGAGAGCACGGAACGAGGTAATTCCGTAATGTCGCAGAATGCTTTCTTGTCACTGTATCTTAAGAGAAGTGGGTGGTGGCTTCGTATAGGGTCCGAGGGGGTTCCAAAGAATCTGATTCAGCCATTTAGGACACTGGCACTAGAGGTTCTCCTAGGATTAGATCTCGTGTCCGCTGGAGGTTTCTCTTCGTAAGGACGAAGGTTTTCGTTGTTTTCAGTCGAATTGGGTGGCGAATCAGTTGACGCGCCATGTCCCAGATCTCTGGGTCTGCTTCGTCCTCGCTGTCAGAGTAGCTATTTGACAGCTCTCGTTCCTTTCCCCTTTGGTCCGTTTCTTTGAGGGGTCCCCTCCAGGTGATCACATGGAGTGGTTCCCTATTCCTGGGGAGAGTTTTCCGGGTCGTAGGGAGTGAAGTTTGGAGAGTTAGGCGCATTGGGATGACGTACGGTTTCCCGCTCATATTCCAAAGGATGATTGACCGCCTTTCGAAATTGAGATTGACTCTTAGTGCGGTAAGGGCCGGTAATCCCAAAAGAACATCGTATGTATTTACGTTTAGTACCACGACATCTCCCAACGTGTGAACTTTTTCTAATTGAAACGCAGCCTTTGTCATTGTTCCTGCTACCTTGATATTTTCTTCGTCGGCGGAGACAATGTGATCTCCTTTTGCTAACGGGATCAGATCCTTTCTTCTTCCTGCCCGTTCCACGACCCTCAAGGAAATGGCTAGGACCGCGGCCCCTGAGTGGATGATAGCATTGTACGGATTTCCCCATACTTTTATATCGCATTCCACGGATTTCCACGGAATGACCTTAATGTGCCGAAAATGATCCTCTTTTCGGATGAGTCCTAACCGTATCGAGTCTGAAGTGTTGGGGACATCAGGTTTGTCTTCGCAGGTGGGGGCTTTCCCCTTGATGGCTGCTTGCTTAGTGAGGGTAAACTGTTTCCGGTTCGCCTTGCAATGTTACAACATTCGTTCATTCCCATATGGACAATTAATGTCCAATAGGCAAGGGGATTCGGTGATCCAGGGCTTAAACGATATTTAGGACATCAATTTCTCCCATAACGAAGGCAGAGCCACATGATTCCATTTCTCCAGGGTACGGTCTCCATTCCACTATTTCCCGTTGTTCATTTGCTGGGCGGATGATTCCGATCATTCCCAACCCTGGGTAGCCCAACGAGATGTATTTAAGAAGCGGGATAAGTTTCGCATCGTCCTCGGTGGTAACCATCACACTGGCCCCTCCTTCGGTCTCCTCAACCATCGTGCCTACTCTTCTTGGTCCGTTGGCCACTGGTGCTGCTTCCACGGGGGCGACTCCTACCCGGACCTGCGCTGGTCGGTTGGGGCAGTCCCGTGCTAGGCGGCCGGGCTGGTGACACGTGTAACAAATTCCTAGATTAGCCGCCGCACTGTCCACAGCCTGAGTGGGGGCTGCTACTTGTGTTATGGGCGCAACTCAGACGACAATAGGGCGCATCGATCACATCAGGGATTCTATTCGGGCATTATGCTCACGTTGTTCTTTCTTTGCTTCTTGCATCAGGCTAACCAGTGTTCGAGTTAGCTCCAGTTCGGCGTTTGACTCGCTTGGTTTTGCGGGGGGATCTGGGGGAGGCGCATGTGGGGGAGGTGTAGGTAAAACCATCACAAACAGTCCCGTGGTTGTGTCCGGTATCGATCTTAGGTAAGTAACGGGGCCGGAGACGAAGGCCATGTTTTCAAATTTGTTTTGGAGCGCAACTAATTTGGCCTTCGCTCTGGCCAATTCTGAAGAGTCCCCTTCCTTGCCGTGGTCTTCCCCTTCTAAGATAGTAGCAACAAAAGTTTTCTCCATTTCATCCGCAACGTCCATGATCTATTGCATGGTGTGATTGATGGGGGAAAAATGCTTTCGCAGCTTCGCCCTCACCGTTTGACTATGAAGCCCATCGACAAACAAATCTCTTCCGACCTCTTCGCCCCGTTCTGACATAACAAACAACCTATACAACCTACTGCGGTATTCCGTGACGGATTCGAGGGGCTTCTGGACTCGATCCTTAATCATGAAGAAGGCATGTTCAGGGTGGATGTAATCAAATCTGTTTAAGAAGTCCTTTCGAAGGTCGGGAGATCTACACAGACGTAAGTGGTAAACCAATGGTGCGTATCCCCTCACCTGGCGGGGATGTTGATCCTGGCCTCGTCATTGTCATATTGTTGTGCACGCAGCGTGGCTAACCATGCTCCTGCCAAGTGATGTGTGGGATCAAAGAGGTATAGATCAGGCGGGTCACCGGTGCGCGTGCTGGAGGGGTTGGGGCCCCACCAACATTTGGTGTCGGGTGGGCATTCATATTGGCGGCCTGCCGACCTGCCGATCTACTTCAGGTTATTATAGGGTCGCGTCGTAGCGCGTTCCTCTGCCTAGGCCGCCCTCTGTTCGCTAGATCGTCTGTTATATCCTACCCGATTGGCAATATCTAGGCCTGCCACGTTTCGACTCCGATACCAACCTCACGCCCGACGCAACTTCCTGATCGGGGTGTGAGTGGGCCTGGAAGTGCGAAAAGGAGTGTGCGAAGGATTTTAGGAAAGTGGGGATGGAGTCCCAGGTCGGACCTGAGATCTCCTATGGCAAGCTCTGGGAGATGAATGCAGGACGGTAGGCGCAAGTTGGAGTCCTGTTTTGTGCTTCGGGAAGCAGGGCTACCACCTTCGTTGGTTCCGCCGCCCGGGTCGGGGTCATATCTGGTGCACTGTCGGGACGCTATGGCTATCCCGCTGGCTCGTCACCTGCCGACGTCGAACGTCGCAAGTCTCTGGGTCTGACGCGAATGGCCTCAATCGAAGGTTGTGCGCCCGTCGTTCTTCCTCCCAGCGAGTTTGCCGAATGAAGGCAGAGACTTGGTACCCTTGGTCCCGCAGACACTCCAAGCACGGGGGTTGGGGCCAGTAGGGAGCGATTGCGAGCCAAGGGACGATGGTTAGGGAGTGATAGGGTAGGATGCGGTAATAGGGAGGAAATTCAGTCCCCAAGATAATAATTCCGGGATCCGTGACGACGTGACACATGTATGGGCTAGAATAGTTGGGGAGATGGGGGATGCACCCCAAGCCTAGTCGAGGTCAACCTCACAAATAGGTTCGTTCCCCGTTAAGTAGGGGAATTCTGGAGGCTCCACCCTGGGTTGTGCAAACAAACAAGAGTGCTCCCAATACTCCCGAAATTCCGTATCCCTCAAGCACTCGCGGTCAATGAGATGAAAGGGAACGCTGAAATTCATGCTGCAAGTCGGGGTGGAGAACCAGCCATTCGGGAAGTTGGTCGAGTTTAGGTTTCGCACACACGCTTGTATGCAGCGATCGTCTTTGGCCGAGCCTACACGTGCGTGCACGGGACCTGTCCCTCGATCAAATGGGTGAAGGCCAGCGGTTCGCAGGATGGATCGTCCTATACTAGTGAGGCGGTCACCTGATCGTCTAGCATGCTTGTCTAATTCATACACAAACGAAATCACACCCAACATCCATACATCTAACTTACATACAAGAACTAACAGAGGAAATCTAGGAATGCAACAATTCTTTGCCAACAACCCGGAGGTCACGCAAGACTCGATCTCAGGTGACCCACCAATCAGATTTGCCGATTCTAAAAGAAAAGGGGAGTCAGGGGGGGGGAGACAACCATACATCAATCTCTGAGAAGAGACAAAGAAAAAATCTGAGATGCCGATCCAGAAAGGACAACGGCAACCTGCGCCGTATATCAAAATTGTTTGGAATGATAGGAGAAGAACCAAAATTAATCGGAGGAATAGAAGAAGAACCTCACCACACTCCTCCCGTCTCTCTCTCTCTCTCTCTCTCTCTCTCTCTCTCTCTCTCTCTCTCTCTCTCTCTCTCTCTCTCTCTCTCTCTCTCTCTCTCTCTCTCTCTCTCTCTCTCTCTCTCTCTCTCTCTCTCTCTCTCTCTCTCTCTCCCTCATCCCGATGCGGGCAATCCGTCGCCTTGCACCCACGCAGAGTTGTGACCCCGCTTGATCTGAGCATGCAAGCCAGGTTCGCACGTGCGCCACAGTCCGTCCCGGCCCACGTCAACCCCGCATGCCTAGCATCAGCTTGTCGGATCGCCCAACTCTCTACTCACCTTCCCACTCTTGTTCGTTAGCCGATCCTCTCGACCTCACTAACTCCCAAAATTCTTAGAGAGCGAGTTAATCGCGCTTGCGAGATTTATAGAATGCATGCCTGTGCGAGATACCCGGGGTTGTGTCTGAGTGACAAAAAAAGGAGGAAGGAGGGAAGTGCCTACGTCTGCATGGCCGGGCCGCTACGTGGGGGACGTAACCTCACTCCACACATCGATCCTATCATGCAACCGTTCAAGCGAATAGGACGGAGGAAGAAGTACGCACACACAAGGACGCCACAAAGATATCAAGAACGAGAGGGTTACAGTTGCAATTATGCCCGCCAAAACAAAAAAGTTACAGTTGCACAAAAGGATTAAGGCGCGAAAAAGTCAGAACACAGATCCTGACGCGACAAAGTGTGGGCAAGCGAGAAGCGTCGTCCAACAGAAATTGAGATGCGCCTAAATTCCTAATCTAAATCCAAATTGCAAAAAGAAATTTCAAACGAAGCGAATTCCGAGAGCCCACGAGGGCTCGGCATCAGTTGAAAAGTCAAAAAGATTTTCCCACGAGAAGATCGCTCTAAAATTCTCATTTCCCAAAGCAGAACAAGAAAGATTTTATGGCAACAGTTATCTTTCGCGATCGCTAAGGCAGGATCAGCTACCAACCGTCACAAAGTTACCCCAGCCTTAATTCCGAAAAACAAGAAAACCAAGGGCACCCATGTAATCCAGCGGGCCCTTCCCGACTCGATCCCTGAAGTAGCCTTGCATAGGAAATCGCGCGGTTGCAGAAAACAATTCGTCACAGTATCGCTCAATTGCAGGTCGGGAGCGCCCCCCCCCCGTCCATGCACACAGATATGGCTGATGTGACGGAAGGCAGAATGGATTCGCCCAGTTGGCATGGTCCCCGATGCTACCAGCTGGCCCCTAGCCAGTATTGCCCACCTGCAGGTCGGGTGCATCCCCTTCATGTTCCCCTGTTGGAGGCATGAACACAGATGGGGTTGCAATCCCAGTGATAGTATAATGATGATAAAATGCCTGAAAACCATCCTGTCAGATTTGACAGGTGATTGAACCGGTTGGCTTAAAGCACTAGCACACCACACATAGGCCCGTATGTGTCAGCATGAAACCCGCACCACTTCGGAGGTCGTCGATCTTTTTTTTCGACTGCACCCCACACCGTGCGGCCCCTGTGACGTCCGAACCTCAAGCCATGTGCTGTCTTCTGGGTGGAGTGAAAAAAAATCATAAAATATGCAGAACATGCCCTGAAAGAACACTAGAATGGGTGTGCCAATAATTTTTGAGAAAATTGAGTCCGGGGACATAGATGAAACTGAAATCCCCCATGTGGTTCTTGTTTTAGTGAGAAATGGCCATAGCCCCACAGGAAAGAAATAGCGCGCGTTGCTTACGTTCGTTTAATCCAAAAAGTATTTTTGCACTTCCGTGCGGGTTATTCGAGGTCTTTTCGAATGGAAAGGAGGGAGCACACACGTGGAATCTCGTTTCCGAATTAAGTCCCAATGCTGTTCGCTACATAGTTCGGAATCCGATGTGGATGGCCTTAGCCTAGTCGCTCTTTCTTGGTGTTCGTCCTCGCCACATGTCCCGTAGGTGACAATCGCTACGCAAAGTGTTGGGCCAATGAGGTGTCACCGCCGTCCACACAATGAGAGTCAATTTGTTAAAGGCAATAACAATGAGTACTGTAACGGGGGAAAGTAAGTATCTATGTGACCCCCACGGTCGTGGCCGTGGAGGCCGGGTGCGACCCTGCGGCCAACTTTTTCTGCGGCCACGCCACACGCAGGCGAAGCCGCGCGCCCAAAATCGGGGCGTGCACATCGCCTGCGCATGGTGTCCCCCACCCTAATCAACTAAAAAAAAAAAAAGTGAAATTTTGGAGGGGTCATTTTCAGGGAGGGGGAAAAAACAAAGAAAGTAGCCGGCAACCATTTTTTTTTTTTTTTTTTTTATGCAGTCTGTGTTTGTCTTTGTCCCTCTCTCTCGCTATCACTCTCTCTCTCTCTCTCCCTCTCTCTCTCTCTCTCTCTTTCACACGCACACACACACAAACACACAAATACAAAAACAAACAAACAAACAAGTCGGACAATGTATATTTCCATGTTATAGCGGTAGATTTGTTAGATTTTGCTATCCTATCGATGAAAGTTATATGAGGCCAGCCTCGAGGTTGGAGACTTACACTCTCT
>BFEA01000191.1:1150766-1166230 GCA_003427395.1 Chara braunii
ACACACACACACACATACACGCACACACACACACACACACAAAAGAAATGACAGTGTATATCTCCATGTTCTACCCGTGGATTCACTCAATTTTGCTCATCCTATCGATGGAAGTGCCATGAGGCCAGCTGTGAGGTTGAAGACTCACCTGTTCCTTCTTCGTCATTTTTTTTTTTCCTTCTTCTTTTTGTTCTTCGCTGTTTTTTTTTTTTTCTTCTTCGCTGCTTTTTTTTTTCTTCTTCTTTGCTGTTTTTTTTCTTCTTATTTTTCTTCTTCTTCTTCCTTGCTGTTTTTTTTTCCGTTCACCTTCCTCTTCTTCTTCTTCTTCTCCTCCTCCTTCTTCTTCACGCAATTAGGCGGTGGTGGTCAGTCACAGACACACACACACACACACAGGGAGAGAGAGAGAGAGAGAGAGAGAGAGAGAGAGAGAGAGAAGGATGAGATAAGGTCAAAGGAGGCAGACGAAGCCGTAGCTTGACCGAAGAGGGGGACTTAGGATAAGGAAGGAGTTGTGAGCACCCAAATAGATATGAGAACCAAAATTGACAATCCGCCGTGAACTTAGCTTTCAACATAAGAAGTGGAGGAACTCAAGATCCAAGGTGCGCAACCCCTGTGCTCTTTAAGCGTGGGCCCAAGCTAGACAACCACTCATACTCACACACCTTTCTTGCCCCGGTACTGGCGATCTCGACCACTACATACCAACCTCCACACCACAAAGATCATCACCCGGCCAACTCATCTTCTACACTGGCTTGCCCAAATCCCACAGTCCGTCGCGGCCGCCTGACGCACAACATTGCAAAACTACAGTCAGCTTATCTGGACTTTTCGACTCGACGTACGTACACATCATGTAGTCAGACTTCCCGAAAGCTGAGAGATGGGTTGAGAGAGAGTTTTTCGGATGCACTTGCGGATTTTATAATTGGGAAGAGGGAGATCAGATATGGGAGGGAACGGGGCGGAGGTAGGAGGGGGCGAAAAGAGAGTTGGGTCAAATTACCCGGGGAAAGTCATATCGATCCCCGCGGGTTCCTTCGCAGCCAATCAAATCAAAATGTAAGGGTAGTTCCTCCTTTCACGATGTTGCTTGATGGTTCGAGTACGGTAACCCTGAAGGGGGGGAATCGGTAGGTTGTTACTGTATGGGGATGAAGGCGGGAAGAAGGAGTGCGCGAAAAATAGTATGGAGCGGGACCAAGATTCAGACGAAAAGGAGCGAGAGAGAAGCGTGTAGGGAGAGGGGATGAAAAACAGTTACAGGTGGACAAAAAAGGTGTGAAGAAGAGAGAGGCGAAGATGACACGGGGATAGTAGGAAGTGGGGAAGTTTGCATACATGGCGCTGGCACAAAAACAAAAAGCACCAAAACAGTTATGTTCCGTTCATTCTAGCTTTAAATAATTCAAACACCAAAATAGTTATGTTCCGTCCATTCTTGCTTCAAATAATTCAAGATTGTGGAATTCAAAAATGATAACCTCGTGTGAGATCGGACGCGGGAAAATTCCTACGCCTATTGAGATCCTACTGAAAATTCACAATGTCTTCAAGGGCGAATTTAGGAGCATTCATTTGCAAGAAAGGACACACCAACAGGGAGCGCGACCAAAAATTCCAGAATTCCCAACTGCCGAACAAAATTCCTAGTGCGCTCACTAAGGCGCGTGGAAGTCCTACGTAAATTCAAGGGTCACCGGGGAAAAAACACGAAAAAGTCCTAAGAGAGAAAAACAAGTCTTAAAAAGTAGAAAAGCCTCGTCGGCCTTTATTCCGTGCATATCACCAATCAAAAAGAAGGGTACCCCTAAAGCCCGTTAGAGATCGAAAAGCATAGATAACAAAACGCAGGGCTTCGAAAGTTCGTTCAAGTATAAAAGCTGGTACGTCACACCCCTCCGAGGTTTGCTTGTGGCGACAAAAACTTTCTCTAAGGCTAGGGCCGTATGCTTGCGGTTTAAACCACTAGTAAGTTTCCCAACCATTTTCCCCTTATGCGGCCATGTTCGAAGTACTGCAGCAAAATGACTAGCATCTCTAGCCAAAAAAAGGTCGGCATAGGTTTTGTAATTTTTATTTTTATGCGCAGGGCGTTTCCAGGTTGAGAAGGACCAAATGCACAGGTGGTTTACAAAAATTAGGCTAAAAACATTATATGCTAAAATACCCCAAAAAAATGTGAGTAAAGTGAAACGCCCTCTTGAGATTTCATTATTACTATTATTATTATTATTAATTTGTTATTTTTTAACTGGGTATTGTCTATTAGGGGGCTTGACACGAGCACCTTCCCTGTGGCAGACCCACCAGGATGACGGTCTTTCATGATCAAGATGAAGGGATGAGGCTGGAGGGGATGGAGATGGAGATGGAAGAGACAACGCAACTCCAACATAGACTCAACACACATGTACTCTAACTATGTAAATGAAGAATGAGGCTGAAAACAGATTGCTGCTAGGGTATACCCCCAATAGACCAACTGAACTAGATTGGATTGACCTAGTACCGACAATGGTACTGGCTAGGACTGGACTGGACTGAATGAGCACACGGCCTGTGGGATTAGGCCACGGACTGGTGCCACAGACCGAATACGCAAAATAGCCCGGTAGCCCTGTCTCTAGGCCAGGACAGCTAGAGGCACCGTGACGCTGCACGATCCTCGGACCTGTAGTGGGTCGCGAAAGTCATTGACACGTTGTCGAGCGCATCGGGCCCCGCCTTTACTCGCAAAGAGGCGGGAACCCTCCCGACCATGTCACGCAGGAGTTTAAACAGAAACTATAGAGACAACTCGGAGACGATGCATAATTAATCTTGCGGACCGCTGAGACGATCGTGGTCGCATCGTCCCTTCGCCGCTCTAGCCGGGTGCGCCATCTATACATCCCACAGTCCCCTACAACAGGATAGGTTCCCGCGGGGCATAAGCTTGCTTCCGTAAGGGGTTGTCACCACCCTTACGGACATATCCCTACCGAGCTACTGACCCACATGCGAAAGCTTTGACATGTAGTTGCAAAAGTGGGTCAGCCGAGGGCGTTTGCTCGCTGGTTGTACTATAGGTACTCGCGATTAAACTGCCTATTAAACCCGGACGTCGTCCGTTCCTTAGGGCGTTGATCTCCTAAGTACGACGTGTACGCCAGTTGACTAGGACGGCCTCAACCAAGTGTGAAACCCCCAATATCGTAGTCCCTTTGGTCACCAATTAAAAAGAAAGACATAACAACCACACATAGTTACATAAAAAAAAATTGACCGTAGTCGACATGAACATATATCCAATCTGAAATGATAACTAAACAAATCTAAATCATCATTAGATACATCCAATAACACAATATCAAAATAAAATCCGACCACCCTCGGTCGAATTCCACAAAAATCATACAGCCGCCAACGAGGAGTTGGCTTTCAACAATAACCTCAATGGAGCCGACAAGGTAATCAGTCTATCTTAGTTTTGACTTGATGAGATGCACTGCCAAAGTTATTCATTTCATCCTACCGCCGACATAAGATTGAACACGTACACACCTGTCTCCACACATTTCTCAATCTTCTTGGATGACGGGCTGTTTTGCGGATGATTCAGGGGCATTGCTTGAGGTGTTGCATGCCTCTCCCTCAAGGAAGTGGTCAGGGGTACTCCTCCTCCTTGTCCGAGCACACGACTCGGATCTCAGAAGTCGGACCGTCTCCACCGAATCGGCAAAGTACTCCCCGTAGAACGGTCCACTCTAGGTTGATAATAGAGTCGGTTCCTAAAGCAACGAACCCCCACCCCAGATGCTTCCTTGAAAGAGAGAAAGTGTCCACCGCAAGTAAATTTTCAGTTGTTCTCATTCTCCTCTCCCTGAGGTAATTTTGACGAAAAAGAGTCAGAGGTGATGGAGAATGAAAATCATTTGGACAGGCAAAGGTAGATAAAGTCATTCAGGATAGAAAGGGTCAATCCTTGGGAAAGGCTAAGTCCATCTGACCTTATCTACCATATTTCAATCGAATTCATTCTACGGCACACACAAAATTAACGTTTTTCAAAACAACGAATCATTTTTGGCATGCAGGCAGGTGAGAAGTAAAAGGAAGATAATCATTTTCGCTTTTCTTAATTAGCCTAAGGCATAATCAATCTCCTTTGCAATCATCCTTCTACCTACCTGCACAACACGCAGAGACAACATATTCAAGAGAAAAGCATTGCAATGTCATGCTCAAGTCAGACCTTTCCATTCACATGCACAATACGCACGACTTTCCTCTACCTTTTCAAGGAACATTCAAATAGCAGGGTCAAACAAAGTGTGGGTTCGCACATGTGTGAAGGGAAATCTGAGTCAATCAACTGACCTTGAGTGAAGTGGTGTCGAAGAATCGTCCTGGCTCACTCAAGAAGGCCAACCAACAAGCCGTGTGTGCCGCCGAAAGCTGTAGTCTCAAGGAAAACCCTGATACAACCACCTCTCACTCGCACGCCTCACCCGCGGTTATCCAAGCGTGAAGACGGCGAGTCGCATGCGTCCCAGAAAAAACACCACGTCAGTCCCAACTGGTCTCAAGCGGTTCCAAATGGTCCCACGCGGTTCTAGGTGGTCTCATGCTATCAAACACTTCGTCAAATGACTATTGAGTCGCAAACCGTTTCCGCCACACTTCTCAAAAAAATAAAACCGGTGTCGAATCTCAGAACCACATGCGTCGAGAGTGCCGCAAATGACCGTCCGCGTCCCATGTCAGTCCCAACTGAACCCAGGCAGTTTCAAGTAGTCCAGTCCCACTGCCGCAAGTGTTGGGTAGTCCCAACTACAAAACATTTATCTCATATGCCGCATAAAAAAAAAATAATAATAATAAACCAGTCCGTCTCGCTTAAATTTCATACTGTCGCATGCCGTCAACGGCCACCATGTCACGCTGTTGCTGCCGTACACATCAATGGTAGTAGACCTTCACCAAGAAAAGTAGACGCCTCACTGCAACAAGAAACGTTTCCGTGTCATAAAAGGAACCTCCACTGCCGCGCTGCCCGTCCCACCGTCGTGCCGCAATTCGATTGTCGTGCTGAACCCTCGTCGGAAAATGGCAGCGCGTCGCCGTGCCGTACCACCGTAAAAAAAACGGCAGCGCTTCGCCGTGCCGTACGACCATATAAAAAACGGCAGCGCTTCGCCGTGTCGTACCACCGTTAAAAAAACGGCAGCGCTTCGCCGTGTCGTACCACCGTAAAAAAAACGGCAGTGCTTCGCCGTGTTGTACCACCGTAAAAAAATCGGTAGCGCTTCGTCGCGTCGTACTACCGTAAAAAAAACGGCAGCGTCATTCTCCAAAACAAAGTGTCGCGCCGACGTGCTGTGAAAACGGCAGCGTCACCCCTAAAAATTGTCGCCGACGGCAGCGTCACCCTTCAAAATAAAGGTGTTGTGTCGACGCCGTGGTATTTCGGCTGCATAACCCCACAAAAATGGGTTATGATTGCCGAATATATCGACCGACACACCTCCACCTGTTGTTGTGCTCCCCGTCACTCCTTGCCACGTTGCGCTGCCGCTCCTCACCACGATGCCACAGAGTCCCCCTAGTCTCCGTAGAGACCAGCCTGCCAAGGGGTGGAGCAGAGTGCTCCAGCCAAGGCTATGGCTGTCTCCTCCCTTGCCACGCTCCTTTGCTGTCCTCCACCTCCGCCGACAGCACTCCTGCCTCCTCTCCAGCACTCTAACAATGAGGCAAGTGTGCTGTCACACACAGGCAGTTGGAGGCAAGTGTGAGGCAGCTGGGGGACAGCTGCCTCTTTTGTAGTGGCTGAGGAGGGCAGCAACAGCCTCAGCTGCCCCTAGGCAAAATTCCTCACTTGCCTGGGGCCGTTGATCTGAGCCAGATCAATGGACTGAAGCTGTCTCTCCTCAGCCACACACTTAGGGTGGCAGTTGTACTCAACTGCCCCCTTTTTTTTCCCTTTTCCCTGTATTCAGCCCCACACTGACTGCAGGTTCAGCGGGAAAATAACTGTTTCCAGCCAAGTTCCCCTCACTGACCCTCCAGTTCACAGCTTTGGCCTTAATGACTGCATTCAGGTCAATATTGCTTGAACTTGGTGCACAACTGTGACCACGTTCGAGGTCGTGACTGTTCCTTTCTCTTCCCTCTCTACTTTTCTTTTTTCTCCCCTGCCCTCCCCTGAAAACGGGGATGGCAAATGTCAGATTGGAAGAGGTAGGGAAACAACTCGTGAAAATCCCTACATGCTCATAGCGGGGTGCAAAACGTACCCCGACGTTGATGATTTTTAGAAACATATTCGCCCAATGAAAAAATCTAAAACAATTCGCACGCATGACCTAGATGCCTGGCTACCTACAGAAAAACTTTCAAGGCTGACAAATTTGTTTTAGGCCATAAAACAAATATTGTCGCAAATCCAAAAATACAGATTTTCAAAAAAATATGATCCCGTTTTCTCGGTTTTTTTTTTTTTTTTTTTTTTTTTTTTTCCTCCCCTAACCACGGGGAGGCAGCTGGCAGGTTGGGAGGAGTAGGTCCTTCTCTTTCCCATCCTCCGATTTCTTTCTTTTTCCCTCTCCACTCAACTCCCATAGTTTCTCCGAGTGTGCACTGTGGGCCGCGAGATCTCAAGATCTCGTGGCCACAGTCATCTGTCCAAAACGGAGTGGGAGCCTTTGTGCTCCCACACAGTCTGAAAAGACGTTTGTTTTGTTTGTTTTTCCTTTTTTTTTTTTTTTTTTTTTTTAATGTCATTGGCTTCTGCCAACGGTCACGTCGTGGGTTCACCACGACTGTTGAAATACAGGCCCAAGTTCAAATCCCCACGGGGATTGGACCTTTTTTCGATTTATGTGTGTCATCTTTGCGAAGGGGTCATGTTGTATCCGCGCGCGCGGCTGATTTCAGCCATGCGATCTTGAAGATCACGCGGCCGAAATTGGCTGCGCCCTTCAACATGGGCAGCTCCAAAAAAAGTTGTGCTCAGTAGGCCAATCGTTGGGCTAGATCTCTGAATCTGCAGAGTGACAATTTGATGGCGGTACCTAGTGGGCTAGCTCCTTTCACAGGAGCTAAGCTGCAACACCTCTATATAAAGTGGTGCAGCACCTAGTAGGCCCTTCCTGGCGTCCCATAGGCCCAACCCTCCTTACTTGGTTTCTTGGCTAGCCGCCAGCGTCAACCGCGGTGGTCTCTTGCTTCAAATAGGACAGACCGCTGGCCCTATCGGCCGCACCACAGTCCCTGACGCGAAATCTATTCCGCAACTAATACCTTTTTCGCGCCGTGTTTCAATCTTCGGCGTGATCACCTTCATGTCCCACAAAGGCCCCGAGTCAGTCTTTCAGGTAGAATAGTCTAGCCTTAGCCTTTCCATGACCTCGTGCTCTTGCGGCCTTGTCGGAAACCACGGTCGACAGGTCGTACCGCCGACTCCCGTTTTTTCGATCGGACGTCAATGACGTTGTAGAGGAAAGGGAAAAGCACGGCAAGCTGACAGTCAATCCTCCACGATGCTGGAGTAATCAATGCTGGTCAGGGTTCCTTAAACCAGATGGAGGGAAGTGTATGTGGGTTCATGATGTAATATTTATTCTGACTTTCCGGTGGAACAGGAACCGGACTGATGCTCCCCAGAATGGAAATGAAACAAGGACCATGAGGACCTGTTTTAAAAAAAAAAATAAAAAAAAATCCCGGGACGGACAGGAGAAAAAGTAGAATTTGGCTACCGTCTTCACCTGAATAGAATGCCCGACAATTATGGTCTACATCTGTAAGGGTTTCTGCCCGAGTTTTTCAAGATTAGACACTGTCTGACTCTTTTCGTTGGATTTAAGGAACATGATGAGATTGACGTTGCCAAAGTTTATTCGGACCAACCTATAACTGAGATACCTAAAGCCTAACGTCGTTGACGTATGACGTCATTGACGTTCAGTCGAAACAGTGGGAGTCAGCGGTACGGTTTGTCATCCGCGGTTCCCGACAAGGCCGCAGTGGTGCGTGGTCACGGAGAGACTAGAGCCAAACCTAGTCTACCTAAAATAATGTCGCGCGACTGTTAAGCCCCGCGATCCAGGGCCTAAGTACGCTAAAAAGAGGGATGTGCCGGGTATAGAGCCGCACCACATGGGGAATAGGAAGAAGGTTTTTTTTTCTGGGCCGCGGGGGTTGACACCGGGCCAGGGGTTTGATAGGTCGATGTCGAGGTCACGCGGCCAAACGAGCATGCAGGGCCACAAGCAAGTGAGACATGCAGGGCCGCAGGCAGGCTGGGCCTGCAAGGCCGTACACAGGCAGAACCTGCAAGGCCACAGCATGGGGGATAACTGACTCGGCGAGCTCTTCATATAGAAGAGTTGCTCCTATCACTTTTGTGATAGGAGGATAGGAGTTAGCCCAGTAGGTTACCGCACATGACTCTTACCCGACAGATATCGGGATCGAACCTAATGCGCTGGCCTTACTGGGCAAAGCTCCTTTTGGAGCGGTCCAGGCGGTCGGGCGCGACCGATTTCGGCCGCGCGATCATTAGGATCGCACGGCTGCAATTAGCCGCGCGAAAATCTATATGGCCCTGAGCAAGGATAACACGCATAAATCGAGATTTTTTTTTTTTTTTCTTTTCTTTGAGTACTAAGGACTTGAACCATGAACCGCAGCTCATTAGCTCGTGGACTAGCCACGGGATATGATCGTTGGTTAAGAAAAAAAAAATAAAAACTAAAATGAATTGAATGTGAGGAGTCACCTGGCGCCGTCGAAAGTGTTTGGGGCTCTTCAGCCCCAGAACATTGAACAGTCGTCCGTGAAAACGGATGACCGTTCTCTTTTTTGTAAAGGAGAGTCTTTTCTTCTTTTGTTTTTTCTTCTTTTTTTTTATAGATTTTCTTTAAGTTTTTGTTTTGTAGATCTTCTTTAGATTTTCTTAGTTAGATTATGTTTTGGATTCTTTTATTTTCTTTTTTCTTTTCGTTTTTGACGCGCCCGTTCGTTTCGTCGTGCGTGTTGCTGCTGCGATCCGTGGATGGGCGAAATTGGATGAATGAATTTGCCATGGATCGCGGTTACGTTCGGGCGCGGGTCTTAAGACCTTGCACTTGAGTTACGATGGGGCTCTCTGCACACACTGTCGGTGTCCTCCAGCTGCATCCCGACAGTTTGCTCGTCGCTAATAAAGGTCGCGACCGTCGGGATGCAGTGTGTGTGTGTGTGTGTGTGTGTGTGTGTGTGTGTGTGTGTGTGTGTGTGTGAGAGAGAGAGAGAGAGAGAGAGAGAGAGAGAGAGAGAGAGAGAGAGAGAGAGAGAGAGAGAGAGAGAGAGAGAGAGGTGGCGGCCAACAGGTAGTAGCGCCCGTTCATTTAAAAAAAAAAAAAAAAGGGCAGCTCTCTAAGCCGCGTGCCTGTATCTGGCGCCCATTTGAGCCACATACAGGCGCGGGGCAGGGGAAAGAAGCCCTGTTGAGCCTGACTTTGGGTCAGCTCAGGGAAAATAAGGGGTGCTGGTTCGATTACGAACGACGAGTTGCCCTTGAACAGAAAAACGAAGGGGGGGTAGAAGAAGGGAAAAAGCAAGTCACAGCCACGTACGTGGTCGCGGGGTTAGAGTAAATGCAGGGAGAAAAGAGAAGAGAAAGAAGGAAGGGAGGAGAAGAGTTGGAAAAAAAAGAAGTCACGAATTCATTCGTGACCTCAGTCTAGATGCAGGGCAGAGAAGCATCTGGACTTTGAAGTGACAGCAGACTGTTGATTTCAACAGTCTGCTGAAAATGACTTGATACAACCACTTCGTGGCTGCATCTGGCCGGGGGAAGTGGCCAGGTGCATAGCCAAAGTCGGGGACTTGATGTTCCTTGGCGAACATCAAGATTCCCAACCCTCGATCGAAGTTCAGATCGAGGGCTAGGCTCAGCCCCGTTTTTTAGTCTGAGCCTTAAGTGGTTGCCCACCACTCCAACCCAGCTATAAAAGCAGGGCTGGCCAGCAGCATCCTCACTCAGTTGCGGTGATGCCCACATTCTGATTGAGTGTGGAGCGGAGAGCAGCATTATGCTGCCAGAGTGCTGAGGGGCAGCGAGTAAGAGGAGGAGTGGAGTGGAGATCTACAGTGAGAGAGGAAAGGAGAGGCTGCCATAGCCACCGGGCTGCGCGGTACAGGGGAGACTCTGCCCATTTTGCACGGCAGCAGCAGGTCCTCGGCAAGCGGTGTAAGGGAAACTCTCGCCGTTTTGCACGGCGGCGGTAGGTCATCGATAAGTGGTGCAGGGGAGACTCTGCCCGTTTTGCGCGGCGTCGGCAACCATTTTAGAGTGACTTTGGGAAGGTGTTGTTCGCTCGGCATGGCAACGGCAACACTTTTCTGCGGTGACGCGGAAGCGCTGCCGATTTTTTGCAGCAGCGGCACCGAGATTTTGGCAGTGATGCGGAAGCGCTGCCGATTGTTTTGCGGCAGCGGCACTGAGATTTTGGTAGTAACAAGGAAGTGTTGTCGAAATCTTTCGGCGTCGACGGTGTTTTTTTTGGCAGCGACGAGGAAGTGTTGCAGAACTTTTGCGGGGGCGGCAGTGCGCTCTAGGTGGTGGTGCGGAAGCGCTGCCCGTTTTGCCTTGACTGTGAGGGGCATTTTGTGGGAGCGTGCTCTAGTATTGACGTCAACTGCGTCGTGGTGCGGTTGGTGTGACGACGATGCTGAGGCGTCGTCAGATTATTGAGAGGTGATTGTGTGTTGAGAGGGCATTGCGGCAGGCGATCGTTGTAGAGAGTGGTGTGGATCACTTTGTTGACGGCTCGTAGTGATAGTTCTCATCTGAAGACGAGAGTTTATACGGTTTTCTTGAGTGAGCCGTACATCAATTTCACTCGAGGTCAGTTTGACTCAGACCCCTTCACACCTGTGTACACCCATACTTGCTTGACCCTGTTCTTTGAATGTTCACTGAAGAGGTAGAGAAAGTTGTTTTTTGTCTGCACGTGTGAATGGAAGTCTGGCATGAGTTTGAACTTGCATTGTCTTCTTTTGAACTTGTTGTTTGATCTGATGTGCAGGTAGGTAGAAGGATGCCTGAAAAAAGGGAATCTGACCATGTCAGTGGTAATAAGAGAATGGTGTTTGTTTCCTGTTGCTCACTTGTATGTATGCTGAAGGAATGTGAAGTTAGTAGACGACGAGAAATGAAGCGGTCATACAAAGAAGAATCAATTAGACATAGACTTTTTTCCTGAGGTTACCCATTCTTTCCCGAATGAACCTCTCCGTATATGCCCGTCTATCTGAATGATTTTCTCTCCTGTGATCTCTTTTCTTCGTCTAAGTTACCCTTGCCGTCAGGCGACAAGGGACCATATTGCCTGCGTGGTAAACGTATTTCCCTTTCCTAGGAGGCATCTGAGGCGGGGGCTCGCTGCCTTAGGGGCCGGCCCTGCTAACGACTCGGAGTGGACCGCTCATGAGGGGGGATACCATGCTGTTGTGGTGGAACGAGCCCGACTTCTGAGATCCGAGGTTCGCTCGGGCGAGGACGAGGACCATCAATGGTCTGATGTGGTAGGCACAAAAAAATGCAAAAAAATATTGTGCTTTTTTGGAAGATCAATTTCGTGAAAATAATAAAAAAATTCAATTTTAACGAAATGTTTGTTGGCTAATCGCAGGGGGCCTTGAGTTCCATGACGCCTCTCGTTATGGGGGGGAACTGTCATAGCATACCCCTCTAGTGGCCGTTTTAGGGGCCACTCGTGCATGGAGAACTGAGCCACAAGAAGCTCGGTTCATGGTTACTAGTTGGAACACAACGCGACTTAACACTCTTGTCGTGGTTGGCCTCGCCACAACAAGCGAGGACCAATAGGGTTGATATGGTGAGCAAGACTTGGATAGCTAGAGATGGGAACAACCCTTCCCAGCACGGTGAATGAGGGTCAGGAGGACAAAGCAACCAACAAAATTTGAAAGCATCCTTGACCTTAATGGGGCAGCTAGTGTTCAGTTGTTCAAGTCAATCGTTGACTTATATAATGGTAGCCGGATAACTTGCAGATGGCATTCACACCAAAGTTAGGGTGAAAGCATAGTCATCACTAGAGCAATAGCATCTTAACTTTGCTTGGAAGCTGGGATGTCAACACTTCTTTGTTAGCAGTCAGTATGGGGCAGAATGAAAGAACTTGGCAACGCACCTCATCAAGTTGAAAAGTCGTGTTAGCCCAACCATTTGGCAGGCAGAGTGAATATATTTTGGTCAGACGTCATTTGAGCATCGCTATGCATGCAAATCATGCTTTTATCCTTTTGCTGATAAGTGTTATTTGAAGTCGAGTCAACTCATGTTGGCTCGTCGTTGAATGACAAGCCAAATCAACTTTTGTCGATTTAATCTGAACGAGTGGTAGACATGATCGCAATATGTATGTATCGATTTTAGAAGATAAGTCAACTTACGTTGACCCGAGTCTTCTTTTGAGAATGTTTTGTCTAATTAACTTCTGATTGTCTTTGAAAGAAGGGACTAGGATTGATTGAGATTTGCTTACGCTTGGAATATCACGTCCTCGTCGACCGGCGTACGTTCCGATTCTTGGGAGATCAGCGCCCCAGGGACGGACGACATTCAGGTCCACTTTGGCGTTCAACCATGCGTACCTATGCTACAGCGAACGTGAAAACGCCCTCGGTCGGCCTACCTCTGCAATTGCATTATAAAAGCTTCCGCATGTGGGTCGGTAGCTCGGCGGGGATACGCCCCTAAGGGTGATGACAGCCCCTTAGGGAAGGTAACTTGTGCCCCGCGAGAACCTATCCTGTCGTAGGGGACCGCGGGATGTACAGTTGGCGCACTCGGCCAGAGCGGCGAAGGGTCGGCGTGGGTTGCCATGTCGTCCCCGAGTTGTCTCTAAAAAGTTGAAAACCTAAGTTTTTCCTGCGTGACGCGGCCGGGAGGGCCCTCGCTCACGCGGGGGCCGATGCTCTCGACAGGTGGCGCCGTTGTCGGGGATAACGGCAATCAACCCCCGAAGTAGCCCTGTGCAAAAAGTCGCGCGGTTGTTGAAGATAGTTCGTCACATATATGATGCCCAGGGGGTTCCAATCTTGAGCAAGCTCCCGCTTGATCTTCCAACATTTGTCGATCTCGTTGGGCAGAGAAAGAACACCGACAATCGATGTGGAACTTACACGTGCCACTTACCGTGAGATAAGAGTATGGAAGTCATTCAGGTGGCATTCGTGAGTTCCGAGCCTAGAGGTTGCCAGGGAAGGGTAATCTTATGACAGGCGGGGGAGGAGGAGGGTGAGCGTGTGGAAGAGGCGGTAGAAAGCGACGAAGTTCTCGATCTCCAGTGGGGAGCCGAGTGTAGTGGATGGTGCGATGGATGTGGGGGAAACGATGGTCCTGATGGGAGAGCAAAGCGAGGTAATCAGGGTAAAGGATGCAAAGGGTGAGGGGAATCGTGGCGAGGAAATCCTCTTAGTGTTCGCACGTGGGGATGGTACCCGCGATCATACAATAGACTTTTATATTATTGTATTTCCGCCATGCCACGCTAAGGAGAAGGACGTGGAGGGGAAAGGAGGTTACGAGAGAGCGAGTGGTGGGGTGCAGGAAGACGCTGACGATGAGACGGGTAGAATAAAGTTGATGGAGGAGGGAGGGCGGGAAGGGGTGTCAATCAAGAGAAAAGGGGGGGCAGCCTGCGAGCTGCTGGAGGGTAAGGTAATCAAGGGGACGGCGGGATAAAGACCACGGATGAAGCCCGAGCGCCCGCATCTCCACGTAAGCGAAGGGCGGACCATGACGGAGGGGATTGAGCCGGTGAAGGACTCCCCCAAGCTCCTCCTACGACGACTCTAGATTGGGCGCCAGATCGCCTTGTAACAACCACGCTGCTGGTCCGTCTGATTCTACTGGCCGTTTTTCCTCTGCCTTCTCCCGTTTTTCTGCGCTGCGGCCTCGTCTTCTTCCTTGCTCTGCTCGCTGGGGCTACCCGATTCGTCCGGCCCACTCCCTCCCGACTCAGTCCCTTCTGACTCGTTGTAATCGGGGCCGTCAGATTCCACCCCCAAACTCTCCTCCTCTTCTTCTTCTTCTCCTTCTTCTTCTTCTTCCTCTTCTTCTTCTTCTCCCACCTCCTCTCTCTCTCCCCCCCTTCGAATGATCGGGTCCCAAAGAGTAAGGTCGGTCACGTCGATGACCAGGTAGTGGCCTGAGGACGGGTAGTAGCAGTTGTCCCCGTTTATGTCCGTGCACGAAGACCACAGTAGATATGGCGCCAACGTTCGTGTAAGCGTGGCCGGCGTAGGACGTTGATCGCAGCGAGAAATGATATCTAGAGGCAGGTCGTCGAGGAGCTGGCCATGAATATCAACACTTTGTTTGTAATAGGCTCCAGGTGGTCGTCCCTTACTTTTCCGAACAAGATCCCCAACAGCTCCCCCTCCATTTTTGTTCTCCACGCTTGGACTATCAGCAGTTCCACCTCGTCGTTTGGGACTTCATCCTCCTCGTCCTTGTTTGCTGGCTCTGCCCAGTGGAACACTGCTCAGAGAAGACATAAGCTCAATGCCGCGTATGCGTTTTACCACTCCCTCCACTTGGCAGCCTCGAGGATCGATACATCCAGCTGCTCGATCCGAAAGGACAGAGGGGCGTCGGTAGCTGACTGCCAGAAGGTGGGGAGCTGCGTAGCACAGCGAACGTGTTCGGAGGTTTCCCGGACATCCGAATACGTTCGGGCGTTCGCCCGAACGGGAACCGAACACGTTCGCACGAACGGTTTTTTTAAGCCTGCGAACGTGTTCGTTCTATGGGCGGTACCGGGCCGGTAGGGTCTGGGGGCCGTAGGGGGGGGGTGTTCGRGGGGAGGTACCGACCCTGTAGGGCCTGGAGGCCGTGGGGGGGGGKGTTCGGGGGGCGGGGTCGGGAGGTAACTGCTGACTCTGTATTTCAACAGGTCGTGGGGTACACCATGATACGTGACCGTCGACTTTAAGCCAACGGATTAATGAAAAAAAAAAAAAAAAAAACCTAACTAAAGCTGAAGCGCCACATGGCGCTACTTGAAGTAATTGGGGACTTAGAGTCCCCAGAGTTGAAGCAGGTGCCCGTCATGAACGGGCAACTATTTCAGGTAAGGTTTTTTGTCTTTTCTTTATTTTTTTTTAATTTCTTCTTAGATTTTTTGATTTTCTTTTAGATTTTGTATTTTTTTATTGTTCTTCTTGAGTTCCCCCCCCATTGTTGTATCAGTGTGCAGCTGCACCCGTTCTAAAAACGGGGGCAGCTGCCAACGGCCGCCGAACCTAGCGCTATTGGCGCCCAGGTACGGACGAGAGAGAGAGGGAGAACGGAACCCACTAGAGAGTGCCCCATGAACTGTCTGACAGACAGACAGATAGATAGACAGACAGATAGACAGACAGACAGACAGACAGACGGACTGAAAGACAGACAG
>BFEA01000191.1:1307355-1321889 GCA_003427395.1 Chara braunii
ACCATGATGTAACTCGAATGGTGTGACGCAGATCGCCGGGTGCACCGAAGTGTTATAGGCGAACTCAATGTCGGGAAGCCACTCAACCAAATCTTTCTGGTCGGGACGGATGACTATACGCAACATCATTTGAGCGGTCTGGTGTGCTCGCTCCGTCTGGCCATCCGTCTGCGCGTGCCAAGTCGAGCTCGACTTCATTGTCGTACCGGACTCAGCCATAAGGGAAGTCCAACAGCCCGACATGAAGCGAGCATCTCGGTCGCTCACTATGTCTTCCGGAACACCCTGGTTTGTAATCCAACTGGTGTGCAAGAGTCGTGTGAGCTCAGGCGCTGCAGCATGATACTTGCAAGGAAGAAAACGAGCGTACTTGCTCAAACGGTCAACGAACGTGAGAATATCGTTATGGCCGAGGCGATCGCAGGGGAACGGGCCTGGAACATCCATAGCAATAGAGAGGCGCGGTGCCCGAGGAATTGGCAACGGTTTCAGTTCGCCGAAGGGGACTCGAGATCGACCCTTGTTACGGTGGCAAAATGTACATGACTCAATGTACCTCGTGACGTCGTGAAGGACGTCGGGCCAGTGAAAACGTTGGCGGAGGCGTGCTAATGTGCGGGTCACGCCAAGGTGTGCCGAAAGTCGTGCGTCGTGGACTTCGCCGAGAAGACGAGTCCGTAAGATGCGATCTTGGGGCACAACTAACAAGTTTTTTCCTCTCGTGTGAAGGAGAAGGAACCCGTCGGAAATCCAATAATGGCTAGCCAGCGGGTGATCCGATGAAAGCTCTGCGTCAAGCGTAGAGTAAGTCGGATCGTACTTGTAGCCTTTGACGAAATGCGGCTGCAGATTGTCATCGAGGTCGGACTTGTAGCCTTTGACAAGATGCTCGTCCAGATGGTGGCTTTATACCATAACATAAAGAAGATGGACGCATTGAGTACTTGTTCCCTTCCGAAGACCGACGTGTAGGTGCTGGTCCATATGTCCATTTTGCGTAACATCTTCGTCAGAATCTCTGGTGCCATGACCTGGTCAGGGGTGTCTGTGAGCTTGATCCCCAGGAAACGCAGGGGCGTTTTCGGATTTTGCCACTCAAAACCCTCGGGGGGAGGCTGTTTGAGGGGGTTGTGGGCTATCCGCCAACCACCAACCAGTGGTCTTGTGCCAGTTCACTTTCATTTCTGAGGCTAGCTGGAATGCTTGCATGGCTCTAACGAGTCCCTGAAATGAAGCTTCTGAGGCTGCGATAATGGTCGAGAGGTCGTCATCAAAGAGCAGTGTGGATGGCAGTGTTACCATGTGCTTAGGAGGAGCCGGTTCTGCTATCAATCTATCGATGGATGGGTCCTTGCGCAAGAAAGAGGTTATGGCTTCGATTGTGAAGAGAAACAACAGTGCCGCGAGTGGGTCTCCCTGGCGAACCGAGCGTGACATCTTGAAGGGAGATGAAAGAAAGTCGTTTACTTGTACGTGACTGTGGGCGTCGTTATACAGCACTCTGGTCCAGTTTCTAAAAACAGGTCCCACCCCCATTCGTTCCATGCATTGCTGTTGGAAGTTCCAGTTGACTTGATCATAGGCCTTTTCGAAGTCAAAGNTCCAGTTTCTAAAAACAGGTCCCACCCCCATTCGTTCCATGCATTGCTGTTGGAAGTTCCAGTTGACTTGATCATAGGCCTTTTCGAAGTCAAAGAAGAGGATGGYCGCGTTCAATTTCTTGTCTTTAATGTAGCGTGTTGACTCTACCAGCGTCATGACGTTGTCAAGGATGAATCTTCCCGGGATGAAGCCGGTTTGGTCAATGTGAAAACAACGGTTTGTGAGCTTGCTGAGTCGGTTGGCCAAAAGTTTGGCTAGAATTTTATACACGACCGTCAGTAACGTGATCGGCCTGTAATTTTTTATGTCTGTCGGATCTCCTTTTTTGTAGAGCAAGGTGACCACCCCCGTACTTATGTATTTTCCTAATCCTTTTTCTAGCTCTGCGTTCGTGAGGAAGGCAATGTGCTCCTGTTGGAATATTGGCCAGAAAGTTTGCCAAAATTCCTTAGAAAGTCCGTCGCGCCGTGGTGTCTTGCCCGGTTGCAGAGAGTGTAGCGCTTCTCTAACTTCTTCTTGGGAGATGGGTTTGTCTAGCTCCTCACTCTATTCTTGTGTCAATGTCCTGTCCGGATGATTGAGGAACTTCTGCCTAGCTTCTCTGACTGGTACTTGTGGCAATTGATTCTCCCTGGAGGTGTAGAGGTCTTTGTAGAACTTTGCCGCCGCTGATAACATGCGGGCCGAATCCGAAGTGATTGTGTTGCCTGTGCGCAGTTGATCTATAAATTTTATTCCTTCAGCTCGATTTTATTTTCTGGAAGAAGTACTTTGTCATTTTCTCGCCCTGTTCCAGCTCCTTGACTTGTGCCCGAAGACGTAAGCCCTCCTCTTTCCATCTCTTCCACTCTGCCATTCTCTGTCTGGCCGCGTCCGGTGCATCCTCCAGCTGGGTTGAGCCTGGTTGGGCCACGAGATTCCTCTCGGACAGTCTCAATACTGCTTCCATTTCTTTCTCCTTTGCTGTTCTTCTTGCTGCCAAGATGYGGGAGGCCTTGGCCGWGGCCCTGGAGAGACTCCCCACCAATTGKRRGAAGGATGTGTCCCGCGTGCCATAGCCTTCGCAGGTCTYCAAGATGTGYTGCTTCATAGTGTGTGCGTCGAGGAGTGAGTTATTGACTTTGAAGAAACCAGGGCCTCTCCTGACCGCTGCTTCAAGAACAAGGTTCAAATAGATGAACTTGTGGTCTAGACCTGGTGAGTACGGCAGGTCGCTAATGCCTGCTGACTGTACTGCACCCCTTAGGCTTTCAGATATGAGGAAAAGGTCAATGCGCGATGCAGAGRYGTGTTGACTGCGGTTGCGTTTGAGATAGGTGAAGGCTTTGCGAGTGGGTTGGAGGGTTCGATAAGGATCCACCAGTTGTTGTTCCGTCATCATGTTATGTATGGGGGCCGACTCTTCCCAATGCATTCCGTCCAATCCCCCTGTACCTCCAGATAACCTATCCATAGCCGGATCCTGCGTGGCGTTCCAGTCCCCTGCCAGTAGTAAGTGCGCAGGAGTGGTGCATTGTGGCGAGAAGGAGCTGATAAATTCGGCTCTGCACTGACGAGCGTTGGGGCAGTAAAGCGAGAGAAGACGAAAGTGCTCTTGATTGAAGTAAAAGTCCAGCCTCGCCCATCTCCCTCCTGTGTGGTCTATGTGTTCCGCCTCTATGGTTATGTCTTGTGCGACAGCTGTGTTAGCTCGTACGAGAATGATTGTGCCTGCTGATCCAACCATCAGTTATGTCTTGTGCGACAGCTGTGTTAGCTCGTACGAGAATGATTGTGCCTGCTGATCCAATCATCAGGGCCGGTGCCCATATAGCTAGGTGAACCCAGCGAAGCCGATTGAGTGTTTCCTTTTGTACTTGTTTGTGTACCACTGATTCAGTCAGGTGCGTTTCCTGTAGGCAGAGTATGTCCGGCGCTCTTCTCCCATACCAGCCTGTTGCATTTATGAAGTTACCCCAGTTTTGCTGATTTTGAAGTATGGTAGCCAGACCATTGATATTCCATGAAATGATCCGTAGGTCTGGTGTTAACCGCGCGTCGTCTTGAGACTGTAGATCCACCTGATCGTCCATAACCTGCTAATGATCTTCTTCTRCAGATTCTCTAGCTCCACTGCCGATCTAACGCTTCAAAAAGAATGYCTCCTTCTTCTCCGTTAATGTGTTGATTTTCTTAACCCATCCTCCCTCGTTAGCCAAGAAAAGTYTGTGCCTGGTCACCAGCRCTGCTGCCAGAGCTGCCCTCTCCGGTGCCATTCCGTGCYCCAGCWATCCGTWCGGACTTGATTCCASTACCTGCCRTGGAATCCATTCCAGGTCCTCCTTCAGTAACATCYYGTCTGATACCCTCACCAGCAACGGCCGAAGGTCCACCGTGTGGTGCTGACCRTCAGCATCCGTCCATTTTTCGRTGTTWCCTTGCTCCCCTCCAAYGGTAAAGAGTGGTGTCAGAGCATCCTTAAACTGTGCAGCCAGCGACYATCGCGCAGGGACTGGTCCGCCACTGTAACTAARGCTCAAGGGRTTGAAATTGGCTGGAACGTTGCCATTAACCAAACTGAATTCTCTTATTTACTATTGTAGCTATCTTTCCATTGCCTAGCTGGTGCTTTTCGAAATCTGCTATGATTTTCTCTCCCTTATCCTCATGCTCCGCTACTTTCCTGTATGCTCTTTTCCAGCAGTCCCTRTACTCTGTTTGTGTCAGCTGCAGTACTCCCTCTCTTGCTTCTTCTGCTGCCATTGGGGTATGGTTTATTGTTTCTYGACAAATGTGAAACCCATATCACCCATACTGCCGCCAGCCTCAAGGAGCGGAAGAAGGATGTCTCGTAATCTTGCCACTGAGAGGGTGTGTGCTGCCCTAATAAAAGGGGCACCAGGTCAGTTGGGAATGATTTACCCRTTATCAAGAGCCATAATTCAATGATATCAGCACATACCTCTTCTGCTTTTTGACAGTATCAAGGRTCAGTGCTGTACATCTTCTATTGGACCTTCTTGGCATGCAGCACGCAGCTCTTGCAATGGTGAATGGGTTTGTGTACTTCACCCCTTTTATTCAGCCATCGGTTACCTGGTAGAGCTAGGCAGGCCAGAAGCCATCTGCAAATTCTAGTGGAGGTGATGGCTAAGGGTGCTTCTCCATGAAAAGATAGATGAAGGTGCGTTCTGGTGCTAGGTTTTGGTGCGATTCCCATATCTGGCYAATAATCTGAGCAATTGGATATGACCTCATTGGGAATGTGTAACCTAGTTTGGTTCTGTCTTCTAAGAGTTAACTTATCTTTTCTAAGTTTAGCCTTCCTGAACTTAACCTCCATGCCCACTCTAATGGAACCACTTCCAGATCTTGGATGTCGATTGTGGGTTCATAGATTTAAAAATATCCACCAGCCTTACTTTCCTCACTGAGGCTTCTGGGAGGGCGACTTCTCCATTTGGTTCCCTGCTAAGGCTGCTTGTAGTTGCCCCAGGATTCTCTATGTTATACATGTCACAGATTAACCAGTTATTTCTGGGACCCTCCTTTCAGAAGACAGAGGCTGTGTTAAGGGGTGCGTCCACAATGCTCAGTGCGCAGTTGGGCAGTCTCCTTGCCTCCACTTGAAGGAATTATTTAGCAGATTGAACCATTTGGACGGGATTGATGCTTGGGTATCATTCAGATTTTCTTGTAGGTTGTGAAGGCCCTCTGCACCAATTCTTACCGGACTAACCCGAACGCCTTCGTGTGGCATATGAAAAAAAGCTTGTAGTCCAGAGCGGATTAGTTTGAGAATCCGTTTATCTCGGATTGTTCGCCGAATGATCTTATACAGAGTTCCATGATTTACGGCTCCAGGGCCTTCGGCCTCCAGGGATCCTTCAAACCAAACTCTAATGTTAAGGACGACCCGGGCACAGGTGGGGTCCATGCATATGCAGTCATCCCCCATCTGTGCCTCATCCCGCAGATTCTATGGGCAGTGAACTGCCCTTCCACTAAGATGCGATATCCCGCCCTCCTCTATCCTAAGCATGATGCCTTCCTACCCCAGGCACCCCAAGAATCCACAGTCCCGACTAATTCCCCACTGAGAATTCCCACAGACCCCAACCTGGATGAAGCACCACCCGCAGGCATCAAGAGATACCTGTGGGATGAGAAGTACCCAGTACCTACCCCATACTAACACCCAGTGTGTGCGTAGGATTATCCCCCCCGAGATGGGTCCTACCGTAGTCTAAGTTCGCTTGGTGTGGACTCTCGTACGGGTGCCACGGTGACGGGAAACATCCTAGCTGTACCCAGGCTCGACCATGGCACCCCGACGGACTAGTACATATTGGGGAGACTGAGAGATCGGAGGGTCCAAGTGGCCACGCAGAGGTATCGACGGTTTCGACAGTTTTGGGAGTTTTGGAAGTTTTGTGGTTATCGACAGTCTAGGCAGTTTTTCGATTTTCGACAACAGATAAGACCCTGATCCTCAGACCCCCTATGACAAAGCAATCAAGAAGCCCTCCGTATGGTCTTATCCAGCATTCTACAACCATGGGACCTAGACCCCTTGGGCAGTGAGCAGGCAGTGTTTGTATAAATCTTACCATGCGTCGTCCCAAGGGGGGGGGGTGAATGTCTTGTGCGTTATGAAAGCGCTTACCAGTGTACTTGCGCGAGGCGATGGAGCTTTGAACCCGCAACCTCATACCACAGAGCGCATTTCCCAGCGGTGCTCTAACCACTGAGCCAACGACCATTCACAGTCCAAGGCTATGTGTCTTTTTTTTTTTTTTTTAACTTTCCTTGTCTGTCTGGAATCCGCGGATTACGAAGGAACGCGGACACGCCGTCGGTTAGCGCAAGCCCGCAGTGGTAATTCTCCACGCCACGCTGTCGAGCGCCCTGCCCTCCGCGTGCAAACTCAGGGGGGGGGGGGGGGGGGGGGGGGGGGGAAGGGGGGGGGGGCATGTGGCAGGCGGTACTGTCCAGCGCCTAGGTCGATGTTGTATAGCTGTGTTTGAAGGGATCGCATCGGTGCAAAGTCAGGGTCTATCTAGTCGTCCATTCATGGAAGATGAGATCGCAATGGAGGTGCCGAAGCAACTATCTAGCCGTCCGTTCTACAAAGGGCGGGTTTGATATCCTCGACTTGGGAATCCTCTACGAGCCAAGGAAGAGTTTGAAAAAGACGACAAAGAAAGGGCGGAGCAAGGGATCTTGAGGTTTTAGCCTACTTTGATAGATCCGGGTCCTGTATGGGACAAGCTACGACCAAGACAGATCCGCCAACTTAAAAATTTGTTTCTCAGAAAGGATAAAAAATCAACTTTTGTAAGCCGGCTGAACTGCCCTTTCCAATTACGGAAAAGGTGCAGAACAGCCGTCATATATGGAAAAGAGAGAACCTAAGACACACAAAGAGGAGTTGGAAAAGAAAAGCTGTGGATGTATGAGGCCAAATAACAGTTTCATATACGTGCTTTTTGAGAACTGGAACGCGCCGTGGGGCCGCTCACGTCTTTCTCCAACTATTTCCGCATATTCTCGGATACACTTTTCCAGCGACAGACCCTTTTCACCCGCCCGCTCCATCATCCAGACCGCTCACATCCTCCTCCACCTAATCATCCACAATATTCACACGCACCACCCCTTCCTCCTCTCCTCCTCACTGCACCACCCCTTCCAGACCTCTTCCCTCCCTCCCCTTCCCTGTTTCATCACATCACATACACCCAAGATCCCCATAGACCTCTCCCCTCAGTCCACCTCCCTTTTTCCACCCTGTTCAAAATCTTAGCGACAAGCAACAAACACTAACCTCCTCCATCCCACATCCGATACTAAACCGACCACCTGGTTATGTGCAACTCTCCTTTCTCTCACCCCCACCCTAATTGCCCACAAGTCGTCTTTTGCCTGCGCACACAACCCTCTCTCTCGGACACAACAGCAATTTGAACCCGATCCCCAGACGCTAACCCCCTGGAAGTCACTTTTCTAACTCCTCCATAAGCACGCCAACCTACGCCCCCTCTCTCAGAGCATTCAGCACTGCCTCCCCCTGAATCCTGCACTCACTCCAACAGCAGCGTAAGACAAGTCCTGGGAGGGTGGGTTATCACGTTTCTCATGGAAAGAAGATTCTCGCCCCGGTGGCAATTGAACAGCACTTACGGCATCTCCAACCGCAGGCCGTGAAACGACCTCCTTCAAGCAAGCCATTCAAAATGCTACCTACACCACCCACAACCCACAAACAGGCGCAGGCAAGACACAAATGAAACTCGTTGACAACGAAGCACTCAAATTTCTGATCGAAAAAACAAAGGTCGAAGGAGTACCAATCACAAAGAAAGTGATAGTAGAAGACAAAGAAGAGGAAGTGATTGTGTGGAAATACCTTGAGGGCAAAATCCATGAATTGGATGATCTTCACGAGAGGCATGCAGTAGTTTTCAATTTTGCCTGTAATGGAGCAGAGCTCATGCCGGCTGAGAAAAGAAAATGGATCATAGAAACAATAAAAAAGGAGGCTAAACTCAAAGATGTTGGGGAAGGCTTCCCCTTGCAGAATCTGGGTCGCAACAACCTCATGGTGGTTTTCAACAATGAATATCACGGTGACGAGGCAGAGGCAGAGCAGCGAGGCTGGGAGAGAGAGGGAGAGTGAGAGCACACACACACACTCACTCAACTCGACGCAGACTCGACACACTCGACGGACGCAGACACAAAGTGGCAAAGTGGCAAAGTCGCACTCTTGAATTCCCGAACACAATGTCGCAGCAAAGTCACACTGAACACAAGCACTGAGGCTGAAAAACTGGTCCACGTACTGTGCTTGAGTCCGTACTTAAGTACCGGACTCAAAGTACGGTCCTGAGGGCAGAAGTGAAAATGCCTCATGGCCAGAACTGAAAATCGAAAGTCTGAGAGTGGGCGCCAGAATGTCGGATGGCGCCAAGTGTCCGAAATCCGAAAGTAATACAAGAGGGATTTTGGAAACGGGCGCCAGAATGCAGATGACGCCAACTGTCTGAAATCAGAAAAACAAAACAAAGAAAAAAAAGAAAACAAGAAAAGTCATAAAAAAACAAAAAAAAGAATAAACACGGCAAGCTGGTGGGTGGTAACCCGCAGACCAGGGATCGAGCCCTGGTGGAGTCCGTAACAATCACACCCAAATTGCAGCGGAAATGCAGTCTAGAAACTGCAATGGGTCAATTTGCACGATAACAAAGTGGAAGAAGCAAACGGCTCAGAGGCAGAACCCCACGTTCACTGTCTCCTACAAACAAACACTCATGAAAGAGCACTCCTGGCCCTGGGTTCAGTTCGACGGCATCCGTCCGGTTTTTCACAGCCTGGTGGTGGATAGACTAGAACGACAATAGACAGCGAACAAAATTTTGAAGTGGATTCTGCCGACTCCAGAATTTCTCTCACCTCACTGTGGGTCAATGACGGCCCTACTAGAAGTCAAAACACATGACCTCCCTGTTTTCCCAAAAATCTGGAAACTTCAAATCCTGGAAATCAAGGTCTCTTCACTGTAGTTCTTGAAGGGCTTCAGTGACAACAGCAGTGGGGGAAGTTCAAAGAATGAGAGAGAAGAGAAAGCCCCCAAAAGGGGAGAGGAAGACCAGCGTCTGGTTCCTAGGGAGAGCAGAATCATATGATTTTTGTTGCAGTGCAGGAACCTACAAAAGTTGTGAAAGGAGAATGAAACAGCAGAGCGGGCGGGATGATGTCCCAGCGGAAGAAAACAAAGTATGGGTACCGCTTGTGGAACAAAATTGGAGTGACGAAGGAGCATATATGAATACAATGGAGAATGGCCTATGAGTGAGATGTGGATGCAAGGGACACTTAGGTCCAGATTGCAAAGCAAGAAGAGTGGTAAAAGAGTAGGGCTAGTAGATGGCCCAGCCATATCTACACAGGTTGGAGGGAACAAATGTAAGTTGCAGGGCGCCTTGTTCTCTCACTCCCCAGTTGGCCAAGTTTGGTAGTGCCCACTAGGAGCAGCAGCAAGGAGATGCAGATTGCAGCAGCGATTACAACGATGGACATGATGAGAGCAACGGTCGACACAATGCTTTCACCTGCTCCGTCCCAATGCCAAAGACAACACAGCCCAACGAGGTGCAGAGGGTGATGGCCTTGTGTGTTRCTGTYRAGTTGTACAYGAKAACCAATTGYAGATGTCAGTGAAAAARAGGAGGTGATCCTGATCAACATTGTTGTCAGTCGCAGAGTGGTGAAGACAATGGTGGATAATGGCTCCTTCCAAAATTATCTTTCCCAGAAGTCAATTAAGAGATTACATCTGGGAATGAAGGTGCAGGACCTCACTACGCCAGTGGAGAAGTTACAGATGGGAACGTGATTCAAGATAGACAGTGTGTCAAAGACATTCCTGTCACTTTTGATGTCGATGTGTCTTTCTTCATCTTGGATGGATTACTGTTTCAGATGGTTTTTCGTCAAGAGATGGCTGAGTGCAGCGAGAGCAGTGATTACTTGTGCCACATAGATGATGCAAGTAATGGATGGAGAGAAGGCAATTATGTAGCTTGCATGAAGTGGTATGCAAAAGGGAGCAGCGGAGGAAGAGTTAAGGAAGAAGTGCATACCAGCACCGGCGTTCTTCAAGTATTTGCAGCAGCATCGCAGTGAGGGACTTCGGGTAGCCTGGGTCACTATAGCCGATGCACAAGCCTTTCGCAGCAAGAACAACTTTGGAAGATTGCAACAGCTTATAGAGGAGTACAGAGATCTGCAAGAAGAGCCAGCTGGCATTGTGGGGGGAGAGGTCAAGCATGCCATCCATATAGGACCAGGTGTTGTATCTCCAAAGGGGTGTGCCTATCGTATATTGCCCGGAAATCTCATAGCGTTGAAGAAGCAGCTGGCAGAACTCACAGAGAAAGGATGGATCAAGCCTAGTACTTCGTCATATGGAGCGCCAGTATTATTTGTGCCGAAGAAGGATGGTGGAGTCAGGATGTGCATCGACCAGTGCTGTTTGAATAATATCACAATCAAGAATGTGAAGTCCCTGCCACACATCGAAGAGCTGTTGGACAGAGTACAAGGTTGCAGAATTCCTCCAAGATCGACCTGAAGAGTGATTGTCATCAGATCAAGGTGGAACCTGTAGATGAGCATAAGATAGCATTCAAAACTCGATACGGCAGCTACGAGTTCATTGTTATGTCGTTCGGCACTAACCAACGCATCTGCCACTTTTCAGCGGGCTATGATCGACTTGCTCAAGGACTATTTGGATCAGTTTGTAATGGTCTACCTTGATGACCTCCTTGTGTTCAGCCGTACACTTGGGGCATCTGAAGGTAGTGTTTGAGGTGCTGAGAAAGGGGAAGTACAAGATCAATGTGAAGAAAAACGAATTTGGGAAGGAAGAGATACCGTGCCTTGGGCACGGTCAGTTACTACAAGAAGTTGATTGAAGGGCAAGGCAGGCACCATTGCCGCACCATCGACCCAATTGACTGAGAAAAAAAAAAAAAAAAAAAAAAAAAGGTCTCAACAAAAACCTCCCCATTCTGTTTCAGATGCAGGGCGCGCGGACACTTGGGTACAAACCCAAACTGCCCGAAGTTTCGCAAAGCAATCAAAGGAACGAAAACTTCTCCCCAACATGCTAGTGGAAGTTGGGGATCCCCCGGGCACATGGTTTATCATCGACCCCAACTATGACGGTTGGGTTTTTGACGACAACCTGGATGACCCAGACTGGGTGTGGCACTACGTAGACCAGGAACCCACAGTAAAAAAGCCCAACATTTTTCCACCAGCAGACATCAGATGATAGAAGAAGGCAACAGGTAAGATCACTGGGAACCCAACAAATATCAACACAAATCCGCTGATTGACTCCCGCATGGACTCAGTCCGGGAACAGGCAGAAGAACAATACAGCAAGGAACCAGCAGCGTTCAAAGAGATGCTCAGTCACCTGGAGCAAGAGGCCAGCCAGAAGTCCTCCAAATTGCAAATGGACAACAAGCGCATGCTTGATGAAGAGGAAGACTCACAAGAAACAGTAGAGGTGGGTCTTACGCGAATAAAAATGATGGAATCAGATAAAGAGATGGGGAAAGAACAGCCTCCCGCGAAAGGACAGAAAAGAAACACAAATTCTGATTCCACCGGTGCAGGAACTGATACCAACGACAGCAAATTGGGCAAGGACAGCGGGGAGAACAGAGGGACAACCACGGACAGTGGGTCTGACTCCCAACGGTCCCTCCAATGGCTGCGGGACTATATAGAGAAAGCCAAGAAGGAGAGAGCACGCTTTCGACATCAGAGCGGCCTGCCTGAAGCATATTGAAAGATCCCAAAAAAAATGGAAAAAGCAACAAAAATGGAACAATCGCGGGAATCGAGGAAACAAGCAATCAGTACGAGGCTCTAAAAAAGGAAAAGGCGGAGGAATTCTCAGAGTGCACCGCCTTCAGGTACGCAGAGGGAAAAAGAGCAAGAGAACAAGGACTGACTGACAAGGACAAGACACTCCTCAACACCAATGACTCTTTCCAGGATCTGCGCCCGAAGAAGTGGAAGACAACAAAGAACGAAAAAAACCAGAACCAAACTCTGATTCGAATTTAGACCAAACAGAAGCAGAGGAAGAATCAGCACGGTCATTGTTACAAAAAGAAATGGCAGTGGTTATGGCTCAAACCGAGAAGCTGAAAAAACTGAATTCAGAATGCAGGCCAGAATTCACTTCCATTCAGCACATTGCAGATGGCAAGGCACCTTACGTCGTGGCCTCGACCAAGTCAGCGATACTAACACCAATAGGCAGGCGCCCCCTGATTGCAGCCAGGTACATTGAGGAGGAGGGAGAATGGCAGGTGGCTAGCGATGTTTCCTTCACAATTCCCAGGCTTGATGAAGGACAGAACGTAGCCAAAATCCTCCAAGAAAAGGTAACGGAAGGATTCCCAATGGGCCTGTATGAAACAATCGATTCCTACAGCAGTCTGAGGCCAGCTCCTCCCAAGCAGCCAATGGGGAGCAACAGGGTCACCAGATGGACGGGGAACGACACACCCCCGACGCCTTCTCTCCCATGATAGCCAAAACGCTAGCGAATACCCAACTCAAGAGTGGAATGATGTGGAGACCATGGAGGACTTTTCACATCGATTCCTTACAGTGTCCTCACAGGTCCGGGAATTCCAGCAGAACTGCTGGCGGTTTTGGTGGCACGACTCTTGAGCTCTGGCATCTTGAGTCGAGACAGCTCTCTGGAGTCCAAAGCTCTCACCATGGATCTGGACAGGTCCTACAGAACAGACTATTCTGAGGATGATATGGAAGAATGGCAGGAGGATGAGATCGTCTCGAAACCGGCCTTGTCTATGGACCAGGGAACTAGTGGAAGCATTGGAGAATACAAGATAGATGACACCACCACCAAAGCACAGCAGGACCCGTCGGATAAGTCCATGTCCACTATGAAGGAGACCGACCAGGGCCCTTCCTAGAATCCTTAACACCATGATCCCAATCTCACGACGGTCCTACTGCCATAATGACGGAAATCTTTAGAAAAAGGGCAAATGCTAAGGAGGAGCGAGTGACTTGGAAGACACAAGGGATAGTCATCAGAAGTTGGAACGTCAATGGGCTGGGCAACATAATGGACAAAGAAGTGAAAATGAACGACATAATCAAAGGATCGACTGTCCACACAAACAAACTGTGGATATAATCCTGCTACAAGAAATACACCTCACCACATCAATAGAACACGAGAATCCGAAAAGCACTAACAACGAAGTTGGGAGGGGTCGCAAGTGAAGTGTGGTCATCATACAATGCATCAAGCACGAAAGGAACCACCATCCTCATACACAAATCTTTCCGCCTCTTCACGGCAGGTTCGTTCATGGGAATGGATGCAGATGCAACATAGGGCAGATGGTGCCTCATGGACTTGAAATGGAAGGAGGAGGAATTTAGAGTAATCAATGTGTACGCACCAAACAACCCCTCTGAGAGAACAACTTTTATTACGAACACTGGTCACTTGATCACCCCCCTAACACCTTGTATCTTAGCAGGGGACTGGAATGCGACATTGGATCCCTCCACCGACCGTATCTCCAGATCAACAGCCAACCTCGATGGTCAACAAGGCCCTATCCTTCATCCACAGTCTTTAGCCCTACTCAACCCGTGTGGGTTTGGTCAACAAGGCCCTATCCTTCATCCAAAGAGTCCTATCACCTGGACAGAAGAGACTCGATGCAGAAAGAAGAGACAGACTGACTTGACTCAGCAAGTACCACAGGGTGTGTGCACATCCATAGGGCGAGGGGTTAGGCTGAAGGCTTGGCGAGAGTATATCGGCTCCAGCTTGGTCAAAATCGTGGTCAACAGTCTTGGTCAATGCCTTGGTCAACGCTTAGTCAATGTTGTAGTCAACCCCCAGTCAACTCCCGGTCAACTCCCGCCAGCTCCGGTCAACTCCAGTCAACGCCCGGTCAACTCCTGGTCAACTCCCAGTCAACTCTCCCGGTCAACTCTTCGGCCGGCTATGGCTGCCGCCTTCTTCTTCCTCACCAACCTTCTCCTTCCTTCCTCCTTACTCGCCTCTCTCTTCTTCCACCCCCTTTATCTTCTTCTTTCTCTTTTTTTTTTTTTTTTTTTTTTTTCTCACTTCACCTCCTCAACTATGGTGTCCTAACTCTTCTCGGTCTCTCCCTCTCCGTCTCTCTTCTCACATCCTCCTTCGTGACTTTGTGGCTGAGCTCCGCAGCTATGGCCGCCTCTTCACTTCATGGGGCTGCACAACGCTCTTCAACAGGTAAGTGACAACCAATCTTTTATCACTCTCTCTCTCTCTCTCTCTCTCTCTCTCTCTCTCTCTCTCTCTCTCTCTCTCTCTCTCTCTCTCTCTC
>BFEA01000191.1:1350494-1363467 GCA_003427395.1 Chara braunii
AATTGACCCATTTTTGGGCCCAACCGGAATTCCGGTTGGACCACCGGGGGTCCAACCGGCCCGGTTGGGACCGGCCCGGTCCGACCGGCCGGTTGCCGGCTTAGCCCCAACTTCTAATTGATACTGCAGTCTAAGAGACCACAAACCCGCTACAGTAGGCAGGTGTTCATCCTCAACCCAAGTGGAGAGGAGGATAGGAACAGCATGATTTAGCCCAGGCTTTGCTGTGTTTATATGCTTCTCAGACATCCCTATTCTGTGGGGAAAAAGTTATGGGTTGAGGTTTCTGCTCGTTAAATCAGAGCAGCAGTCCGAGGTGCAAGCCCAAGAATGAACCTTGCTCCACTACATGTATCTGGACAGCGCACGAGGCGAAATACTTTCGGACTGATGACCCACTGTATAAAAAAAAAACAAAAGGAAAGCGGACTGCTGACCATAGCTACGCCGGACCGGACTCCGGACCGAATCCGGACCCCGGACCCCGGACCCCGGACTTCCCGGCGACATCCGGACTTCCGGAAACCCGGAATATTCCGGAATATCCGGACCGGTCCAGAACCCCTGTCCGGATGCCTGTCCGGAACCCTTGTATTTTCCGGGAAAAAAAAAAAAAAAAAAACACTGTGGGGGGAATGCTGATCTCAGGTCTGCATCTCAACAGTTCATGGCTGTGCAACAGAAGGCTGAATTATGCCGTTGGGCCGCATTGGCTATATCACCGGCCCCAGGTAATTCAGAATTATTTCATTCTGGTCATCTGATTGTATCTGGATTCGAACTTGGGTCTGTATTGCAACAGGTCGTGGGTGTGCAAAGTGGGCTAGGCCCGTTGGAATGCCGTTGGCTTTTTGCCAACGGTCACGTGAAAAAGCCAACGTCTGAAAAATAGGCAAAAAAAATAACTTAGAGAACCCGCCAAGTGGCGGGCAGAGGGAAACGTGGAACAGAAAGTCCCTCCCCCTCCTGTTGCAGGGGCCAGTTCTGATGGCCGTTTTTTTCTTTCTTAAAATGGCATATTCGGTTTTGTTTTTCTTTCTTTTTTTCTTGTTTGTCGTTTGCTGGAACGTACAAAGCATGCAATCCTGGGAAGGTGCGCACGCGTTGAAAGGGCAAGCCATGCCAATCTGCCAAAAACAAGGAAACAACAGAAAAACGAAAAAAAATTGGTCCGTTGGAGAGCGGCCATACAGCTCGGCTCCACTACTCACCAAAAGACAGAAAATGTGGTGGTGTATCTTTCCATGTTGTAGCAGAAGATTCATTTTCATTTTGCACTTGGTGAGTAGTGCAGCCAGGCCCAAAGCCCCAGAGTCTTTGCAGGCGCTCGTTCGGACAGGTGCTGTTTTTTTTGTTTGTTTTTTTCCGCTGTTTTCTTTTTGAAAGTAGGATCTTTTTTCGTTTTTTTTTCAGACTTTCTTCGTTTTGGGGGGCAACGTGGGGGGAAATGTAGTAACGTACGAAGCAGCCTATCCTGGGAAGATACGGGCGCTTCTGATAGTGCACAGTTCGTTTGCTTTGAAACGAGTGCAGGGCGGGAAAAGAAAACTTAGGGCCTCCGTCCGGCCCTGTCTGGATGCCACATCTAAATCTTAAAAAAACGCCCAGCATTTTTCCACAGCGGCCCAAAATGGAAGAAAACGACCTGGGCCGCCTGAAAAAAAATTGGGCTACCCCCCATTTTCCCACCATCCGGACCAGGATCCGGAAACCTGGACCGGACGCCGGACACCGGTCAGTCCGGATCCCTGTCCGGCTGTCCGGATCGTAGCTATGCTGATGACTCACCATATAACCATATAAGGGAAAAACAAAAGGAAGCTCTCTGCCTGCACGAGCTGAAACCTCAACCCATAACTTTTCCAGTTTAGAGCTCGGTATCCCGAAGAGCTATAACTTTGGGCAAGCACCTCCCAACAGCATATGTCGTTCGGCCTCTAGAATACCAATGCCTGATGGCATAAGCCAATAAAGAGGTATATGGTTGAATTGAAATTTGAAAGGCCGCGGAGGGGTCAAGTAAAGCAGTTTACTTGACCTCTCCACATAAAGGCCAACCTCTGACTCCCTGGCCCCACCCGATAGTATGCCCTCCCCCCTCTTGGAACCCCCCCCCAAAAAAATCGCACCTTCCAAATTTTATTGCGGATTTGGACAGATCTCGAAGAGCGCAGTCCGAACCCGCCGACAAAAAAAAAAAAACGAAAAATCCTGGGCATTTTTTTTGAAAACCAGTTTTCCGGTTCAGCCCCCCTGGGCTGGTCCGGATCCGGGTGGACCGGGGGAGGTGAACCGGCCGGTTGCCAGCCCAGCCTTGATTCGAAATATGACATGGTTTATTTTTCTTTGCCTTGTTTCTTGAGTATAATTTCATTTTGATATTGAAGACCCTTCCGTTTATAAACTTCAGGAGGCTTACAACGTTTGATTCTGGCAGCAAATTTAGTGACCTTTTGTATAGATTTCATTGCGAGTCTGTGAGAATGTTCGATGAAGTGGAAGGTGCCCAATCACAAACTGACCCTCGCTTGAACCCCGTCTCCCCAATCCCTGAAATGACATGCAAATCTGATTAAAAGTCTTCGGTTGAAAAGGAGTACGAAACAGGAACAGAAGGCTACAAACCTTCGGGTGGCCAGTAAATTTGACCTTTTGTCCGCCGAACAGTGGTGTTGGTGGTGTGAGTCTTCTTGGAGGGTCTGCTTTGGGCTGAGTCTCCTTGAGAACTTTGTCAGGCACAGCTGCCTGTTCTCCTGCAGTCTGCTCAGGCTCCTTGTTCACTGCATTTGCAACCTGTTGGTTCTCGTTCTCGTTTTCCGGTGGCTCGGCTTGCTCTATCTTCGGAATTGCATCTGGCTTTGACGCCAAAGCATTCCCACTTGTCATTGAGTTCCTTCTGGATGAAGAACCAGAAGCACTACCAGCTGCTGATAAGACCGAAGCTCTCCGGTATTTGGAGTTTTCAGCGACCATTGCCTTGAACCTCTCGTTCTTTTTCATCAAGTCTTGCAACTGCTCTTTGGTGATGCATCATGGTTGCAGTCACCGTTGTTCGATTGATCGATAATGGAGAATAAGAAAGTAGTGTTCACAGCCAACACCATTGAATTTTGATTGAGATTGCTCATCACAAGAAACATTGTCCACCCAGGGATTACGGCAAACCACAAAGCAAAGGGTGCCCTTCTGCCCATTGTCAACACTCAGTGAGTGGGCTTGCGAGCTCACCAGCATACAACGGCAAGTGCATACCCACAGAAGTGCAGGTCACCACCATTTCATCACACAGTGCAGAAGCCACAGACATAAGAGGACAGTCAGGTCAGGCTCTTCGACTGTTTGGTAGTTGTTTTCAGTCCACAATCAAGATGTTCATCATTTCAGAAGTACGTCAAGGGATTCAACCTTGAATTGTGATTTTGGCCAAACAATTTGGGGTCTGCTTAGCTACACAAGTTGGGGTCAACCGTAAGACACTGGCAATGAACCCTGCATCTCTCCAGCAAAATCTTAAAATGATGAAAAACGAATCACAGAGCTCCAGAGAAACAAACCAGAGTTAATCTCAGAGAAAGATAAGCCAAAAAGAATCAATAGTGATGTTTCTGGTCATGGCTCAAGGTTACAGGTTTTGCGAAGTCTCTGGAGTCCAGCATTGTCCAGAGCATTAAATGAACTGCCCTAAGCTTTCATAATATAATATCTGATTCGAAACTGGGAAATTCCGCTAACGCACCTCGATCGACACCAGAGAAAGAGATAGGCTAGCCAAGCTATATATACGTTGGATAGGAACAGGATTCTCTAATAAGCCCCACTTAATTGGAGACTTAGGATTTATGTAATACTCGTGAATTGAAATATGAGTAGAATGTACTAGACTGGTTGGATGACTGAGATGCATGTTCATCCATCAACTGGGTTTGGGGTTTAGGGACTAGATTTCTGGGTTTAGCGCCACGGCTCTCCGCCTTGGGTCTGAAAGTTTCCCTGCGAGCTACTCGCCTTGGGCTGTGTTAGATCTGGATGGCAGTGCCTTATGATGAAGGGGCTGGAGAGGCACTGTGGACTGATACTCCTTTGTGTAAGGCACGTTTTGACCAGGTAAGGACACTTCGGTTGCACATGCCTTTGCCAGTGCCCTCAATCTATACTGCCTAAGAAATGGTTCAGATCCACTAACAAGAAATGATACTTCGTGTTTGATCTTCCCACCTTCAGAAGTGAATATACAAATCACATCGTCTGTTGTGTTAGTTTTTGATTAATCACGATGTAGCTTACCGTCCATCTGGGGAGCGTCAGTCCGGTCCCTACTGGCAAGTCCAAAAAATGCATCATATACTCACCCTACACTCCTTCCAACTATGGTTGGAAGGTCTGAGTAGACGGCATTGATTACTTCCCGTGGGAAGGACATACCACCACTCACCCCTGCCTAGTCCGGCCTCATTGACTTACTCTTGAAGTTTCTTGACTCTTGGGACCTTCACTGTACTGGGATTATGTCAGTGCCACTAATTGTGAGTCCGTCTCGTACTCTTGCTCCTGTCAGCTGCTGGGCCATCAGATACACTTGGGTGACTAGGGCACTACCGCCCTTTTGTTTTCTAAGTATTCTTCCTTAGCATACCCTCTTACTACCCTAAACCCCACACTGACCAGGAACTGTAGCCACCCTTGACATAGTCTCCTAGAACCATAAACCCTAGGTGGGCTTCGCCTTGCCCTATTAGCTCGAGTCCTAGATTGCATTCTCGATGGAGGCCGTGTCTATCCCCTCCTCTAACTGTGGCCAGTACTGAGGTTTTTTCCTTGATTTTTGTACACATCCAGGTCCATGGGTGTCGGCCCTCTATTTTCAGTTCCCTGCCTCTGTACCTGGCCCACACCAGTCGTGAACTGAAGTGCTCTTTCTGTTGTCTGCACTATTAACCCACCCTTCAACCATGTTTCCTCAAGCCCTTTCGATATGCTGGTCTTCTTTTGGTCATCTACTTCCTTATCCAGCTTTCTTAGGGTGTGCCTCCATTCCACTCTGATATCCGCCTCCATGAGCTCCTCTGCTTCCTCCCATGATTCGTTTGTGGATGTTTTCTTTTTTCCTATTGTTCCCCCGCATCTTGCCCTCCATATTACCCACAGGGTGGTTTTTCGCAGCAGTTCCATTAGTTCTTCATTCTCATCTTGGCCTTCGTCACCTACATCAATCGCTGTCAACAGGAAGAATTGGTCTGTCGGAAAATATGAAGTGGTGATATAGGACCAAACTCTCTTGCATTTGTCCCATAAAGCAGTGGCATGTTGTCATTCCAGTAGGCAGTGAGTTAGCGTTTCTATTTGGTTTTGGTACACATTTGGCAAAAGGCTGATGTTGCTGTGTAACGGACTGAGAACACAGCTGATTTCTGAGTTTTGCCGCTGGAATGAATGCCTTGCTGAGATTCCTGCTTTCTGACGAGTTTTCTAAGTCTGTGTGTGCATGCTTGCTGGTCTGCGTGCCTGTCTGAGTGCTTGATGGCTTGAGTGTGTGTGTGACCCGCAAGTGTACTTGCTTGCTTGGGAGGCCCCATAGGGCCGGTACTTACCTGTGGCTGTGACATTGAGGATTGCAGCGGGGAAAACACTCTGAAGCGGCGGGAGGAGGCCCGCGGCACTTAGAGCAGCGGGGAAAAACACTCAAGTAGCAGGTAGGCCGGTACCACTCAAGTAGCAGTAATGTGTCCGGTACTGGAGGCCGACCAGACGAAGACAGAAGCTGGCATTTTTAGAGGCCCAGTAGTTGTAGGCTAGGTCTAGGCGGGTACCAGTCCAAGTAGTCTGAGTCTAGGGCCTGTCTGGGCGATATCAGAGTCTGCAATGATGTTTCCTTCCCAATGGGAGGAGGTACCGGTTGCTTGGAGGCTGTGCGGCCTGGAAGTCACCGCCCAAGAGGCAAGTTGGCCGCTATATCTCCAGGGGGCGCGAAGTGCTCCTCCTCATTTTGCTGCATGCAAGTTTGGGCGACACGCTGCTGGACAAGTGGTGGAGCAGCGCTGCTGGGGAAGAAGGAGCACCCAGCTCTCCCCCTTGGCTATGGTGGAGGAGGTCGGGCTGGAGGAGGAGAGAGAAGGGGGCTAAGGGAGAGGAGCGCCAGGGGTACTTACCTGGCTATGGTGGGCGTCATCTTCATCACCTTGGTAGGCGCTGCATCTGGAAGGCCCCCGTTGGGGTAGAGCTACACCAAGAACTTTCGAGGCAGAGTGAGGCATGATGGTCTGAGTGGAAGCAGCCACAGCTGCTTTGTGTTGTCTTTTGCACGGCAAGGCAGGGCCCTAGTAGTCCGCCTTAGCCTTGGCCTATGAAGAGGAACAGGAGGGTGGCCATGGCTATGGTGGACCTCAAGTTGTGCTGGCAATAGAAGAGGGATTCATACATTGATTCTGGTTCTGCCATTCATCAATATTACTATTATTTATTGTTTGAATAAAAGGGGAAGAGAAAAGGAGGAGAGTTTGGTTTGGCGAGGAGAACGGGGATTATCATTGGCCTTTGCTGGTGCACATCTTCTTCTTCTTCTTCTTCTTTCCCTCTCTCTCTCTCCTCTCAAGTTCGTTCATTTCTTTTTGCAATTGGACGGCATTGTACTTTCTCGTGATTTTGCACTTTGGAATCGGCCAGGATCGTAACAGCTGTTCTTTCTTCTTCTCTTCGTCTTCTGTGTAGCCATTCATTTACTGGCACCGCATGATAGATTATTAGCCATTGCAAGCTTCTTATCCTTTGTGGTCTGATTGAAGCATAGTACAACCATGGGATTGATTAAAGCCAGGCTGGGACTGTTTGGAGGTTCTTCTACCATCTTGCGGCTATTGTCGGTTGGGGGTTTTCTGCTTTACATCTAGTTTTGTATCCTGTTTCGACCGTGTACTCATGCAGCACAATCCAACTCTTGGCCCTGCCCCTCCCTCGTTCTTCATACCAGCCCCATTCCATAGAATCCACCTCCAGTTCCTTCATGTCTTTGTCTGGCCTGAACAGCCAGATAGGACCTTTTGTTTTTCATTTTCCTCACTTTTCCCTCCTTTGTCCGTTCTTCAGTTCCCTGACCTTCTGAAGATGCTGGGTGTTGAACTCCGAAATTGTTAGTGAGCTTCTTCTCATGTCTGTGATTGCTTTGCCCGTGACTTCTAACTCGTGTACCTCGAAGCTAGTGACATTTCTGTATGCCGCTGCTTATTTGATAAAGCGGAAGGGCAGCTGGGGGAGAATTTTGTGTTTCTTTTTTTTTCTTTTTTTTTAATTTGGACAATTTCTCAATTTATGTGTGTCATCCTTGCGCAGGGGGCATATGCTAGTCTTCTCTGTACCGTTCCAATTTTATCGGATGTCCCGAAGGACAGTTTTGTCTTTTTAGCGTTGCCCAAACCCCCTTTTTTCCATGTCCTGTCATTTTTCAGTAGCATCCTCCAGGCTATCGCTATGCTGTTGATCAGTTCTTCCAGGTTCTTCTTCACGTTATGATGCCCATGCAGGCTTTTTGGTCTTAGTTCACCTTCCATTTTCCATCTTCATTTCTGGTCATCCCATAGGCGTTCTATTTTCCATATTGTAATGACCTGACCAAACACGGACTGAGACACAGCTGATTTCTGAGTTTTGCTCATGGACTGAATGCCTAGCTGAGTTTACCGCTTGTTACCGAGTTCTCTAAGTCTGTGCAAGTGCACGCTTGCTGGTCTGCATGTCTGTCCGAGTGCTTGTCGGCTTGTGTGTGTGTGTGACCCACAAGGACACTTGTTCGTTCAGTGGTCCTGAAGGGCCGGTACTTACCTGTGGCCGTGACGTTGAGGATTGCAGCGGGGGAAAACACTCAAGTGGCGGGGAAAGAGGCCCGCTGTCGGGGCAAATACCCTGACAAGGGTATTTTGCCAGGAATTTTAAAACGCCGGACGCTGTCCGACTCTTTCGTTAAATTGAAGAACTTGATGGGATTGACGTCTGCCAAAAGTTTATCCAGACCTGAGCGAGAGACGGAAACTTTTAGTACTTTAGTTCGAACGCCTGCCGCGTCCGAGACTAATGGCGGGAGTTGCCAGTTTCTAGCAGGGCCGCAGAGGCACGCGGACGTGGAAATGGTAAAACTAGGTCTATCCTACCTAAAATAATGTCGGGCGGCTTAGCAGCCGCGCGATTCAGAGCCTAACAAGGCTAAAAAGAGGGATGCGCCGGGTATGGGGCCACGGCGCGAGAGGAATATGAAGTTATTAAGTTATTATTTTTATTTTTTGGGTCCGCCGGGTTTGACTTCGAATCAGGGGGCCGACAGGCCAATACCGGGCCTACCGGGCTAAGCCCCAGCCGGTTAGATGGTTGGGCGACAGCTGTTTGGCAAGGTGAGGCAGGTAGAGCCTGCCTGGGCCTAGTTGGCGGGCCTACTGGGAAAAAGCCCTTCATATAGAAGGGCTACTCTTGCTATGCCAGAAGCAGGAGCTAACCCAGTAGGTATCACACCAGACTTTCACCCCGTAGGCATGAGGATCGAATCTCACCAGTTGCTGGGCTAGCTCCTTTGCCGAGCTGACCTGTTTGGGTTTTGGCGTGACGCGGTCGATTTCGACCGCGCGATCTTTGTGATCACACGACCGAGATCGGCCGCGCGCGAAGAAACTGCATAGGCCGTGCGCAAGGATGACACGTATAAATCGAGAAACATCTCGAGTCCTTCAGGACTCTTCAACAGTTCGTGGGTGTAAGCCAACTGTGAAGCGACAGACGCCTTCGGAAGTGACTGGGGCATTCAGCCCCAGTGCACTAGTCAGCGTCTGAAAAAACGGGCGTTTGACTGCTGCGAGGTAAGTGTTTTCTTTCTTTTTCGTTTTTCGTTTTTCTTTTTTTTCTTAGATGTTTTGTAGGATTTGCTTTAGATTTCCTTAGTTAGATTTTTTTCGTTTTCTTCTAGATTTTCTTTTTCTTTTTGTCTTTTTGTTCGTGATATTACTAAGTCGCCCGTTCATTTGAGGAACGGGCTGGTACTGCTATTGGGGCAACGTGAAAGTTGGATGAATCTACCCCTAAAGCATGGTACTATACACTACGAGAGAGAGAGAGGCCAGAAAGTGGCCTACCTGGCTGCTGTCCTCGAGGTACTTCCATCGATAGGACGAGCAAAATCGAATGAATCGTCAACTAGAACATGGAAATATACACTGCCACACCATTTCCTCCCCCTCCCCTGTGTTCTACGAGTTTCTAAGCGCCCGTTCGTTTCGATGAACGGGCTGCAGGCAACCTGAGGTAAGCTTTCTTTTGTTTTTGTTTTTGTTTTTTTTTCCTTAGTTATTGTTAGATTTTTTTTAGATTTTTTGTTTTCTTTTTTTGTGAGATACCCCCGACCGCGAATACGGCCGCGGTCGCGGAACAGCTGCAGCCCCAGAAGGTGAAAGGGCCTGATGGGACTGCACCTGTTCGTTTTGTGCAGGCAGCAATAAAATGGCTGGGTACAGCCATTTCCAAGAGCACCTGGTCTGGGAAAACGGCCAGGTACTTCTAGGGATTGAAGACCTTGGTTCTCCTAGGGGAAAACCAACGCACCGAGCTTCTGGCCGTTGATTTAGATCAAGCGCCAGGAGCACTGACGAATTTTGCCTGGCTGTGGGCAAAGCAGCTGCCCACATGCCTTCAGCTGGCTATAAAAGCCAACACTTCACCCAGCAGCCTCACACTTGTGGCAATGCTGTTGGGACATTCACTTGGGTGAATGTTGGCTGGCTGCTGCATGCCGCTGGAGAAGAGATGCTGCTGGTGGAGTGGAGGTCTGCAAAGAGTTGGAGGAGAAGAAGGGAGGCAGCCATAGCTGAGGGCTGGGAGCTTTTTGCCCCACACTTGTGCGTGTGCTGTGTGCGTGGGCAGGTGCTGCGGCCGTAAGGCCGGTGGCAGCGACACTTTCGGTGGGGAAGTGCTCCTAATATTTTTTTTTTTGGCAAGGCAGTAGAAGCACTTCGGTGGGGAGATGCTGCTTGACTGGTGGCACGGGGGGATCAAGGCCTTCCTGAGGGGAAGTGTTGTCCGTTTGGAGGCACGTCAACGGCGACAGTTTTAGTGGGGCAGTTATACTGCCGAAATTACGGCACTGCCGGGTCGTTAAAGAGTTATTTTTGGTAAGGGAGGAGCTGCCAGAGTGTCGTCTTGTCAACGGTGTTATGTTAAAGGGACTGTGCTGGCAAAAATTTGCAGCTCAGAGGAGTTATTATTTTGGTATGAGATCTGGCGGTAGTGCCGCACGACAGTCGTGGTACCGGTTTTGACGGCGCAGCGAACAGTGGTTCTCCGTTGTTTTTTTAGTGGTGCGCAACGGTTATGGTGGATTCCAAATGTGGCCTGGAGGTTGGGATGACGCTGGTACACGATTGGGTCTGTGGGGCAGTGGTGCATGGACCGGTGGCATGAAGAGAGCATGGAGTGAGTGCACACGGTGGTCGTTGGGGCTCGCGACACATGCGGTTTTCAACCAGGGCCACCTTTATTTTTTTTTGCGGCGTGCAGTGCGAGCGGTTTTGAGTTCTGGACTATCTGGTATTGTGGGCGATGGTGTGGGACTACCCATGACCACTTGGGACCGTCTGGGACCATTTTTGGACCAGGTGGGACTGACTTTGAGAGCGGGGCAAGTATGTTGGACTGACTATTGTAAACGGACATAGTGAATTAAGGTCGCGTGGACTTGCAATTTGGTTGGGGAGTATCCTTGGCGGGTAAGGTGCAGTTGGGACTGGATTGGGACTGTCTGGGATATTGGGAGCACGTGGAAACTCATTTGAGGGAACAACCTCCTAGCGCGTGACTTTTTTGTGTGTGGCCCAGCGTCTTGCTCATTCGAGCATTTGAAGAGAGAGGCGGACCGGCCACGAGTTGTGGAGTTGTGGCCTCATAGTTTGAACTTCAACAACGATTAACTTTTATCTGATTGGAGTATTACTCGACTTTCTTGAGTGAGCCGGATCGAACTTCACTCAAGGTCAGTCAGTTGATTGACTCAGATTCCTTTCCACCTTTGTGAACCCACACTTTGCTTGACCCCGTTGTTTTGAATGTTCAAAAGAAAAGGTAGAGGAAAGTTGTGCGAGTCGTGCATGTGAATGGAAAGGTCTGACTTGAGTATGGGATTGCACTGATTTTCTCTTGAACTTGTTGTCTTTGTGTGTTGTGCAGGTAGGTAGACGAATGCTTGCAAAGGAGGTTGATTGTGTTTACATGAGATGAAGAAAAAAATTGTCTTCTTTCTGCCTTTCACCTGCCTGCATACCAAAGTACTTGAATTTCGAAGTGAATGATTTCAATAGGTACTGTAAAAAGAAAGAAATTTGTGAATATAATGAAGATGAAGATAGTCCTTTTCCGAGGAATGACCCTTTCTATCCCGAATGACCTTATCTACTTGCATCTGTCCAAATGATTCTCATTCTTTATCTCCTTCGATTTTTTTCGTCTAAGTTACTCCGAACTTAGGAAAAATGAGAATAATTGAAAGCCACTCGCAGTGGACACATTCTTTTTCTCCAAGAAGCATCTGGGACGGGGGTTTGTTGCTATAGGAGTCGGCCCTGTTATCGACCCAGAGTGGACCGTTCTACGGGGGGGTACTCTGCCAATTCGGTGGAGACGGCCCGGCTTCTGAGATCCGAGCTTTGAGCTCGGACGAGGAGTACCCCAGACCACTTCCGAGAGGGAGAGACATGCAACACTTCAAGCAATGCACATGATCGAGAATCATCCGCAGAGCACTCTATCAAGAAAGATTGGAAGCATATGAAGACGGGTGTGTGCGTGCCTAATCTTAAGTCGGCGGTAGGTGAAATGAATAACTTTGACGACGCGTCTCATCAAGTCAAAACTGAGGCAGCCGACTACCTTGTCGGTTGCATCTATATTATTGTCAGTAGCCAACTCCTTGTTGGCGGTTGTTTGATTGTTTTATGGAGTTCGATCCAGGGAGGTTGGATTTTATTTTGATTTTGTATTATTGGATGTATCGTCTAATGATTTGAGTTCTTTCAGTTATTATTCCAGATTGGATATATTTTCCTATCGACTGCGGTCGATCCCGTTCGATGTAATTATGTATGGTCATCATAACTTTCTTTTCACAATGTGTCTAAGGGACTAGGATTAACTTTGGTTTCACGCTTGGTTGATACCGTCCTTGTCGACCGACGTACGCTCTATACTTAAGAGATCAGCACCCTAAGGAACGGACGACGTTCGGGTTCACTTGGCATTTAACCAAGCGTATCTATACTACAACGAACGAGCAAACGCCCTCGGCTGACCTACCTCTGCAATTGCATCTAAAAGTTTTCGCATGTGGGTCAGTAGCTCGGTACGGATGCGCCCCACGGAAACCTATCATGTCGTAGTGGACCGCTGGATGTGCAGCTGGCGCACCCTGCTAGAGCCGCGAAGGGGCGATGCGACCTCGCCCGTCTCGGCGGCTTGCGAAAATGTTATGCGTCGTTCCCAAGTTGTCTCTTGTTGTCTCTTGCTTTTGTTTTCGTTTTACTCTTGCGTGACATGGCCGGGAGGGCTCTCGCCTTTGTGAAAAAGGCGGGAGCCGATGCGCTCGACACCGCGACACTTGAAGCAGCGGAAAACACTCAAGTAGCGGGAAGGCCGATACACCACCAGGTAGAGGTAGATGGGCCGGGTACTCGGGGCCGAGCAGAAGAAGACACCAGTTGGCATTTTAAGAAGCCCAGTAGTTGTAGGCTAGGTCTAGGCAGGTACCAGTCCAACCAGTCTGAGTCTACGGCCTGTACGGGCAATATCAGAGTCTGCAATGCGTTAGTCATTTCACTCTGACTAAATGACATGTTGCGGCTTCGCTCGCAAAAACAAACACAACAGGTGATGCAGTAAAAAGGTGGAGGCAACCGACGGATGCAAACTCTCTCTCTCTCTCTCTCTCTCTCTCTCTCTCTCTCTCTCTCTCTCTCTC
>BFEA01000191.1:1364577-1382247 GCA_003427395.1 Chara braunii
CTCTCTCTCTCTCTCTCTCTCTCTCTCTCTCTCTCTCTCTCTCTCTCTCTCTCTCTCTCTCTCTCTCTCTCTCTTGCGCGCGCGCGCGCGCGCGCGTGCACCCACCCACCCACAGTTTGTGTGAACCCCACGAAAAAAGCATGACTGTGCCAGACTGTTTCATTGGACTTTCACCAACTCATGAGGAGGTTGAACCCCGACAGTCTGCCCATGATGCGTTTGCATGCATGCGTGTGTTCGTGCTTCTGCGTGTGTGCGTGCATGTGTGTGTGTGCGTGCATGTGCTTGTTCGAGTGGACAGGCGGGCGTTCGTGTGAGTGTGTGTTGTGCGTGGATGTGCGTGTGTGTGCATGTGCTTGTGCATGTGCTTGTTGGAGTGGACGGGCGGGCGTTCGTGTGAGTGTGTGCTGTGCGCCGCCAAAGACATGCGGGGGGCCCGAACCGCTGAGCCCAAGAGGAGACCGTCCCGCCTGGAACCGGTTTCTCCTCACGCCAGGCAGCCCCAACTTCGGTTGGGCTGCAAACTTCTAATCTGGGCCGTTGGCCAGCTGGTACCAGGCCGATGGCCGGGATTGCTCCGCGATCTTAAAGTTTCAAGATCGCGGGGCAATCCGGGCCTTCGGGCCGGTAGGACCGCAAACAGCCTGGATCGCCGCGCGATCTTAAAATCTTAAGATCGCAGGGCAATCCGGGCCGTCCGGTCGGTAGGTCCGCGGACGGCCCGGATGCTGAAATTCTCACATTAGCGATTTTAATAAGCGTAGGGAAATTCAGATTTACCAAAAACAAGTTTAATCAGTTGCCATGCGTTAGCCATTTTGAGGCACCTGCACAACAGATAGTTAGTGGCCTATTCTACGTATTCTTGCCTTTAGCGTTTTTTCAAATAGTCATCAAATTTGGTGTTTGCTACATTGTATTCCGAAGAGAAGTACAATGGTTTCCAGGACCCGGCATGCAGTTTGTTCCTTTGCTTTCTGCATGATCTTTGCGGTTTGTTCTTCGATTTATGCTTCTTGGTGTTGAGGCCAGGGTTCTCATTGTGAATAATATGAGTTTCCGCATTAATGAACTCAACACGAGAATAAAAGAATACTGGAATAGCAGCGTACATATGCGCACCCCTCTTCCCTATCCACCTGTGCACTCTAGTTGTAGGTGCAGCGGAGGAGCGAACATACTCGCTCCACCGATCGGATAGAGCTCTGCAAGTTTGCCAGACGTAAGCCTGTCTGCAAAAGGGAGAGAATAATACGTAAACACAAGAAGCTACCCCATCGAGGTCTGGAACGTTTTCCCAGGCTAGTCCATCCAGATACTTTAAATACTTGGCCCCCCAGTTCAGAGATCAATTAACAAAGGGGAACAGAGTCTTGATTCAGAAAGGAGATTCTAAATCCCATCCGTCTGTGCCGTCTGAAAGTGGAATGAAGTTGCTGATGCGCTTTAGGAGTTGTAGGAGGCTTCTCTTCGAAGACCCTCAGTTACCGGCGACTTCATATCTAGCCTTTTCCAGGTAGGCCTTCAGCCAATCCACCGTCACTTCAGTCTGGCTGCTGCCCGAGGGCGATGAGCTCCTGGATCGTTGACCTGTTGCATTGCTGTCACGTGTCTTGGTTGCGTTCGCTCGCCAAGGTTGGTAGATCCAGGTCCATATGGTTTTGTCCATCTACCCCCTGGGAATCAGGAGATCGCTGCATAGCCGATCTTCTTTCTTGACCACTGCCTGTTCCTGGATTCCTTCCGGCCTGTCTCTTCAGGTCTGTTCCTGATTCCGAATCGCGGAAGTCTATTATCTTTTTTGCACCACATAAAAGTGTTCCCTCACCCAGAAAGTCTTGAAGGAGGGTATCCGTATGTCGCCTGATATTCTCCAGATCCCACAATATCTCTTCTTGTTTCTTTTGTTCCTTAAGCCACCACTACCTGGCCCTCATTTTCACATTGTGGGGTACCCGATCGTTTCAGAGGCCAAAAGGAAACAACGGCTGCTGATGAGATTTATCAACGGTGGACGCCGTCGGGCCCAGCCCCTGAATTTTTAGGAGTCGGCTATTTTGAAGTGTTTTCCCACTTTCCCAACAGCGGGAAGGTAGTGGTGGTCCATAACTGGATCGTTGGTTACTTGTTAGTCTGTGTACTGTCTCTTTTGCTCCCCACTTTGTGCCATTTGCTCTTGGCAGAGGGGAAAATCTCTGTTTTTTTGGTTACTGGTTCCTGTTCCTCAAAGTCCAGATCCACGGTTATGGGAAATTGTCATCAAATACCCAACTACTGTATTTTGATTAGCAGGCACGGACTTAGATTAGCGAGGCTCGCATCAAATCGAGAAGCGGGAATTGACTTCAACAGACTGTAGCCAGGAGTTGGGTGTCACAAAGGGTCAGACGTGGAGTTGAGGGAGATTCATTTAGGGAGACTCATCAATGATAGTCAGCTTGGTTGGGAAAAGTGGGGTTGGAGGAAGGCATAAAACATGGACGTGGGTGCATTCGATGGAGGCTGGGATATCGTAGGGAGAATGACATCAGATAGAGGATGAGGGGAGGTAGGGAGAATCTGAAGGTGTGGTTATATGTATTGGGGGAGCAGCAGCAAAGTGTGGCTAAACAGGCAACTTGATCGGGGAAATTCGGGAGATGGGAAAACGATTGAGAGGCCGATGGTCCTCAGAAGGCGACCTGGGAATGAAAAATGTGGCATCTACCAGGATAAAGGGAGAAGGGGAAGAGTCATTTGAATGGGACTGGTTAGCAGCTATGGTAGGGTCATTAGCGGGCCGGTGTGCGTGGGGAGGAGAATAATCTCCTATTAAAATGCATGGGAAGGTTGTGCAAGTCTTTGGGATCTGGCCAACTGTTGGGGTCAAAGTGGGGAAAGAGGCACATGGTGCCCAGGGTGCAAGGGGATGGGGGGTGGGGGAGGGGTAAAACTACGGAAGGAAGAAGAGCACAAACGGGACTGCTGTGTAACTTTGTGGCATGCCCCTAAGCCCTCTTTTTTTTTTTTTATGTGCCTAAGCCTCCAATGGCCAGGCCTCAAAGTCCGCATGCACCATTTGGCCCAGCGGCCAGAAGTACCACGGCATCTGGCAAATTAGAACCAGCACTGGGAGGGGCATACAGAAGATGTCAGGTCAATTTGGTGCAATGGATATCTGCCAAATTTGGACTGCCATTGTAAGGGAAATCAAGGAATTTCGCATCTTTGAGGGGCAATCAAGGACCCAACCATGTCAAAACTCAAATTTCCCCCCTTTTTTTAAAGAATCTCTGCGCACTGCACAGTCAACTATCCACAAGGGAACCCAGCTCAGCAGGACTGCATGTTCTCTGGCAAAAACTGGCCAGTTGGCTGCCGACACATGGGAGGTACATTCTGGCTAGGCTACTCTTAGGATTTCAAAACTGAAGTGGGCTAGTAGTTGTTACCTTTCCCCTATACGCCATAAGGTAGTTTTCCGAAGGAGGCCTAGTGGTGGCCTGCAATCTTCCCCCTATCACCGCACCCTCATCATGACAGTGTGTGACTGGAAAGGGAGCTTGTTTACATTAACGATGACGGTCTGCTGTGGTGAGGGTAAAACGGTAGTTGTGCATAATCCTGCGCATGAAGTAACACCCAATCAAACCTCTTCACACGATGTTGTTTCTTTTTTTCTCACACAGAACATATCATTGATTGAGAGCTGTTACAGTCTGACCTTCCTTGGTTTCTTGCTCTTGATAACATTTTCAGCAGATAGCCCCTTTCAGCTTTCAGGACACCGGATAACATCAACAGTATTTTGGTTGATGAGTAAACCTGGTATCCAAGAATTCCACCCCAGAAGGAAAGAAGTAGTTGACGTACTATTTAGGGTATACAGACCTCCTCCTCCTTTCTACTAAGCTGTGAGCTCAAGGCATTATTCTTCTTCTGCAGGTGTTGAACCTCCTCCCTGCTTATTATTTTTGGTCAAAACATACACGAGTAAACAAGTACACACAGGAAAACCAACCGTCGATCCCAGATTTCAGTGTCAGCAACACGAGTGAGACTACCTGCAGGAAGATGGGGGTTCTTAACTTGTTATTACTTCATACAGAAAATCCGGTTCTCTTCCCAGTTTTCTGAGGCAAGGGAAGAAAACTACAACTGAAAATGATCCCTTTTCGGAGTAATTGGGGCCATTTTGTTATCGCAATTTTATTTTATCTGGCCCATGGCAAGCTGTGAGTTATACTGAATACACAGTAAGTTATACACCACTTCGAATCTATCTTTTCGAGAAGAATAATAAACTCCACAACTAGCAATTAAAACACGAAATCGTGTTTGTATGATTTAAAAATAAAAAAAGAACATTTGAAAAAGATTGCAATAAACTCAGTTCAAAGTCCGCATGAGTCTAAGTTAGTCGTAACTTCTGGTCAAAGGTCTGGAGGGGTCAAGGGTCACAGTCCCTAGGGTCAAGGGGTACGCAGCCCTAAGTCAAACACTGTGTCCAGTACACCCACGTGAGGCAGTTGACTCTTGGAAATTCAAGAGTCAGACCCACCGCGGGAAACACAGGCCCAGAGTCAAAGCCAACCCAGTAGTGCACCATGCCCGTAGCTCAAATGCATATCAAGGGTTGTCTGCAGGTATCCAGAACATTCCAGTTCCAACTGGGATACGGTACTACTGCTTCAAGACTGCATCAAGGCCATCAAAATCTGGAAAATCTGGACCCTGGATGCCATCAAGGGACGGACTGGTGCCAGTCAACGCTACTTAAGCACGGTCAGACCACTGGGGAGGTCATTCTGCCTTGCGCTGGCTCGCGGCCAGGTGCTGGTACGCGAGGCTGCTGGTGTGCATGCTGGCGGCAGATGCTGCTGGAGGGCACCAGCATAGGGGGAGGTTATGTTGACGCGGCAAGAGCCCCCATAGCTGTAGATGTCGGTGATGAGGTCGGGTGAGGAGGAGGAGGATCAGGGTTGTGAGATTGATGTGAGTTCGAGGGGAAGCTTACCTGTACTTACCTGGCGAAGACGTGTGATCTGCTGCTGCTCTCCACGAATGTGACGAGGCAGAGGCAAAGCAGCAAGGTGGGAGAGAGAGGGAGAGGGAGAGCACACACACACCCTCACTCAACTCGACACGACTCGACGGACGCAGACACAAAGTGGCAAAGTCACAAAGTCGCAATCTTGGATTCCGAACACAATGCCACGGCAAGTCACACTGAAGCACAAGTACTGAGGCTGAAATGTGCGTGCCCGAACTGGGCTTGAGTCCGGTCTTAAGTACCGGATTCAAGTTGAGTCCCGAGGGCAGAAGTGCAATTTGCCTCGGGGCTGAACTCAAAATCGAAGGTCTGAGCCTGGGCACCAGAATGCCAGATGGCAAAATCCGAAAGTGCCATAGGAGGAATTTGAGAACGGGCGCCAACTGCAAAGGGCGCCAACAGTCAGGAACCAGAGATCAGGAACTCAAAAATAAAATAGCAGCCTGGCGGGTGGTAACCCGCGGACCAGGGATTGAGCCCTGGCTGAGTCCGTAACACTATTCCCTCCCTCTGGAAGGCAACGTCCCGGCTGCCAAAGACCTAATGAACAACTGTGAAGGACGGAACGGGGCTGATCACTGGTCAGAAAGGAAAGGGGGAGTAATGCAAGGAGCAGGGTAATCCTATTGAGGTTCTACAGGGATGAGGGAATCAATGCTCGAGTAACAGGGTAATCCTATTGAGGTTCTACAGGGATGAGGGAATCAATGCTCAAGAGGGTCATCCTATTGAGGTTCTACAAGGGTGAGGGTAGCACTGTTCAGGTAACAGGGTAATCCTATTGATGTTCTACACGGTTATAGGTTGTCAGGTTTGAGAGAAAGAAAAATTAAAAAAAAAATGTTTGTTCAATGCTCAAAAGCTGGGGACCTGGGGTGTCCGAGGGGTCCGGGAAAACAAAGTCTCAGGTCGGTAACAAAGTGTCAAAATGTGAAAAATGTCTTGCAGAAGGTCTTGGAGGGTGTCGCAGAAGTGTCGGTGATGAAGCAGTCGTCAGCAGTTCTGTGATGCAGACGGCGAGGGCTTCGGCTTGATTGTCCCAGTAGCAGGTTGCGTCCGGTACACGATCTGATGATGAGGTCTGATCCGGATAGCAGATCGCAGACTGATCTTGATGTCCATGTCAGAGGTGCTGCTCCAGAAGCCTGTGAGTTCAAGGTGCCGGCCAAAGGGAACAGCATGGTGGCCAACCAGCTGTCTTATCTCCTCGTACTGAGCTTCGTCCTCGTGCGCTTGCCATTAGATCCTTTATCGCCGGCAACGCGCAGGGGCCACATGTGGGGCTTGGACAAGAGGGACAGAGATGTGGCAGAGGACAGATGCGAGAACAGGACGAGACGGAGGCAAGAATGGACCAGACAGGGGGGGGTCAAGGGGCAAGGGTTTTGCTGGGTACAGGGGATGTGTGTAGCGCAGGGAGGCAGGGTTGAGGCAGCGGGGTTTAGGCAGGGGTTAGGCATAGTGGGTAGCTAGGATATAGGGTGGGTGCGATCATAGGCGCGAACAAGTTTCATGGCATTCTTAAGGTTAGCAAGAGGTTCCCATGTGGATTCTTCGTCAGGGTATCATGTCCATTTAACTTTGTATTATGTGATTGGTTCAGGGCGGTCAGATACCTGAGTAGTTCTTCGTCCCATGATGGTTTCAACGACGAATTCAGGGCCTGTGGGTAACATGATTGGTGGCGGTCGAGGATATGGGCGGTCAGCGAATCGAGGTGGGGATTCCTGATATTCTTTTAGGTATTCTACGTCGAAGACAGGGTGGACACGACTCATGTCAGGACGGAGTTGGAGCTTGTGATTGACGGGGGAGGTTTGTTCAATGATGGGGAAGGGTCCGAGCCACTTGTTCGAGAGTTTCGCGGACAAGCCGTGTTCAGGTTCAAAGCATTTGGCGGAGAGCCAGACTTTGTCCCCTACTTCGAATGACACATCACGTCTGTGTTTGTTGGTCTTGTTGGCTTGTTGTTCTTGTGTCCGTTCAAGGGCTTTGGTGGCTTCTCTCAGGAGTCTGTTCATTGTTGCTACCCATTCATTGACAGAAAGGCAGGGGGTGGAGGGGTTGAGTTGTGAAGGAAGCAAGAAGTGGGAGGGCAAGCGAGGATGATAGCCAAGGTTGAGGTAGAACGGGGACATGCCAGTGGAAGGGCAGACGGCGTTGTTATAGGCGATCTCGGCGGCTGTGAGCAACAGTCGTGTTGGCGTGGATGACAATACTTCCGCAGGATTCTTTGGAGAGTATCGTTCATCTTCTCAGTGTGTCCATCAGTCTGGGGGTGGAATGCAGTGCTATACTTGAGCATGGTTCCATATGCTTTGAAGAGGTGTTTCCAGAATTGTGAGAGGAAGCGGGGATCACGGTCGCTGATGATGTTCTCGGGGAGGCCGTGATGGCGTGCGACATGATCAAAGAAGAGAGTGGCGACGTCTTTCACGTTGTGCGAAGTAGTGCAAGGGATGAAGTGTGCGCGTTTAGTCAAGCGACAGACAATGACATAGATGCAGTCATGACCGCGATCGGTCTTGGGGGAGAGGAGGGTGAAAGAGTCAGCAGGGACCACCTAGGCGGCAGCCTGTTGCCCAATGAGTTCGCGACGGAGGCTATCAATGGACTGGGTGTTGATGGAGGACATATTGATGCTGGATTCTGCGGCCATCGCATAGGAAATGGCCGGGGTGGTGGCGGTTGCTGGAGAAGCGGGCGGTGATGAGGTGGAGGGAGCTGCAGCAGCGGTAGCAGCGGCAGCAGCAGCAGTGGCCGCAGCGGTGCGCTGAGAGTTCTTTGTATTGCGTGGTATGCCCGGGGGGGAGGTTGGAGACTTTTATTCACAAAACAAAGAATTAATTGAATTTTTCTAAGAATAATTGGTGAAATTCAAAAAAGGTATTTTGCAGAAATTTTACAAAACGAAGATGTTAAAATTTCAAAAAAGGGTGATTTGTTCTGAATAAACTTCAATAAAGAGATTAATTCAGTTGCAAATTAATTGAATTTAATTGAAATTAATTGAGGAGTTCAGAATAACCAAAAAAAAGGAAGTACTTCCTAATTATATATAAAAAAAAAGAACTTGGAAAGAGAATTTCGAAAAAGAATTGCAAAAAGGAATTAAATTCAATTATTTGATCATGATGTATTTCAAGAAAAAATTCAAAAATGAATTAAAATATACGAAAAAAAGAATTAATTAAAATTATTTTCGAATTTCAAAAAATAAATGTTGAAAAAATCATTAATTCATTCGAACGAATGACAAAATATTTGCTAATTACAAAAAAATATTCGAAAAAGAATCACGAAGAAGTGTTGAAAAAGAAGTAATTAATTCTAACATATTTCTGAATAAAAAAGTAAAAAATAATTAATTAATATTTGCAAGGAACATGAGTATGGACGAAGCACAGAAATCCAGAATGCAAAATCACACTGAAGTCCAAGTATTCAAAGCCAAAGCAGATAGCACATGGAACCGAGTAACCATCCMATTGAGAATGATACAGAAGAATCGTGAGTCAATGTCCATGCCCAMCAGGGCAACACCAACAGCATAACCCAAATGTAGCTCTCTCTTGTGAATGGCGYCAGGCGCCCTATCTACTCTACAGCCTATCCTACAACTACAGCAATGAACAGCAACCAGACAACTTGACTACCAGCGAGTGATGATGTCAACCCCAATGCAGACCTCCACCATCACCAGGTACGTGTCMTCTTCCCCACACTCTCCCTTGTTACCCACACAGCGCCCTTCACCTCCGAAGTACCACCTTCGCCCTCACCTCCCCTGCACCCTCATGCGGCCCGGCTATGGCCGCCAGTGCTCCGCAAGCAGGCAGCGCCCTACCGCCTAGCACTGCCCTGCTTCTTCTTAGCGCAGCGCTGCTCTGCATTAGCGCAGCACACTTGCATCTGCGCAGCGTGCCCGCATGCCAGCATTGGCCAAGGTCCCCGCTGCCTCGCCCTGCTTGCCTATATCCCGATGCAGCAAGTGGGCGGCCTCCCTTCAGCCTGCGACCGGGACCCAGAGGCTGAAGCCTTCCTGATACAGTTGGGCCCCGGAGCAATGCAGTTGCGCCTCTCTTCTCAAGGCCTGCAGCCAGATTCAGATAGTGGGCCAATTTTTCCCTTTGGCATTTCGGCCTCTCTACCCAGCATGCATTGTCAGCCTCACGTTCGAGTGCCCAGGGCCTAACTAACTCAGAGGCCCTGGGCATTTCAGCATTTGCTGAAATCCGAGACTCGGTGCACTCCAACCAACTGGCGTGCTGCAACTGTATAGACCCCACTTCGTGAAATGTTGGCTGAGAGGGCTCTTGTTGATTTGCTGGCCCGCCTTCACTTAGGGCGGGCACTAGGCTTACTGGGGCCTTAGCCCAGAACATGTACATCATGGCAAGGCCCCTACTTGAGGGCTCATTCCTCACATATTATTTTTGGATTTCAAAGAAATGTCGAAAAAGAATTAAGTTAATTCTAACGTATTTTCGGATTACGAAAAAAAAAAGAATTCAATATTTATTTAATTCTTAAATATTTTCAAATTAAAAACTTCAAAAAAGAATTAATTAAAATTATTTTCAAATTTCGAGGAAGAAATGCCCAGAAAGAATAATTCATTCTACGTCGAATCTACGTATTTTCAAAATTTTCGAAAAAGAATTAATTAAAAATATTTTCGAAATTTGAAAAAGAAATGTTGAAAAATAATTAATTACTTCCAAAGTATTTTTGAGTTACAATAATTTCAAATGAAGTTTGAAAAAAAAAAAAAAAAAAAAAAGGAATAAATGACTAATGAAGTAAATCGAGGGCGAAGTGGTCCTTTCTATGATTGATTGGGTCTCTCTCTCTCTCTCTCTCTCTCTCTCTCTCTCTCTCTCTCTCTCTCTCTCTCTCTCTCTCTCTCTCTCTCTCTCTCTCTCCCCCCTTATGCAAGCTCCCAGCTATGGCGCCCGCCGTTGACTACTCTCCCACAGCTCTGTTCACACTCCAAGATCTTGGCACCCAGCAAAGCAGCCGTGCTTCCACATATCCCTTTTGTACCTGTGCCTCTACCTCCCACGTGGTTCCGGACTCTTCGTGCAAGCTCCTGCCGCGGCAGACAGAGATTTGGTCTGTCGTGGCCCTTAGAGCTGCAATGGGACCAGGACTGGAGACGTGGTGACTCCCTCCTACTGGCTACTAGGATCCTCTACTGTTCCTACCGGTCTTATCCTATTGGACTATTATGTCCTGTACAGTACCTACCGGAAATGGGGCACGGCACTGTTGTCCTGTACAGATGTACAAAACAAAATGTGACACGGTACTGTTGACATACTGTGGCAGCGTGTGAATCCTTTCACAACATTTACATTAACCATTTATGGTACAACTCGTGGGTTGCTACAGAACCGTGGGTTGTTGCAAAAGTCTTTCCCCAGATTTTGTTGTTTTTTTATTTTTTGTTTTTTTCAACTTTTTTGCACTAGCACTCCCTGGGACCCTGCCTGAACCTTGGGCCTCGATGGGTCAGATAGCAGCTGCTCTGACTGCCCGCGGAGCAGCACAGGTTTGAACTTCAGAAACAGATACCTTAGCCCATTGATGATTTCATGCTTGCCCCGGCATTTTGAAAGTTATAATGAGAAGAAGTTCCAGGAAAGCTGGTCAATCGAGTTCAGAAACAGACACCTTAGTTCATTGATGCTTTCCTCCCTGCTTCGGCATTTCGTCCTTACTGCTTCCTGCAGCCTTTTGAATTCTTCATCCCTCTTTGCTGTGGCCTGCCAAACAGAACATGTTTGTTATTCCGGCTGTTTGGCTTCCTGTCTGTGCAGACTCTTCAGAATGTCATCCTTTTTCGGCTAACTGTACTTGGAATTGACAAAGAGCAACTGGCATTTGTTTCTTTCCCCCCTTTCATATAGCAGGTCCTTATGGCCGTGGCTCCTTTTCCATTCTGGGGAGTTTCAATCTGGTTCCTGTTCCCCCAGCAAGTCATAAAATACGTAGTTCACTCACACACGCTTCCTACCGTTCGGCTGAAGGACCCCTGATCAGCATTGATAACTCCGCACACGATTTGTTCCATTTGGCCGAAGATAAATTACGCCACACTCGGCAAGGGGATTTAGAAGGTGACCGTAAAAGACTGGATAATTACCCTTACTAAGGAACACACAAGCATGAGGGAATAGATGATAGAAGCCCCTCCAACAGAATGTGGAATTAGGGGAAGGAGAAGGACTGAAGAGAATAGTATATAGGAATCGTTTACACAAATCAATCAGACAAGGAGAGACCACAAGGGCCACAGAAACACTCCCTCGTTTGAGATATTCCTGAGCCTAGGGGTAAGGTAATCCAGGATCAGTATCGCTCATCAAGAAATGAAGGCTCAGAGAACCAGCTAGTACTATGGAGGACAACGGAATATCAGAGAACCAGATGGGTTGACAGCAGAGTGGCAGAGAGAAAAGACTACGCTGTATTCTCAGGCTTGAGGAGTAGACAGGGTTGGAGCAGAGGTAAATCCTCCCCTTCCAGGGTACTGTTATGATCCTTTTTTTTTTGTTTTTTTTTAATATGATCCTACTACATCCATAATTCAAAATTCAAATGTGAGAAATGCAAGACTTGCTGAACTCAAAAGAGGAAGTGGAGAGGGTAAAGAGCAGAATAGAATCAAGAGGATAGAAGAAGAAGGAGAATTACACAAGTTGAAACCAATGTCTTCCCCCTCACTTCTTCTCCCTCTCATCTTCTTCTACCTTCCTCCCCCACTTCAAATAAATCAATCAATTACAACAATGCATGAATGAATGAACAGGAATCATGTCTGAGTCTTCCCCCTTACTACCAGCGCTCACAGAGCCATCCTTTCAGCCCCAACCTCACAGAGCGAGCTTCCTATAGCGGTTCATCTATGCTCATCACGGATGTCCAAAGGACAATTCAACTACTACTATGCCTCTCCCGTCTGATCCCACCATAGCCACACCCTCGGATGAAGTCCAAGACCAGTTGGTACCCACACAGGGGCCTTCTAGATGCAGCGCCAACCAACTACGTGGAGATGAAGGTCCACCATAGCCAAAGGTGAGCCTCCCATGTCAGTTCCTCTCTCTCTCCACCTCTCTCAACCTCTACACCCTTCGTCTACCCTTTTCCATAGCATGGCATGATGTGCTTCACCCTCGAACTCCCTCCACAGCCTAGGCCTACACCGTACTCCTACTCCTCCCTAGTCAAGGAGGTCTTCTTCCTCACCCTCCAGCTCCACCGTTCAACAGAAGCTCTGCTTCACTTCACCCTTTCTGTGGAGCAGTAGCATGACTGCCAGGTAATGTGCTGCCTCCCTTGGCTGCGGTACTACTACATCCTCCAGTGTGCTAGGCCTGCTAGAAGTTCCAACCTTTCGGACAGAACATCGTTGCAGCCCGCAATCCTACTTCACGGCCTTAATCAAACCTACCTGCCATATAGGTAAGGAACCTGGCCACTCATGATCTTTTTGGAAGCTGCCAGGTTCTTCTAACCTACTGGACCTCCGTTGAGCCTACCGGAGTTGCTGGAAAATTTCTATCAGGTACTATCATGTTCACCCGCGCAGAACCCCCGGTCATCATAGCTGTTATTTGACGCAACATCCAGTACAAATATGACCATAATTGTCGGGCATTCTATTCAGGTGAAGACGGTAGCCAAATTCTACTTTCTCTCCTGTCCGTCCCGGGATTTTTTATTTTTTTTTTTAAACAAAAAACAGGTCCTCATGGTCCTTGTTTCATTTCCATTCTGGGGAGCATCAGTCCGGTTCCTGTTCCACCGGCAAGTCAGTATAAATATTACATCATGAACCCACATACGCTTCCTTCCATCTGGCTGAAGGAACCCTGACCAGCATTGATTACTCCAGCATCATGGAGGATTGACTGTCAGCTTGCCGTGCTTTTCCCTTTCCTCTCAGGTCCACTATAATGGCCTGTCAGATAGAACATAAATGGCAAGCAAGGGCCTGGACGCTACAAAGGCTGCCAATTCTGTCTAAACTCTGATCCCCGCCCATGTGCCTCATGCGATCCCTACCAGTCTGAACCCTATTGCCTTGATTGTCTAAAACCCTAAACCCTAAACCCTCAGCTATAGTTTTAACGAGACTCCTAATTCATAAAGGTATATGTTACGACAGGATGAAAAATCCAAAACTTCAATCATCACATGATACACATGCAACAACAAGTAGTCGTGAGCAATAGATTGAGAATTATCGTCACATCCGAGAAAGTGGCTCCCCGACCGGTTTCGATCACCGCCAGGTGATCCTCCTCGGGGGGTTTCTCCCTCCAAACACACCATGCGTAAAACGCTCCACCACTAACCCACCTCCGTCGTTTCCGGCATCCCGGAAATGCCGACTACGCCCGTAGGTCCCGAAAAGAGGAAAACGACAGTTCAATCATTGCTTTTATCTCCGAGAGGACCGGACGGTCCCCTTGGTACCCCTGGCCTTTTTTCGGACCAGTTAGTACCATCAACCCTTCCACACGCCAATATGAAAAACAAAACTCCCGCTAAGTACTATGCAAACAGAGGTACCCTCTTCAAACTCCCTTTCAGCGGGTTACCAACCGACAGAGGCCTTCGAAATCCTATAGAACCGGTCCGCTGTTCGAGACTTACTATGCGATAGGAAAATATACATCGCCTTCCAAGTCCACATCCTACAACACAGGTCATCGGTTCGAATATGCTACCGACCCAATTCACAAAAGGCTCAGTCCTAGACACACGTACCAGTGTCGCAGTACCCGAAAGGTTAAGGGCCTCCCCCGTCACTACAGATCATATCAAACACAAAATCACAACAAGCTCAGTTAAAAGCATCCCCCTGTCGCTACAAATCATACCAGACACAGAAATCAACCGGCTCGGTTAGGAACATCCCTTGTCACTACAGATCATACCAAACACAAAACCAACTCAGGCATGGTTAAACTTATTCCTACTTCGTCACCGGTCTTTTATTCCATTAACTCCTCTAGCTAAATGCATTGAGAAACCCCACGACACCTATCTACGAACGATGCCTACTCATCAACCAAACCGTAAACCCCCATGGTTCATCTTTCCCTCTGGCGAACCGCTTCAGAACCTGAATGACAAAATCTTCCGGAAAACCCAAGATCCTCAGTTCTCGTGCCATCGTAATGACTCGGCTAGGGATTTCTTCCCTTGCAGAAGTATTACGTTCGATTCTGTGCAGCCGACTCACAATAACGACACTCTTTTGTGCCTTACTTCCCCATGATCGGAAGAATTGTCCGTTTTTTAATTCCAAAACCTCATCATCCCAGATCCTCTTCTCATTTTTCAACATTTGAACACAGTACACTGTTGACGTCCTGTCATCAATGCGCAGTTCACATCCCAAGAAATCCCACCTTCTTTGGTCAGCGTCAGTCCGCTTCAAAGAGAGATTGTCAGGGTAGCATTTTTCAAAATCATGCCAGATCCTCTGCACAACTTCTTTGTCAAGCCCAGAGTCCAATACAAACAAACTTACGTCATCAATCAATCGAATCCCTGCTACCCAACGCCGCAGGGGGCCCAAGCCCATCATGAAATTGAATTCGGCATGGGCACACATAATACAGGCCAATGGCGGGCTTGTACTTTTGCCCATTGGAATTCCCACGATTTGCTGCAACAAGACATCCAACGCAAAGGTGTAAGTATGTTCCAATTCAAAACGAACAAAGGCCAACAGTTCATCAAAACGAATCAACCTCCAGTGGTCAAAGCCAGTTGTCAAACCAAAAGTCGCCCCTCTTCCTCGTGTATTTACACGTACAAACTCCCGCCCCTCCTTCCTATGGAAATCAATTAGCCATTCAACTGCTCGGATAATGTCGTCGTGTGGTAAACGACTGAACATATCCTTGATGTCGTATGATCTTGCAACAATGGCGGGTTGAATCTTCATCTTCATGGCTCTCTTGTTGATCCCATCCAGTCTGTCAGTCAATAGTGTAACATCCTTCAAATTATAGTGCCAGTCTTGGGGAAGGTTGTACAGGAGGTGGTTCAAAGCCTTTGTGGCCGCCCGGCATGTTCTTACCGTTGGTTCAGATTATGTCGGGCATATCGGCCGATAGCGCTCCAGGTCCTTGTGTTTCAGCATCGCGTATGCGTAGCCGATACTCCCCTTGTTGTCCCATTTGGCGAACTTCTGCAGACCTCGCATCTTAGTCTGCAGCTTCATTTCCTTCAAAATCTTCGTCTCATCCCTGTCACAAGGCACATATCCATCATTCCGGATGAACAAATCCCTCATCCCCTCATAAAACAGAACTGGACAAATCACTAAGGTCTCCCCAGGGTTACGATCCAGAGGGGTGAGTACCAAACCCCTGAATCGCTCCCTGATCTCCAGCACTTTGTCTCTGCGAAGATAGCCCGCCTCGGTTTCCACAACCTTCTGCATACACTTCTCCAATTCCACTGTGTCGCAGGCAACTCTCTGGGTCTTGATGTTGACCCAAGATTTGAAACCTTCACAAATCTCCTCCTGGAGCATAACCAATCGATCAGATCGTTGAGCCTTCGGTATGTTCCCAGCATTCCACATCAATTCCGGAATCCCTTCGACCTCATGCATTCGGCATCGCACGTGACCTCTTACCCGTGGGTAAGGAAAACCTGTGCAGGAACAGGTTACCACATCAGCGCGTGCAAACTTGCGCTGATTGTGCAATAAGTCTGAAACGCTTGGGTTCTTAGTCCAAACTATTAGGACCTTAGCTCGTGCTCTGCGTATCACACAAGGTGGAAGAGTCTGTTTACTTAGCTTCTCATTCACCACTCTACGTACTTCATTCAATCTCACACGATCGTCGAATAACAAGCGGAAAACCGGAGCAGCCGAGAAATTGAAACCGAAACCTTCACGAACCATTCGCGAGATAATCCGACGTAGATAAGATCGAGTGGCTTTTTTATCGAAGTCTTTTACTGCGCTAAATAGCAAATCCAACGACGCTAAATCCCAACGCCTCAGCTTATCGATCCTTCGCGGATTCTTCAACAAAGAGACCAAAAACGGTTTGTAGCTGTTCTGCCTTGGTCGCCACTTACGTAGGTAAGAGATCTCGATACTTTCGCCACTTTCGACTCAAGATCTACAGTCTTTCAGTTGAGACTGTTGTCCCTTACTTCTAACGTCCGATTTCCCAAAAGTCTTTCGAATCTTCCTCCAGGAATCACACCAAATGCATCCCCCACTAGATTGCAAAGCAAAAGAACGGGTTCCACTCCTATCTTTCTCAAGCAGGCTATCGAAGATACTCATGGTCCAAGGTTCGCTATCGCCGCATCTCACTCGTATCGGTCGCACGCCTTCGGTTGCTCTTCCATTCGCACTTGCTACTCCTCTATTCCGTCTCCGTTCCTTCTTCCCTTTCCTTACCTTCTTCTTACTATGTTTCGTCGTACCAGCAGTATTCAGGAAAGGTGACCAATGATTGATATATACTTTCTCCAAAGTCAGTAAATCTTCCTGAATCCCGTGCGCTACAGGTAGCAGTACGTACGACTCAAAGCCGAAAGAAGCCCACCATCGATACAAATGCGTTTTCTTCGCTCTTCTGTTCGATACCGAAATATGTTCCCTCCATCTAACATCTGGGGACCTTCCCGTCTGCCCAACATACTGTGATTTGCATACCGGAGATGTAATGACATAGACGCAGCTCGGTAAGTTCAAGAAATCCAGACCGTATAGACTGAATAGGTCTAACCAAGCAGGTACACACTTCTCCAACCATCTAATCTTCCCAGATACTGCCAGGCGTAGCACTAACAGTCTATACAGTGTTTCAACTTCGTTATTCGACGAGGGATACTTACCACGATAGCTAACCACGACCTCACATAGTTCACATATTTCTTCGAAGCTAAACAGTGTTCAGTTCGCGTCGTCATCAACTGCCTGCTCATCGAATTCCGAAGTGAGATTGATAACAAAATTTTCAGGGGTCAACGGTCCGAACTTGATCTCTGCTCGTCGATCGGCCAGGTCGAAAATAGCCTGCAACTTCGTCTTGTAGGCCACACCTTCGCGTCCACACATGACCTTGATCTCATCGTGGTGCAAGTTTATCAACTCCCTTCCCTCGGAATCCAGAAATTGCAGTCTTTCAACCTGCGTATCCTTCAACGCCGCCTTCATGCTAGCCAAGGCTTTGCGTGTCTTACGTACATGCACGGTCTTCATTTGTGTGTTGTGTGCACGTAGTCGCTCCGTGAGGCGAAGAGGCTGTACCGTTGTCCGCTTACTTGTGCGCTTAGCCGGGGTTGTGACGAGAGGGATGTCTCCCACCGGCACATCTTCGCCCCTCTTCCGCTTCTCGGAGATGTGTAAGTTCTCGGTATCGCCGGTGATAGCTTCCACAGCGTTTAGTATTTCTGCGGAGGTCGAAGTAGAGGGGTTCTCCTCAACGACTTTTGCCTTGCCTTTTAAATCGGGAATAATCTCCCGTACCACACGTTGTACCTCATTCTTCAACACTTCCGGTATGTTTCTCAAGCGCAGGGCAACTCGTACATCCACCGCCTTCGTAATCGCTTCTCGATCAGCCTCCCGGCGTCTTCAA
>BFEA01000191.1:1393904-1405656 GCA_003427395.1 Chara braunii
ACCCTTCCACACGCCAATATGAAAAACAAAACTCCCGCTAAGTACTATGCAAACAGAGGTACCCTCTTCAAACTCCCTTTCAGCGGGTTACCAACCGACAGAGGCCTTCGAAATCCTATAGAACCGGTCCGCTGTTCGAGACTTACTATGCGATAGGAAAATATATATCGCCTTCCAAGTCCACATCCTACAACACAGGTCATTGGTTCGAATATGCTACCGACCCAATTCACAAAAGGCTCAGTCCTAGACACACGTACCAGTGTCGCAGTACCCGAAAGGTTAAGGGCCTCCCTTGTCACTACAGATCATATCAAACACAAAGCCTAGAACCTAGCTTATCTTGTGTATCTTTTCCTAATTATGAAGGCTCTATTTCAGGACTACCACTGTTGCTCTCCTACTCATGTTTTTAACAAGCCACACTTGAACCCCAAACCCTATTTAAATCCCTTCAATCTTTGAACCCCTTTTTTTTTTTCTTTTTAAATAGGGCCTTATGGTCCTGGCTCCATATCCATTCTGGGGAGCATCAGTCCGGTTCCTTTCCCCCGGCAAGTCATAAGATACAAGAGTTCACACACCGACGCTTCCTCCCGTCTAACCGAAGGACCCCTGAACAACATTGATTGCTCCAATCATATGGAGGATTGACTGTCAACTTGCCATCCCTCTAGGATTCCTCTCAGCTATTGCCAGTATTTGCTACCCTTAGCTGCCACATTGACTCTGTGAAAACAAGATTCCTGAAAGACGGACTATTGAGTTCTTCCATTCCTTTGCATGCTGTCGTCCCCTCAATCCTTCCCTGTGAAACATCGGCTGCCGTTCGTGTATCTTGGACGTTCTTCTAGGCCCAGATTGGAGTTGGTTCCTCGTGCACTTGGGTATTCAGCCGAGAAACAGGCTTGACCGAAATTATGCCACTCTTTCCATCTTAAAACCTGCCCATTCAGCCATGCCACTTTGCCCCCTACCAACCAGACCCGTATGAATTTGGCAAGTGTCACCTGTTCTGTCTCCGGACTGTTTTGCACCCACAGTTTGACCTTCCTCCAATGACACAGGATTTCCGCTTCAATCATCTCTTTTGAAACGGTTTCCACCTTTAGCAGTAGCGAATGCAGATCCCAGGGCTCGATCCCTAGTTCTCACTTTACCTGTGTACAGTATCTGTGTCGACCCCGAGTGTTTGAACCCGTGTTTTGGCAGTTGTTGTTGTCTGTCGTAGGTCTGTGTAGTAGTAGGGATTCGATCTGTAGGTCTGTCGAGTAGGGGTCATAGCTCTGTAGAGGTCGTAGCTATAGGTCTACCAAAAGGTCAAGGTCGTAGCTGCTACAGCCCTGAAGGGTCAAGGTCGTAGCTGCTACAGTGCCCGAAAGGCCAAGACCACAAACTTCCGGAAGGTCCTGGAAGTGGCCTTTCGGAGTGGGCTCACGTTTAGGCAGAGGCAAGTGGGCAAGTGGGCGAGTGGTGGAGCCAACCTCAGTACGTTGGCAGTGTGACTGTAGTGAGTTTGCGGTGCAAACCCATGCAGTCAGCGGTACCGGTCCAGTCAGTCCCAGTCCAGTCCAGCAAGTACCATGAGGGACTGTGTGCACCATGGGCCGATGGAAAAGGGCAGACCAGTGAGTTACAGAAGAATAAATCAAGAGGCAGCGCCCAGCCATTCATTCATTCCTGCGTGAGCCATGCGGAAGCTGGGAGAGTTCTACAGGCGATGTGCCGCCATAGCCACTTGAAGTGAACTTGTATCTGAGCTGCGTTCTTGGTACTATATCTCCGAGTTCTGAGTTGAAGCAACCTGTTTGCATGCATGTGGAGTGTGAATGAAAGCGAGTCTGATTGCACTGGTATCGGAGCTGGTACCCACTATCCCACGCGCCATAGGGCGCCATAGCGGAGGAGCACCGCCAAGAACGAGGTCCGCCATAGCTGCGCTGCGGAGAAGTGTCGTGTACCCGCACACAGAAGACAACAACGAGAGAGAGAGAGAGAGAGTGAGAGAGAGAGAGAGAGAGAGAGAGAGAGAGAGAGAGAGAGAGAGAGAGAGAGAGAGTTGGGCGATACAAATTGGTTTGGTACGCACCTGCGCTGAAGATATCACCACGGAGAGAGAGGGAGAGAATTGAGTGATACAAGACTGGTTGTGCAGTTCGATAGGGAAGGAAGTCGCGGCCATAGCCGCAGAGCTCGGACACAGGGTTGACGAAGGAAGGAGAAGTGGAGAGAGAGGAGAGACCGGAGAGGAAGAAGGAAGGAGGGACAACGAAGTGGAAGACAGACATAGTCGAGGGTGAACAAAAAAAAAAAAAAAAAAAAAAAGGAGAAAGAAGAAAGGTGAAGGAGGGGGAAAGAGAAGTGAAGGGAGGCGAGGAAGAAGGTGCTGGCAGCCATAACCGATTGACCGGCGTTGACCAAGGGTTGACCGGGCGTTGACCGGAGGGTTGACCGGAGCATTGACCGGGGTTTGACCGCGTTGACCAAGCATTGACCAAGGCGTTGACCAGGAGCTGTTGACCACGATTTTGACCAAGCTGGAGTAGGTATAATCTCGCCAAGCCCTTAGCCTATCCCCTCGCCCTATGGATGTGCACTCACTCTATGGTACTTGCTGAGTCTGAGTCTGTCTGTCTCTTCTTTCTGCATTGAGTCTCTTCTGTTCAGGTGATGGGACTGTGTATGAAGGATAGGGCCTCGTTGACTGAACCCACACGGGCTGAGTAGGGCTAAAGATTGTGTCTGACGACTCGACTGTCCCGAAGGACACGAACCCTCCCAAGGACCGGTACTGACCGGCGGGCTACTCGGTGTGGCACGGTAGGCCCAAAATCCGAGCTGTGGGCTGCACAACGGGCCGTCTAAGTCTTGAGAGAACCTGCTGACCGCGTCGTCCTGTATGCGACGTTAAAAAATTCCTGAGGAGTTACGGGGGATCTCCTTAAATGCCTCCTGGTCAGCAACAGGTTCTGTAGTGACGGCTGTAGTGATTAGAGTCTAGGCTAGAGACCATCGTTGACAGGGCTCTCTACGAACCCTGTGGTCCATAGATCGAGTCAGTCTTAAGTCGAGTCAGTTAGGGGGAGAGTCTAAGTGGTGAGGAGTGGAACTGTCACTTGGTTGTGCACCTTTCACCATGGTTGACATGCGTAGTGGCCGGAGCACCTCCCCCTACACAGCAGAACAGGAGGCAAAAACCGCCGCCCTCCTGAAAGAGAAAAGAGAGAAGAAGAAGGCCAAGAAGAGGGCCCTGCTGGAAGAACAGGCGGCGAAAATGAGGAAGATTGAGGAGGAGATGGCCAGAGAGAAGGAGAGGCTAAAGAGAGAAGAAGAAGAGAAGCTCAAGGCGGTAGAAGAGGGGAAAGAGGAGGATGAACAACCACTGGAAAGGCGAAGAGCAGGAGGAAGAGGTGAATCCAGTCGCACAAAAGAAGATCAAATGGAGAAGAAAATTACAGAGTGGGTTGCTGGTTTGTCCCTGGGGGAAGAAGAAGAGGCACAGATGTATGTGCCCAAGGAAGAAAAAGAGGCCGCCATGAGAGAGTGGGATGTCGAAGAAGACCCACTCAAGCGGCAGACTATGGAGGATGAGAAGATAATGGCAAGAAACATAGAGCGTCGGGCACAAGTCCAGGAAGAGCAATATTTATTTGGTAGAGGTCAAGACATTGCCTTACGCTCTATACGGTTGGGGCTCAGGGACTTCGCCAGGGAATTGACGACGCAGGTGGGCTCAGAGGTGAGGGTCCGCCTAGAGGGCACAAAACGTTATTGTACGGGCGCCATAGAAGGCGCCAAATTGACTGCTCCCAAGGAGGAGGAAGTACGTCCCCGAAGGGAGCCTGTCAAGGTCAAGTTCCCTGACTCTTATAGTGGGAAGAGAGAAGAGAATTTTGACAATTGGGAAGCCAATGTCAAAACCTACGTCCATCTCCAGAAGGTCTCCCCTGATGAGCATGGGTTGATAGCCATCCATGCCCTTCGAGACGATTTAGTTGCTTATTTTGCGTTCCTTGTGCCACGCCGCTAACTGCAATGATGATTTAGTTGCTTATTTTGCGTTCACTCCCCTCACTGACTTCCTTAAGTTGTTGCGCGAACGATTTGCAGACGTTACACGTAGTGTCAAGGCCTCAGACAAACTGCAAACCATCCATTCTCGCCAATGGAAGAGTGTCAGGGCACTCAAAGGTGTGATGGACGAGTTGGTCGCCGTTCCTGACCATGGGGTCACTGAGTCCCAGTTGGTCAATCTCTTCTACCGCGCTATGCCCGAGCAATTACGCGGGCATTTCTTTGAAAAGAGTCAGCAACCTACCATGACCTACGATGCACTGAGCAGGGAGTCGCACCATCTCGGGTCAAGTCAAGACCAAGGATCGTTTGATCCTTACGTTAGATGAGGGTGGTGTCGCAAGGTCCCCTACGAGCAGATTGAGTGGGGACTAGAGGAGGAGGACAGTGGCGTTAGCCAGGGGAGGACTTACGCTGCTGTCGTGGCTGGAGGGAGGCCGCAAGGAGGAGGTAGAGGCCAGGGCCAAGTGGGCCAGGCCTCAGGGGGGCGTTCCCAGGGCGATCAGGGGGTTGGTGGTAGAGGAGGAAACCGCCAAGCGGGAGGAAGGGGTAAAGGTCCCCCACAAAATTCAAGGAATAGGTCGCCTAATAGGGGTAATAGATCACCCTATAGGAGAGGAGGATTGCACCCAGGTCTGCCATAGGGTAGGCTTTGGGAGGACTTGGGCCTGGACCAGCGCGTCTGGCAACAGAGTGTGGACCAGAGGCAGTGCATTTATTGCGGTGACCCTGGCCACATCATCAAATACTGTCCAAAGGACAGAGCGGCCCGGGGGGCTGCCCAGGGGTCAAAAGGCAGCCGCCAGTAGGGGTAGCAACTGCCCCTACAATAAGGCCATGTGGGGAAATGAGCGCGAGCCAGCAGGAATCTCCCACACCACATGTGCCTATGGCAGAGGTTGCAGGCCGGTGCCTCAATAGCTGTCCAGAGACTGCTTGTGTTAGGGTCTCTCTAGGCACTTCCCTCACAGGCGTGACCGATGAGCTAAAGGAGAGGATGCCCGCCTGGGCCAAGATGAAAAAGGAGAGTAGAGGACAACTAGTTTTGGTAGATGTAGAGATTTTCAGAGGTAGARTARGGGCCCTAGTAGATAGTGGGGCCACACRCAGCTATATCAGTAGAAAGGCGCTGCAGAAGTTGAAGTTGGGGCTAAAAGTCCAGAAGYTAGYAGACCCCAYAGTGAGCATCCTCGCAGACAATCGCACGATGCGAGTAGAGGATTATGTAGAGGGAGTCCAGGCGTACTTTCGCCTAGAGAAAGATGGGAAGGTGGAAAAAGTTCTCCATTCCCTGACTCTCCTCGTAGAGGACAACCTTCCTTTTGACATAGTTCTGGGAATGGACTAGGGAGAGGCAGTTGGGGCCACACTCCATTTGAGAGAGCACGAGTATAGGCTCCCTAGTCCGCCAGGCGGAGTCAAGACTGCCTGTCTGTTCCATGTGTCAGGAGTAGATAGCTCCCTGGCACATTGTTGTCTTCGCGCTCCTGCGTTCGCAAGATTAGTGAAGAAGGAGCAGCTAGAGGAATAGGTTTTCGTAGCCTATGTTAGGCCAGTGTATGAGCCTAATGAGGAGAAGCCTATAGACCCTGCTATTGCCAAGCTGCTGGAAGAGTTTACAGACTTAGCTAAGCCGCCAACAGGAGTAGTACCGCGGCCAATCCAGCATCGCATTGAGATAGAGCCTGGCAGTATGACTCCTGAAGGAGCAGTGTATAGGATGTCCCCACGGGAGTTGGAGGAGCTGCGCAAGCAATTAGACGAGCTCCTAGAGAAGGGTTGGATTAGGCCCATTTCGTCTCCATTTAGAGCACCTGTTGTGTTTGTCCCCAAGAAGGAGGGAGAGCTCAGAATGTGTATAGACTATAGGGGTCTCAATGCTATCACCATGAAGAATGCAGCGCCTCTGCCCCGTATAGATGATCTTTTAGATCGGGTGCAGGGTTGCAAATATTTTTCAAAGATAGACTTGAAGTCCGGATATCATCAGATAGAGGTTCATCCTGATGATCAGTATAAGACCGCGTTCCGGACTAAATATGGGCACTACGAGTTCATAGTCATGCCCTTTGGACTAACCAACGCGCCAGCAACTTTTCAGCGTTGTATGAATGACTTGTTTAGGCCGTGGTTAAACAAATTTGTAGTGGTCTACTTAGATGATATTCTAGTGTTCAGTAGGACCCTCCAAGAGCATGAGGGTCATCTAAGGCAGGTCTTGGAGAAGCTCAGAGAGGTTAACTTCAAGATCAACGCAAAGAAGTGTGAATGGGCAAAGACTCAAGTTCTGTATTTAGGCCATGTCTTAGACGGAGACGACATCAAACCAGAAGATAGTAAGATTGCAGCGATTAGAGATTGGCCTATACCTCGCACGTTGATAAAGTTGCGGTCGTTCTTAGGCCTAGCTAACTACTATAGGAAGTTTGTTAGGAACTTCTCCACCATCGTTGCGCCCCTTCACAGGTTGCTGAAGAAAGAAACGATCTGGAAGTGGAACAAGGACTGCACGTCTGCCATGAAGAAGTTAAAGCAGGCATTGATAGAGTACCCAATCCTCAAAGTAGCCGATCCGTCCTTACCTTTCGTCGTCACTACTGACGCGAGCCAGTACGGTATAGGTGATATGTTACACCAAGACGATGGCAATGGGTATAGGCCCGTAGAGTTCATGTCTGCCAGAATGCCTTCAGAGAAGCTAGCGACATCTACCTACCTACGAGAGGGAACTCTACGCTCTCAGGCAAGCTTTAGAACATTGGAAGCACTACTTGCTTGGGAGGCACTTTAAAGTTTATTCAGACCACGAAACGTTAAGGTGGTTAAAGACGCAGGATGACACCTAAGCGGACTAGGTGGGCCGCCGAATTAGACCAATATGATTTTGAGCTCAAGCCCGTCAAAGGGAAGTATAATGTAGTTGCGGACGCTCTGAGTAGAAGAGTTGATTACTTTGGAGCGATAGTTCATTATCTAGATATAGGGAGAGACCTGCAACAGAAAGTTAGAGAGGCGTATGCGCAGGACCCTATCTATAGTGACCTCCTCAAGAGAGTAAAGGAGGCCCCAGAGTCAGAACCAGACTACTGATGGGCTACTATTCGAGAAGACTAACGTAGTTGACCGATTGTGCATTCCTAACAGTGAAGAGATCCGTAGTTTGATCCTAGGGGAATGTCACGATACTGAGGGACATTTTGGTTGGCAAAAGACTCTAGCTAACCTCATGCGCGCGTACATATGGCCTGGGATGAAGGCCGATTGCATAGAGTACGTTCGCAGTTGTAAGGTCTGCCAGAGAAATAAGACCTCTGCGCGCATCTGTTTTGGGTACAGAGGGTCATAGGTTCGAATCCTGTCACCTTGAGTCAAAATCAGAGTAAATTGACATGAAAATCAATCGACCATTATCACCTCATATTACTATTTATAAGCCACAATTAACTTCTACTTTCTCTATTTTTCATAGAATTTGTGGTGCTTTTTTAGCTACTACTGTTTTATTTAGTATTCTTTTTGTCAAAATTTGTGAACTTAGTCTGCCCCTCTAGGTCTTCTCAAACCCTTGCCTATTCCTGATCAGCAAGGATATTCAGTGTCCATTGACTTTATGGACACCCATGTCAAGAGTAGGCACGGCAAGAGCCAAGTCATGGTAATAGTTGACAGGTTTAGTAAGTATGTTGTTTTTGTTCCTTTGCCCTCGGAGGCACACGCATAATTAGTTATTTAGAAGTTCTTTGATCATTGGGTCAGTGAACACGGGATTCCACTGTCTATAGTTAGTGATAGAGACACCAGGTTCACTAGTCAAAACTGGCAGGAGTTGATGAGAGTCTATGGCTCCAAGTTGTTGATGTCATCTAGCCGTCATCCAGAGACTAACGGTCAGACTGAACAGCTGAATGAGGTCCTGCAACAAGTTCTGCGTATGTACATTAGACCGGATCAGATCAATTGGGATGAGATGTTGCCCAAAGTAGCCAGTGTGTACAATAACAGCGTGCACTTGTCTACCTGTCGCACTCCCAACGAGTTACACAAGTCCTTTAGACCACGTAGACCGTTTGAGGGACTTGACCAGGACCAGATTCATAGGCTACCGCCCGGTACTAGGGAGTTTGCGTTACAGCACGTGAAAGAGTTAGCTACTGTGGTAGAGAACCTCAGGAAAGCCCAGCACCGAATGATAGAACAAGCTAATAAGCACCGTCGCCCGTCACAGTTTCAAGTAGGCGACCTGGTCTTGGTCAAGTCCAAAGAGTTTGCTCTTGAGGAAAACATCTCGCAGAAGTTACTGCCCGCGTATAGAGGACCGTGGCCAGTTCTGGAAGTTAAGGGCGGAGAGGATGGGCCGTGCTACACAGTAGAGATCCCAGCACACCTCCACACCTACCCTGTGTTTCATGCCTCAAAGTTGTTATTGTATGTCACAAGTCATTGGTTTCCATCTAGAAGATCCATGATTCCTCCAGACATGGACGAAAGATACGACCTTGACGGCATTGTAGGTAAAGACGTATTCAGAACAGGAGGTAGAGGTCGTTCACAGAAGCAGTACAAGGTTCAATTTGTTTATCAAGAACCAGAAGACGACCGCTGGTTTACTAGAACCGAACTTCTAGAAACAACTCCCGACATAGTTAGAGCCTACGAAAGAGATAAGAAAGGTAAAGGTCCCGCCTTGGACTCAGTTATTCTCGGAGGACCTCGAATTTAGGCCAGCGGGAGTGAAACAGTTTTCACGTTTAGCAGTAGCGAATGCAGATCCCAGGGCTCGATCCCTAGTTCTCACTTTACCTGTGTACAGTATCTGTGTCGACCCCGAGTGTTTGAACCCGTGACCTGTGTTTTGGCAGTTGTTGTTGTCTGTCGTAGTTCTGTGTAGTAGTAGGGATTCGATCTGTAGGTCTGTCGAGTAGGGGTCACAGCTCTGTAGAGGTCGTAGCTATAGGTCTACCGAAAGGTCAAGGTCGTAGCTGCTACAGCCCTGAAAGGTCAAGGTCGTAGCTGCTACAATGTTCGAAAGGCCAAGACCACAGACTTCTGAAAGGTCTCGAAAGTGGCCTTTCGGAGTGGGCTCACGTTTAGGCAGAGGCAAGTGGGCAAGTGGTGGAGCCAACCTCAGTACGTTGGCAGTGTGACTGCAGTGAGTCAGCGGTACCGGTCCAGTCAGTCCCAGTCCAGTCCAGCAAGTACCATGAGGGAATGTGTGCACCATGGGCCGATGGAAAAGGGCAGACCGGCGAGTTACAAAAGCATAAATCAAGAGGCAGCGCCCAGCCATTCATTCATTCCTGCGTGAGCCATGCGGAAGCGCTGCCATAGCGACTCGTGCGAGGTGGTCTGCGAGGACGAAGTGGGCGAGAAGGAAGTTAGCCATAGCGGTAGAGTAGTAGCGGCCACAGTGCAGAGTGATGCATGTGAGGTATCCAGGGTGATCCTGTGTGCGAACAGCAGTGTCGAGTAAGTGACGAACAGAGAGTTGTACAGGCGATGTGCCGCCATAGCCAGTTGAAGCTGCGTTCTTGGTACTATATCTCTGAGTTCTGAGTGGGCGCTTGACGCCAGTTTGCTGCGCGACCTGTTTGCATGCATGTGGATTGTGAATGAAAGCGAGTCTGATTGCACTTTGGTTGCTGCCCACACTTTCTCCCGTGGATTCTTCGTGCCGTCCAGAGTTCTTCTGCATCTCTCTTTCCATATTGCCCAGAGCATGACCGTGCGTAACATACCGAACCAGATTTTCTCCGACTTGTCAAGGTTAGAGGGTAAGTTAGTCCAGAGGAGCAGTTGAAGGGGGTGTTCTGGGAGGGGAGATGAGAATAGACTGTCCCATAGGGCTGCTGCTCTTGCCCAATAATCTGTAGCTTCTTTGCAGTTAATCACGCAGTGTATCAAATCTTCCTGTTCTTAGTCTGAGCAAACTGTGCAGACATCCGTGCTGGTTGGGTCGTTCTTTCTTCTTCTAACATGTAACCACTGGTTAACCGGTAGAGCAACATACGTTACGAGCCACTGCATGCTTCTGATTTTTATGGGTCTTATGACTCTTATCGTTTTATATTTTTTCCATGGAATTTTTGCTATCAGGTCTGCCTCAGAACCAATTAACTTGCGCCATCTTCCTTTGATGATTGGGTCTGGGTCCTTTGTTTTTAACAGCATTTTATAACCTAGCTTAACTGTGTAATCAGAAATTGGGATTGGTGGTAAAGTAGTTCTGTTTCGGTCGGAGGGCCAAGCCCATTCTGAGGGGTCAAACTCGAGGTCTTGAATTGCTGTCCTTATTTGAAATATCTGTTTTGGCCAGAGTCCTACTGCTCTTATTTTACGGAGCATAAACGCATTCAGCACTACTCTTTCTGGGTAGATATTCTGGATGTACAGATCATCAGGCTTGGTCTTCAGGATCGGGAAGGATGGGCTGGGTTGAGCTACTAAAGGAGGAATTCACGTGGAAAGCGGGTGAGTCCGTCCCGGGATTTCTAGAAGTCCATCTGGTTCCAATTTCAGTCCATCTGGTGTCCAATTTCAGTCCTATCCCTGTGCTTCCCTTTTTCCCAAACTACCCCTTCGGGACACGGAAAACACAGGGCGAGAACAGGGTTCATATCCTGCATAGCAATCATCACATAGCGACCTGACAAATGCAGGCAAACAGCGCTCTCACTCAGAGCAAATCGAACCAGCAAGTAGCAATACTCAGAAAACTGCATAAATCTCAGACTGATTCCTTGTGGGTCATTACAGAGCAATCAATGCCGCTGTCTCAGGTGCCCTCGACCATTCCGCCGACTTCCAGGTTTTGCAAGGAACCCGCAATCTCAGTATGTGGACACTGTACCTTCATGCACCCAAGGAGGGGTCTGATACTTGGTCAATTCGGTCCCAGGAGATTTCAACTCGTTAAGGGCCAGGTCCAGGAGGTAAAATAGGCCAAGTGCAGTCCAGCCCGTTGACCTCCGGTGGCTAGATTGCCAGTAGGTTCCAGTCCAGTCCAGTCCAGCTCAGTTCAGTCCCAGTTAAGTCGGAGGCCCAAGCTCAGAGAACATTCCGAAACGTCAAAGGCCGAGAGGCTCAGGCTGCAGGGTACCGCGTCTACGAGGCCTACTGGGTCTTCGCTAAATTTGGTTTTCCTTTTAGCTACTTGCTACCTGGCAGAGAAGCTGAATCGTCAGATACAAAACCAAAACAACAGTTGCTGCCATCATTCATTGCCACTCGTGCTTGCTTTGAAGGCAGTGTTCAGCTGTAGTGCAACCAGGTGATGAGCTAGACAGACGAAGTGAGGCTGACAGTAGTTCTGGTCTACAGGTGCTGGGTGCCATAGCAGAGTATACCATAGGCGAGAGGGAAGATCTTCAGAGAGGAGAGCGAGAGGCATGAGGGTCGAGAGAGAGAGTTCATCTTTGGTTGCTGTTGCCAATGGCCACAGCTGGTGTACATAAACTTGATTATATAAGATGCTTCGAGACCATGCATGCGCGTTTTGCACGAAACTCAAACCATGGAAACACACACACACGAATCACATGAGAGCTCGAAACTCAAAGATGGTCATGGTCAATCAACTCAGATATACAGAATTGTCTGTATATATGGGAGTGCGGCTATGGCCACCAGGTAAGCTCTCTCTCTCTCTCTCTCTCTCTCTCTCTCTCTCTCTCTCTCTCTC
>BFEA01000191.1:1423837-1461054 GCA_003427395.1 Chara braunii
GTGTAGGACCGAAGGAGATTAGCATAGGTTTTTCTCCAACCGAAATGGCCCTCAGTGTCGTGGCACTCTCCCAGCATCAGACTTTCGACTGTCTCGTTGTTCAGGATGCACAGTTTGTCAAACCTGTCTGTTTTTTCGAACAGTAGTCCGTTGGTTACTCTGTAGTCCGGGACTTCGTGTGGTGCAGTTTCCGGGCTTTTAATTAGCTCACTGTAAACAAGATTGTCAATGTACGCAGCCTTGATCTGCTGCTGTAGCTCGGCACCTGCATCTAGGTAAGTCAAGATGGCACCGAAGAAGTCTGTGCGTCTACTCAACGCGTCTGCGACAACGCTGTATTTGCCCTTGACTGGTTTCAACTCAAAGTCAAACTGGTCTATCTCCCCAACCCACCTCGTAAATTTAGGGCTCATCCAGGCCTGGGTTTTTAACCAGCAGAGGGTCTCGTGGTCAGAATAAACTTTAAAAGTGCCTTCCTAGGAGATAGTGTCGCCAATAGTCCAGTGCCTTCCTCAAGTCGAACAGCTCGCGCTCATACATCGACGCAGCGACCTTCTCACTGGGCAATCTGCAAGACATGAACTCGACGGGCCGTTACCCCTCTCCATCTTTCTGCTGGAGTACGGCGCCAACTCCATATTGGCTTGCGTCAATCGTGACAATGAACGGAAGTGACTGGTCTGCAACTTTCAAGATCGGGTACTCAATCAAGGACTTCTTCAATTTCTTGAAGGTTGAGGAACAACCTTTGTCCCAATTCCAAATTGTCTCCTTCCTCAGCAGTTTGCGCAACAGTGCGACAATCATTGTAAAGTGCCATACAAACTTTCGGTAGTAATTGACTAGTCCTAAGAACGACTGCAGTCCGGTCAATGTGTGCGGTGTTGGCCAATCCCTAATTGCTGCTATATTCACGTCTTCCAGTCTGACTCCATCTCCATCCAATACATGGCATAGATACAGTACTTGACGCTTTGTCCATTCACACTTTTTTGGGTTCAATTTGAACTTCGCAGTACGCAGCTTATCTAAAATCAAACGCAAATGCTTCTGGTGCTCCTCTGAAGTTTTACTAAAAATCAAAATATGATATAGATAAACGACTACAACTTATCTAGCCATTCACGAAAGAGATCGTTCATGCATCTTTGGAAGGTACCAGGTGCATTCGCCATACCAAATGGCATGACCACAAATTTGTAGCGGCCATAGCGAGTTCTAAAAGGCATCTTGTGTTGGTCTTCGGGTTGTACCGCTATCTGATGGTCGCCCGACTTCAAGTCAATTTTGGAAAAATACTTGCATCCCTGCACCCTATCCACATTTAAACCCCTATAGTCAATGCACATGCACATTTTGTAGCAGATCATCTATCCGAGGCAACGGTTCTGTGTTCTTCATTGTTATCGCATTTAAACCCCTATAGTCAATGCACATGCGCAGTTCGCCCTCCTTTTGAGGCACGAACAGGACCGGTGCGCCATACGGTGAGGAGCTGGGCTAGATGCCTTCCAATTGTTGTGCATAACCCCCAACACACTCATCTATTCGGTGGGCAGCGGCACTTAGGTAGTTGTTCCAAGTGGCTTTGAACTCATGATTGTGCTGTTAGAGTTGGACGACAAACTTGTTTAAGGCGGCGAGTTCCTGGTTAGTGTGCTGCAAGGCATTAATCATGAGGGTACGGTCGTCCTTCCACTCTCCCTCACGGCCTTTCTGTTCCTTCAGTTGGTGTTCAATCTTTTCCCCCTCAGATTTTAACCTCCTCTTCTCATCCAGCTCCACCCTTTTCTTTATAAGGAGCCGCTGCTGCAATTCATGTTCCCTTTCCTGAATCAGCAGTTCTCTCTCAGCCCCGGTCGACTGAACGTTCCGCTCCATCAATAAACATACACAAAAAGGTTAAGAAATAAAAAACGACAAAATGGGGGGGGGATTCCGGAAATTTTCAAACCCCTACCTTCTAAGATTTTTTTTTTTTTTAACACTCTAGTACTCTACAGAATAATACGAAAATTTAGAGGTAGGTGCGCTAGGTGTTGCTGTATCTAAAATAAAAAAAAAAAGGCCACCGAACCCCGGGTCGGACGGGGTCCGAACCCCGCCCCGGTCGGCTGAACGTTCGGGGGTCGGCCCGACCCCACTGTTTGACAATATATACAGAGAGACAGAGACAGAGACAGACAGAGACAGATAGAGAGAAGGCCGAGGGGGAGAGGGAGAGCGAGTGTAGCTGCCCCTGTGTCAGAAACGAGTATGGTGGATGATGCAATGACTGGGACAATGCCGGAGAGTAGGTGGCTGATCAGAAAACAGAAGAGGCAATGTTGTGACCACTGGAGAAAGTTATTTGACGTGCAATCGGGCATACAAGGCAAATAAGGGCAAATACGGGCAGAAACATCAGGAGGCATGACTGCAACAGGGAAAGAAAATCACACACTGAAGACCACAAAGTAAGTGACGGTAGCAATGTCACGAACAGGAGTGCTCACCTGGTCCATGATTGTTCTCCTATATTGAAATATGACGGAACGACAGGAAATCGCAATGATCAGGTTCCATTTCCCGCGAAGAAGAGCAAACAAAGTTCATATACAAAATTCGGTAGACGTAAAGCAATTTAAACTGAAACTATTGAACATTGTTCCGAAAACTTGAGAAAAAACAAAAATTGATAATTGTACCCAAGAAGAGAGAAGGCGAAATTGATGAGGTGATAGAGAACTGAAAATCAAACAGTCTTTGGGGTTGACTCACAAAAATCCACATGTGGAGAGAGAACGTTTCCACGAGTGTCGAAGAGGAAATCACTGTAAAGGGCAAAGAATGGGAAGAAGAGTGATAGAGCATGCACATATCAAATTAAAGAACGTAAGACATTTGAGGAAATCTGTGAAGAGGACCTCCAACTTGGTTGGTGATTGCCATTTCTCCCCGTGGTAATGCAGTAACAGAATTCTCTTTTTTTTTTTTTTTTTTTTTAAATGAGAGAAGTCAACCGACCTCAAATGGAAGCGGAGGAGATTGTCAAAAGTTCCTCAGAAAGCAGGTTTCAAAGTTCAAACATTACAAATGCGGAGAGGAGTGGAAGAGGATTTGGGACCGAAGTATGAATGAGTGTTTCAAGCAAAAGGGAAGTTTGAGAGAACACATGGGAAGTATTGAAAGTGCAGCTCCGCTTGCATCAGAAAGGAAAATACTAAAATAGCGAGAGATCGAAATTTAAAAATTTAAACATTGTTCCGATCACGATTCGGTGTTTTGAAATGATTGTGATGTTCGAGATCGGAATTTTAAAATTAAAACATTGTTCCAATCATGATTTGGTGTTTTGATATGACTGTGATGTTTTTGCTCACATGGTCATTTCACTGCAGCAAACTTGAGTGGTGCAAGGCTAGCCACAATTGTGTTGCTGCCTGCTGGGCTTCTAAGGAGCCTGTCTGCCTTACGGCAGATTGCGTGGCTGTGCGTGTCTGGGGGAGTGAGTGTGTAAAGGGGCTGGGGGGTTGGAAGGGAACACACACACAGTCACCGAACGGTAGAGAGAGAGAGAGAGGGGAGGGGGGGTAGGAGGAGAGAGAGAGGGAGAGAGAGAGTGGGGGGGGGGGGGGGGGGGGGGGGGGGGGGGGGGGGGGGGGGGGGGGGGGGGGGGTTGAGCTGGTCCAACCAGTAACGGAGTGAGTGTAACTAGCCAGCTTAGGCCTGGAATGGACCAGCAATCATATTTGAGATGTGCAGGAGGCAGAGGCAGAAAACACGAGAAAGTACCTGCTCGCTCTGGTACCAAATCCGGTCCGGGGACATCGGCAGCATCGTCTGACGTGGCAAGCTCAGCAGGTTGTGGCGACGCTGGTGGGATGACGTTGAGGGATGCCTTAGACTCTTCAAAATTGGAGGTTGGCTTAGGACTCCCAGGAGGAGGAGGAGGAGGAGAAATCGGGTTCTGTTGGCGAGGTTCAGGGCGTTGACTTGCTGCCACTCCTGGAGCTTTTGCAGATGCCGGCCTCGTAGCAATGACCTTCTTTGACTTTGGCGAGAGTGTACCGAGCCCAGTTTCCTTCGGGGGATTCGCCCTTGAACGGTGCTCTGCACTCCGATTTTCCCACACCGTACAAGCCCAGAGAAAAGCATTCAGATACCTCTGAATTAAATGTTTATTGAGCGCCGCAATCTGAGAAAGCGAGTCACACCATACAAGCCCAAAGGGAGAAATCCAAATGAGCCCAGATATTGGAATTCATTGACCATGATTACTCATAATTTCATTAATCTTCCATTCGTGTCTACTTCTTATTACCAAGATTCTCCCAATCCCATAACTGTTTGAGGGTGCATCTTCCTTCTGGTAAGGCAAAGCAGCTGCATGTTTCTGGACACATTTGACTCAAGGGGAAGCTAAGCATGAGTGCTGGAATTTTCTTGATACCATTGGAGATAGGTAGAACACAACCCTATGAAGAGAAGTCCGTGCACCCAATAGTATAGAAAAGCTAGACCTCAAAATTCTCACAGCATCTGCTTTTTTTTCTTTCTTTCTTTGAAACAAAAACAGAACCTTACGGTTCTGGCTCCTTTCCATTCTGAAGAGTACCAGTCCAGTTCCTATTCCACCGGCAAGTCAGAAGAGATTGCAATGGTTACTCACACACGCTCCTCCCCATTATGGTTGAGAGGCCCGAGTGGACGCCATTGATTACTTCCCATGGGAAGGACATACCACCCCTCACCCCTGCCTAAGTTAGCCTGCATGACTTCACTTCTGAAACTGGTTACTAGACCGACTTCTGCTACGTCTGTTTGCTATTTGAAACATACCTGTGAAGGCCTTTTCCAGCGTGTTGCTCTCAGCTACTTGGCTGTCAGATTTGCATTACGTACCGGAGTTGCTAGCTTGGCTCACTAACTGTCGCTCTTGCTAAAACCCTAAACCCTAGGGGTTCTACAATTAAAATTACTCCGAATTTAGGACCTATGACATCACTGAATCTCTTTCTACCTCTTCCTTTTTTTTCCCCTTTTTTGGCTAGGGTAGCTTTACTGTTGAAGTTGGAAATACGAAAGCCAGGATGTTGCACCTACTGGGAAGTACTGGATACCCAGAACCCTAAGCCCTAGATTGCTCTATGGCAGTTTCCTGTTGCCTTGTGATTCTGGGATGCGGTTTGGGGTGTCGATGGAGGGGGGGGGTTGTGGGAAGCGGGGGATATAATCCCAGGGAATGATAGTAGTTCTGGGTTGGTGGCATTAGTTGGGTGCGTGATTGGGTCTGAGGGGTTGTAAGATTTTTCGAGGGGGTGGAAGGCGGAGAGGTGGGGAAGCGGGAGGGCGTGTGAGGTGAGTGTTTCGCTGACTGGAGGAATGGTTCTAGTTAAACCACAAGTACCTCGCCCAAATATTTTGTTCTGACATGGCCTTTAACACCCCGCGTCGGACAGGGGTCGTGGACATGAACAGCCAGTTGCTGCTTACTTGGGTGTGCAAAGACAAAAAAAAAAAAAAAAAAGATCTACTCTCTGTTTCAAGATGACGTCGGGGAAAGTCGTTACAGAGGCCATGCTCACGTAGGTTCTTTCCACCCTGTATCTCACCACTATAACGGCGAGACTCTGAATGACGTTTTTTTCTTTTCCATTTTTCATATTCCCCTGCCAGCATGGCAGCGCGTATCCAGTGATCTACTGAAACGCCCTCGTTCAGGGCATACTGAAACTGTCACATATATGAAATTATATGAATGAATCCAACCGAATTCAGGGCCAAAGCGGTGTTTCCTTTTTTTTTTTGCCTTCTTTCACTTTCTAGATTCTGACTGAAAGGCGACAATTCTTTTTTTTTTCCTTCTTTTACTTGATAGCTTCTGACAAGAAGGCCACGGGGCTGAGACTCCCACACTGGGGGCGTGGTCACACTACGCTTCAGAGAATGTATCCAACTGCATTCACGTCCCTAGCGTTGTTGATGTTTTTTTTTCTTTTTCTTTTTTTTTCCTACTGGATCCTTTAGCCTATCTGTCCTGGTACTGTTACCTCCAGGCTCGGCAGGCTCGGCAGACCGGTCGCCCAAGGGTCGGAGTACATAGTTGGGAGAGGTACTGGTGGTTTAAGCGATGGGTGGTCGGTTCGGGTGTACTTGCATTGGTGATCATTGGTGACTGTGATGTTAGTGAGTAGTTAGAAGTACTGTTATTGATTGAGGGGGTAAGGATTAGCCAAAATTTAGGACTTAGTCTGTCGTTCTTTAATGTCGTTCTTTAATGTTCTAAGGTATCATGAACCTTTTTTCTCTTTTGACTGTCATTCTTTAATGTTCTAAGGTACTATGAACCTTTTTTCTCTTTTGAACTTCCACTATTTACGGTCCTCTTTGGCTTAGATATTGTCATCTGCTCTATCTTGTGGTACGTTGTGGTCTGTTTCTGTCGTGGTGGTCTGTGCGTCTGTCGTGGTGGTGCTCGGTCTTTGATTGTGCTAGCGTGACATGTTAGCTAATTTTTCATTACCAGTTCGTTTGCTTCTATCATGCCTAGATTGCCTCCTCCTAGTTGGGATGCGCTGCATCTTTGGATGAATTCTGGTTTTATATCTGGGTTATTTCCGATCTGGGTCAGAGTCTTCTTCCACAAGGCATGTATTTCCGATTCTATGAGTTGTTTACTGGTAGGGGGTTTTCAGTGTTAGTGGGGCTGTCTTCAAAGGTCTGTTCACACCTCCTTTTCCAGATAGCCCACAGGGTCGCTTTTCTTATTTGCGAAAAGAAGAATAAGTCAAAACCTTGAAGAGGGGGGGTTTCTATATCTAGGAATGAAAGGGTCTTCACCCAGTTCATGCGGCAAGTGCAGATCCCAGGGCTCGATCCCTAGACCTATCCCATACCCTTGTACAGTTACCGACGCCCTGCGTGCCTTGAACCCACGACCTGTCCCTTGTATGTCTGTGTGTTATGTTCTTAGTTCGGGTCGTGTGGACTTGAACTGTAGACTATAGGATTAGTAGTCCTAAGGGTCTGTCCAGCCCTTAGCCCAGGATCTTCCAGAAGTCAGTAGGTTAGCTGAGTCAGCGAGGGGGAGGTTGGCGCTAAGTATAGCAAAGGGTCAGTCGGTCGTAGCGTAGGAGGTTCTAGAATCATCAACTTGACCTTTCGAGGCTGTAGAAGTCAGTCGTCCGTAGGTGAGCCAGCAAAAGTACAGTCCAGTCCCAGTTGCAGTCCCAGTCAACCTTGTCTAGTCAGCAAGTACCAGGTGGGGCTGCACATTCCTTGGACCTGGGACAGGAGGCACGCCAGACCATGACAAAACGGTATAAATAAAGAGGCAGCCCCCAGCTATTCATTCATTCGCCTGCGGGCCATGCGGAAGTGCTGCTAGTGCGACTTGTGCGTTGGAGGTCTGCAGGTGCCCGACGACAAAGAGGGCAGAGGTGGATGGCGACGTCCATAGCCACCTCGAGGACGAAGATGACGGCGGCCATAGCCGCGCAGAGCTGACATCAACAGATAGGATGTAGTGTGTGTGTGTGTGAGTGCAAGGACATTCAGGGTAGATTCAAGTGTGTGTGCGTGTGTGAGGGAGTGCAAGATGGTGGATACATTGTACGGGTGGGAACTCAGGCAGCATTCAGCGGCAATAGCTGCTAGATGCAACAAGTTGACTTAAGCTGTGTTCCCGGCGGAAGGCCATATCTCTGAGTTTTCTGTGTGGGCGCTAGGCGTTATCGCAAGTTTGTTGCTGATCTTCGCCTCTAAGAAGTTGTTTGCCATTGGCACCTACATGCATGCATGCTGCCAAGAGAAGTTGAGACAAGTCTGATTGCAGGAATATGGTGCCTGGGTTTATTTGTACTACTTTGCTAGAGCGTTTGTTCCAGGTTCTCTCAATCTTGTACCAGAGGATTTGGGAGTTTTCGCATTCCAGTAAGCAGTGGTTAGGTGTTTCTTTGGATTCAGAGTTGCAACTTTACTCCACAATGTTTGTTCGGATCTGTCCTCTTTCCGTCTTCTCTGTGCTAGCCAGTCGTTTACTGGAGCTGCTCTGAATGTTATGAACCATAGTAGGCCTGCCAGTTTAACTGGTTTTGCACGGAATACTGATGACCAGGAGGGGTTGGAGGTGGATGCTGAGAGAGAGCTTTCCTCTTTTTGCCATCTTTTTTGCACGATTGTAGCGGTCGAGATGAGTGTAGAAAATAGTTTATAGCCTAATTTGGCTGTGTAATCTGTTAGCTTATGTCTTCATGTCACCATTGCAATGACTTGCTGATTTCTGCTGCCGAGTCTGTCTGCGAGGCTGTACACTAACCGTAGGGTTAGATTCGCAATTTTGTTTGGCTGAGGGCTAACTGAGTGATTTGGCTGTTGGGAAATTCGCGAGGGACAGACCTGTAATTCTGAGGGACTACAGGCCCTAAACTAACCGAATCCCTACTACTACCCTAACTGCCTATAGCAGGCCCGGGCTACCCTAGGACAGACGGGCCCTAAGCGGCCTATACTGGTATACGGTCCTATAGCCTATAGCCGGGTCCGGTAGAGGCCGAGAGGCCGAGAAACAGCAACGGTGCCGGTAGGTCCAGTCAGTCCAGTTTCGGTCTAGGCTAGTGTAGGAATCTATAAGGCTAGGAAGGAAACTGATAGGGGGACTTTTGGCTTTCATTTTTCGCATGCAGCGTTGGTGGCCAACCAAGTTGAGCAGCGCTGAATGTCTGCAGTGGCACCGGAGACATCARCCGTGAGTGGAGCAGCCATAGCCCGCCACCTGAGACAGCCATAGCTGGGGCTGTACTCAGCGCATCTATCCCCTGGGGGATATCTGCGTTGGCAGGACTATCTRGGAGGTCTTCAAAGAGTACATGTGGGTACTATTGCTGCGGTAGCAGCTAGGCAGCCATAGCTGCCTTCTTCATCGTCAGAGTGACTCCTCGGCACTGGAGACTACTTCGTTGTTCATGATCTGCATCTGGGTGGATGGCGCTGGCCTCTGGGAGGCTGATGTTGTGCAGCGCTAGACTCTGAGAGTGTAGTAGTGAGTGGAGTGTGTGGTACTTGAGTGGCGAGACACTGGGTTAAACTCTGTAACGATTATTGGGGTTAACGGTGTTGAGTTGGCTCATCATCTGAGACACTTTCCGATTGTGATCTTCGCAGTTTCAATTGTGATTGGTTGTTGGGAGTTTATCAGAGAGAGAGAACACTGGGTGTGAATTCTCCCCATCTGTGCATGGTTGTTATTCCGCTGTTTATCTCTGGTGTGTGTGCAGGTGGACTCTGTCTCTTCCTCCCCCCTGACTTGTGCATGTATGGGCATGTGTAAGTTCTGTTGTGTGTGAGTGGCAATTCAATTGTCAAACAACCAAGTTCATAACACCATTATATTGATGTTAGGGATGCTCCAGGACCATTCTGCGGGGTCGACTTCCAGGTGCAAGGGACCCGACGATTCACACTTGCTGGAGTGTCTCATTCGCATGCACACATGTCACCAAACACAGATAGGATAGCTTCACACAAAGCTCAAAGTTGAGATGAGAGAAGAATCGAGTAGCGCAAGCTTATACTATCAAAAATCGCGTTATACAAGAGTTTCTCAAGTTCAAGAGTCCAGCGCCCAAAGTATACAAGTCTCTCCTTCGTTCCAACATACATACAGAGCCTGGCTTAGCCAGCGCTTGTTCCAGATCACAAGAATGGCGCCAACAGGTAAGTTTCCACCATCACCAATGTCTCCACCTGTCTTCACTCTCCCTTGTTCTCTTCCCTCAAGATCTCTGCCCCGGTTCTCCTTATCTCTTCTTGCATGCACACTCCCTGTCTACAAATATCTACTCAGAATGCCTCTCGCTGATGTACTAACACTAACCCTGCTAATACTACAGCTAACACTAGCTCTGCCTGACGCAGCTATGGCTTGCTGCGGCCTGCGCAGTTTCCCTTCCTCTGGCGCAGCTTCTTCTTCAGCCAGCGCTTCCTCCCTGCATCTTAGCGCACAAGTGCCTCAGCACCTCCACGCATCCATGCACATGGGGATCTGCCTTGTGGGGAGGCTGCCTCGTTTCTTATAGTGCTGGCCTCCCCTGGCGAGGTCTGAATTCAGTCTTTGTTGGTCCCTTTCCCAGTCCCAGCCTCTGTGCTGTGTGCCACAGTTCCTTTTCCTCAGGGTCCACTGCTGCTGCGGCCTTCAGGCCTCAATTTCGGACTTCCAACCTGAATCTGGACTCTCCCTTGGACTGGAATCCTGACTGGGACTCGACCCTTTGACTTCCTTTTGAAAGCACACACCTACTATACGTACAGACATACATTCTGCACGAACAGACACTCATTCTGCACGAGCAGACACATATACTGCACGTACTTGCCTGAACAGACATGACCTGCACACCCCCTGGACGAACAGACGTGACCCCCAAATCTAGATATTGCAACTGTTCGTTCGAGGGCACAACTGTGACCTTTGACATTGGCTTTTGTTTAGCTAGGATGTGACTCTTGACCCAGAGAACATGTCCTTTGATCTGCTTTCACGAGTTGGGCCCTGGCGAGTGACCCCTCTATGCTGCATTTGCCGAACAGGGTCTGAATCGGGTAAAGGCCCTTTTACTCTCGCCGGCCTAGTTTCGAAGTCCTCTGAGAAAAAACCTTCATCATAATACTGATTCCTCTTTTAGCTCTTTCATATGCAGACACAACATGAGGTGCGGAACCCATTAGGTCTTCTCGTGTGAACCAGCGATCTTCACTTGGATCCTGATAAGCGAATCTCAGCTTATACTGCCGTTGTGGTCTGCCTCTACGTCCAGTCTGAAAGGTACTTTCAGCAACAATCTTATCCACATCGTATTTCCCATCCATACTAGGAGGTATCGCCGATCTGCGACTGGGAAACAACTCATTTGTTACGCAAGGTAAAAGTTTCAAAGTGTGGAATACTGGATACGTATGTAGATGTAGAGGAATCTCTATAACATATGAAGGACCATCCACATCGCCAATCACATCTAGAACCTGCCAAGGTCCTCTGTAGACTGGTAGCAACTTCTGGGAGATGTTCTCTTCGGGAGCAAACTCCTTAGACTTAACCCACACCAGATCACCTACAGCAAACTGAGAAGGTCTTCTATGCTTATTTGCCTGTTCTATCATTTGATGTTGTGCCTTCATTATATTTCCTTTTACCTTTTCAATGTCTTTCTGATACTGGATAGCAAATTCACTAGTTCCTGGTGGAAGCTTATGCACTTGATCCGGGTTTAGCCGATCAATAGGCCTGCGTGGACGCCATCCCAGATGCAACTCCATCGGAGTCTTACATGTAGATAAACGAACAGAGTTATTGTAGGCACTAGCAACTTTGGGCAAATGTTCGCCCCAGTCAATCTGGTCGGGACGAATATACATGCAAAGCGTTTGCTGCAAAATCTTGTTCATTTGCTCAGTTCGCCCATTAGTTTCAGGATGTCTGCCTGAAGACATAGTCAACTTAGAGCCATAGACGTTCATTAGCTGCTCCCATTGTTCACTTGTGAACCTTGTGTCTCTGTCACTCACGATTGTCAAGGGATGTCCATAGTCTTTCACCCAATGGTTAAAGAACTCCCGGATTACCAGTTCCGTTTTTGCTGCCGCTGGTAAAGCTACGAAGACAGCATACTTACTAAATCTGTCGACGATTACCATTACCTGCGTCTTCCCATTCCTGCTTTTTACTTTGGTGTCCATAAAGTCAATGGACACAGAGTCTCCTGGACCTGTTGGAATAGGCAAAGGCTTAAGTAAACCAAGAGGAGGCTGTGTGGTGCTCTTATTTCTTTGACACACTTAACAGCCCTGCACATACGCAATGCAGTCTGGTTTCATGCGGGGCCAGATGTAGGAACGCAAAAGGTTTGCGTAAGTCTTCCTCCACCCAAAATGTCCCTCGGTGTCGTGACATTCCCCTAAGATCAAACTCTTGATCTCTTCCACATTCGGAATACAAAGCCTGTCAGGCATATCAGTCCTTTCAAACAACAGTCCTTGCGTGATACGATAGTTAGGAAACTCTGCTGGCGCTTCTTGTACACGTTTAAGCAAAGCGTCATAGACAGGATCAGTGGAATACGCATTTCTAATTTTCTCCTGTAAATCGGTGCCCACATCTAAATAGGTTACAATGGCACCAAAGAAATCTGATCTTCGACTCAACACGTCGACAACAACGTTATACTTACCCTTAACTGGCTTTAGCTCAAAGTCATATTGATCAATCTCAGCAGCCCACCTCGTCAGTTCAGGTGCCATCTGGGCCTGTGTTTTAAGCCAACGAAGTGTTTCATGATCTGAATATACCGTGAAGTAGCGTCCTAAGAGATAGCGTCGCCAGTGATCCAAAGCTTCCCGGAGGGCATACAACTCTCTCTCATATGTAGAAGCGGCAACCTTCTCGTTAGGCAGTCGTCGGGACATAAACTCTACAGGCCTGTATCCATTTCCATCATCTCGTTGGAGTACAGCGCCTATCCCGTACTGACTATGTGACTAGGAAGGGCAATGAAGGGTCAACAACTTTCAATACCGGATAATTAATTAGACATTTCTTCAGGCGTTTAAACGAGGCTGTACAGTTTGAATCCCACTTCCAGATAGTTTCCTTTTTGAGCAATTTGCGAAGGGGCGCAGCAATTATCGTGAAGTGTCTAACAAACTTCCGATAATAGTTGCCTAGCCGAAGAAACGACCGCATTTCAGTCAAAGTGCGGGGGTTAGGCCAATCGCGTATCGCTGCAATTTTTGTGTCTTTCGGTTTGATTTCTTCACCATCAAGCACATGCCCTAAATACAAAACTTGACGTTTAGCCCAATCACACTTCTTCGGGTTCATCTTCAATTTTGCCTCACGCAACTTATTTAGCACAAGTCGAAGGTGCTCACAATGTTCACTCAAATTCTTACTAAAAATCAAAATATCGTCAAGATACACAACAACAAATTTATCAAGCCATTCACGGAAAAGCTCATTCATTGTTCTTTGGAAGGTTGCAGGAGCATTAGTAAGACCGAAGGGCAACACCATGAACTCATAGTGCCCGTACCTTGTTCGAAAGGCAGTTTTGTGTTGGTCTTCTGGCTCTACCTCAATCTGATGGTAGCCAGACTTCAAATCAATCTTAGTGAAGTACGTGCAACCCTGAACTTTATCCAAAAGATCATCTATCCTTGATAATGGCTCAACATTTTTGACTGTTATATCGTCAAGTCTTCTATAATCAATGCACATGCGTACCCCGCCATCTTTCTTTGGTACAAATAGCACAGGCGCACCATAGGGCGAGGAGCTAGGTCTTATCCACTCCTTTTCCAGCAATTCATCAAGCTGGGTTCGTAGTTCATCTAACTCCTTGGGTGACATTCGATAGATAGGCCCCTTAGGAATCTGACTTCCTGGAATAATCTCAATGCGATGTTTGATAGGTCTTTCAACTACACCGCTCGGGGTTTCTGCCACATCTGCGAATTCTTTCAGAATCTTATTAACTTTTGGGGAGTTCGTCTCTTCTTTGACTTCACCCTCTCTTACTGGGCGCACATATGCCACAAAGACTTGGTCATACAAGTTGTGCTTCTTAACATGACGAGCAAACGTTGGGGCACTCATACAACAATGAGCTAAGCTGCTTTCTTTACCCGATTCATGGAATAGGCGAATTCTCTTCTTTCCACCCTGCAGACAAGGGAGCCAACACTCATGATCCCTCATCTTTATATCCGCATTTGCAGCTTCACCCCAATCCATACCTAAAAGAATGTCAAAAGGGAGATTATCTTCTACCAAGAGAGTCAGAGAGTGGAGAACGCGTTCCACCTTCCCCTATGCTTCGAGCCGGAAGTATACCTTGACCCCTTCAACGTACTTGTCCATCACGGTCACTGTACTATTAACTAATTTACTTACTACGGGCTCTTCCAATTGTTCAACTTTAAGCCCGAGACGCAACTTCTTTAATCCTTTCTAACTAATATAACTGCGTGTAGACCCTCTATCTATCATTCCTCCTACTCTTACTTTATTGACTTCAAGATCTGCAATTATTAGTTGTCCCACCCGAAGTAGAGCACACATGCTTTGCGGTTTTGTCCTTTGTCTGCTCGCTGCGCTGTAGACGGGTTCTGAAGGGCAGGCCAACCCTATGGGAAAGACGAGACCGGACGTCTATAAATAAGTACCGGCGGGGACCTTCCATTGGTTGTGATCGTCGTCCTGTTTGCGACGTTAAATAATTCCTGAGGACTTTGGGGGCCGTTCATAAAAACGCCTCTTGATCAGCCAATCGATCGGTGTAAGGCTCGCTGCACGCGAGGATAAACACGGTGCAGGGCTGGCCAGCTCAACAGGACTCGGGGCACAGGGGTGGGTCGTGCGCACACCTTCAGACACGCACACTGTTCTGGATTGCTCAGGGACATTGAGGACAAGAGACATTCAGAAAGAATTGAGGAAGGGGTAGATTCCATGTGATAACTTTGGGCAAGATTCCATTCTGCAAACAGACCCAACGAACGATTCTATTTTGATTTTGATTAGTTAGATGTACAGCCATTAACATCTGACACACCGCATAGTTTAGAATTGTTCTTTGTTCATTGTGCTTTATGTTTGCGAACTAGTCAAAGTCAAAGTAGTTTTGTTTGTAGGAATCTGAACGTACCTGTTGGACCCAAATGTTTAGTCTCTAACACAGCCACCGATTATTTATTTTATTGTATTTTAAATCGGTTTGTACACCATGCTGCGGTAGGCATCGAGAGTGTCCGAGTGCAGGCAGTGTACAATGTTGTAGCCTACGAGTGACAGGGAGGTCCCACAACCGGACGATAGGATCTTACGATCGGCAACACACCCAATAGCCCACTTGACCTTAGAACCAGAGGGCGCCAGGTTACTGTTCAGCCAGCTTAGGGAGAGACAGCAGCAGCAGTGGAGAGCTAGGGCAGCAGAGGCCAGCAGAGCATTTGCAAGTGAAGCCGCTGCTTCAGCAGCCATGGCAACTTTTGTGCAGCAAAGTTCCCAGGCTAGCAGTTCAGGATCTGTAGGGTCAACGGTCACGCAGACCCAGAGTCAGTCCACTGGTGTGATGGCAAGCCATCCTATTGTGTTGACCCCCGAGGAGGTCGCCATACAGCGAGCAGCTATTCGTGAGGCACAGCTACAGCAAGCGTTAGGGGAGATTAAGGCAAAGAAAGAGAAGATGATTAGAAGAAGAGCCAGGATGCAGCAGAGAGAAGGGGACATTAGTGAGAGAGAATGGACCTGACGCATATGGATGCAGATGCGAGGACTTTGCGGACAGCCCTGCTAGGTGTTGTAGAAATGCAGGACCACCACACGACCCTCCTTCAGGACATTCAACAGAGTCTGGCCATTCTGGTCGGGCGTGCGCAGGCAGCTCCATCACCGTCCGAGCGCAGTGCCTGGCCCATTGTACAACGTCCTCCGTTTGTCCCACCGGTGACTGGGGTATCCCCATATGTCACTCCAGCATCGGTCCAAGCCGCTTCCCTAGGCATGCCCTTGACGGGAGGGTTCTCAGCAGGTCCTAGTGTACAGATTCGTGTACAGACAATGCTTTCCCAACCTCCGTCGCAGGTTGCCGTGAGCAGGCAGCCTGTTGTCTCACAGCCTGCACAGCCACAGGGTACACAGCCCCAGCAACAGCTAGTGCAGCAGCCTGCGCCTCAGGGTCCACAGCCCGGAACGGTACGAGTACCGGGGCAAAGTCAGTGGGTTCCAAAGACGGCCATCGCTGCTCCTAAACCCTTCACAGGGGACAAGAGGGGCGAAGACCTTGACACATGGTCGAGGTCAGTGCCAGTCTACGTCAAGTGTAAACTTACCTTGCCACACGAGGAAGTGTTTGTGGCTGCCTCCTATCTAAAGGGGCGTGCAACAAGATGGTTGAGTGGTTTAGTGCAGTTGCAGGGATACGGCCATGACTTCCGCGCTTGGGCAGTCAACCAGAAACTGGAGGACTTCCTCAAGATGGTGGAAGACAGGTGGCATGATCCCCAGGAGGCTCAAAAGGCCACTGACGGGATCCTGGCTTTGCACAACAGGCATTTTAAGTCAGTAAGAGAGGCCACTGCGCAGTAGAGCGTCTGATCTGTGTCCCTGGAGTGCGCTATGACCCCCAGGTTTTAATCACCTCCTACCTGAGATGTTTTCCTATGCCTCTCAGGAACCAGTTGGCAGGTGAGGCCAACATCAACATGCACAACTTCCCCTCGTTCAGCAAGAAGGCCCTAGACCTAGAAGCCAAGATAGGGCATGGACAAACACCCACGACGGATGGTAGGAAGAAGTCACTGCCTCCCAACTAGAAGGCGAAGGGACGCATCATGTTTGTCGACAACGGTGGTTCTACCATCGAGTTGGACGACGACTTCCAGGCGGGAGAGGTACAAAGACAAGCAGTGTAGAGGCTTCAGGGGGTGGAGTAGTTGCTGCCTCGGTACAAAAAGGCAAGGCGACTGGTAGACGTCGTGGAGGCTCCCAGTCTAGGAGCCAAGTTGACCCCAACGCTCCTCCATGGGGAAAAGCAGTGTCGAGCACATCGGTCCGGCACCGCACAAGACAGCGCGGGACCCTCCCGGCCGCGTCACGCAGGAGTCGGTCTAAATCCTCGTCGTGAATACATAATGGAGCTTCCGCAAGCCGCTCCGGCCGAGTGCACCAGCCATACCTCTCGCGAGCCCCTACGCGAGGCACGACTTACCTCCACCTTACGGGAGCTGTCACCTCTCTTCGGTGGGCGTATCCCCGTCGAGCTACCAGTCCACAGTACGAAAGCTGATCAGTTGCAATCGCAGAGGTGGACCAGCCGAGGGTGTTTCTCGTTCGTTGTAGCATAGAGGGTACGCGCGGTATTACGCCTCTATCGGACCCACACGCGAACCGACATCTTGGGGGGCTGAGGTCCCAAGCGCGACTCGTCACCGGTCGACTAGGACGCATCCCACACGCCACGCACACACCACTATAAAGAACATAAAAATAAAAACACACACACCCACGCACGTACATATACATATACAGAACGACATTGAACAACAACGCGGCAACACTCCTAGTCCCTTAGTAGCCATCCCATAACTCTCCGATGCGGAAATCGGATAGGCATCGCGTGCGAGACTTAGTATAAAACAGCGCGGACGCAGGGCTAACTCATATCGACTCGCAATGCAAGCGTACGTAAGCGGTCGCAGTGATGGCGTACTATGTAGTACCCATAGTCATGCGATCCTCGTTGATCTCGAGGGTCGCATTCGACACTCAAGTGTCGGCTGACACGTGCCTTGAGGGATTGATCTCTCGACGCTGGACAACCGCCAAGTGCGGTTAAGAACCACACCCTTTTCTGCACCCTGCGGAGAGTGGGTGGCACACAGGTTCATACCTGTGGTGACAATCGTCTCTTATTGCCTTGGGGACCAACTCCATCATCTAGGGCCTGGAGAGAAATCAAGGGGTTTGACTTTGACGGCTGCCACAGACTACAACGTACAACCATAGAAACTCTTAAAAAGCAAGGGATAAAAGGGAATCTCCCTTTTCTCTCAAAAACATAATTTGTTTAGCCTTTGCGCGCGGTCACAGTAGGGTGCGTTGTCGAGCGCATCGGTCCCGCACGGGGACCCTCCCGGTCGCGTCACGCAGGATTTCGCAGGACTTGTCGCGGAGAGCATTTTGCCGCTTCAGCCGAGTGCGCCAGTCGTACCTCTCGCGAGTCCCTACGACAGGACAGGGTTACGCGAGGCACCGCTTACCTCCACCTGCGGGAACTGTCACCATCCCTTAGGTGGGTGTATCCCCGCCGAGCTACGGAACCACTTGCGAAGGTTTTTCGTATGCAATTGCAGAGGTGGCCCAGCCGAGGGCGTTTCTCGTTCGCTGTAGCATAGGGGGTACGCGCAGTCGAACGCCCAAAATCGAGCCCGCGCGTGAATCGACGTTCTAAAGGGCCGACGTCCCAAACGCGACTCGACGCCGGTCGACTAGGACGCATCACACACACCACGCGTTTCACCACAACACTCACCTCCACAAACACACGACAATACAACAACGTAACAACACTCCTAGTCCCTTTGGCACCCAACCCATAACTTTCCTACGCGAGAGTCAAGTAGGCCTCGCCCGCTAAACTGGGCATAAAAAAGTTGGGCGGGCGCACGGCCTTTTCGTACTGACCAGCCATGCGTGCACAAGCGAGCACTCGCACTGATGGGGTACTATGTAGTACTCGTAACCGCGCGGCCCTTGATAATCTCGAGGGTCGTTCTCGACACTCACGTGTCGGCTGACAGGCGCTTTGAGGAGTTACCCTCTCGGCGCTAGACAATCGTCATGCGCGGTTGAAGACCACACCCTCTTCTGGACCCTGTGCACAGGGGTTGAGTAGACAACTTCAGGGCTGTCGTGGTAGCCAAAAATCAAGGGGTTTGACTTTGACGGTTGCCACGGACTAGAACGTCCAACTATAAAAACTCAAAGGAGGAAGCAACCGCAGATAGAGAAAGAGGCTCACCCCCTTTTCGCTTTCTGCTTGACCCATATTCCCCCTTGTATAGTCTGGTAGGCCTTATCAAATAGAAGGGGTAGGCCAACACGAAAGATGCATGCGGATGATGCCCAAAATCAGACCCATAGGCAACCCGATGTTCGAGACGTTGGCGACTAGTACGCGGGCCACCATAGGCCGACTAGGACTGGTACCTTGCCCACGCGTCGTTCCGCGCTACCGAAACTCAGGTTTACTGGCCATAACGCGCTTTTGTCCTGTTCGCTTGACCCATAACTTTCAGGTGCGGAAATCGGTAAGTGCTGCGTGCGTGGTTTAGTATAAAGTCGCGCGGACGCAGGACCTAAACATACCGACCAACAATGCAGTCATACATAAGCAGTCGTGATGACGACGCATTATGTGGTGCCCATACCCGAGTGGCCTCATCTGAGCCATGGGGTCGCTCTCGACGCTCAGGCGTCGGCTGAAGTGCGCGCTAAGGGGGGTAAACCTTTAGCGAGCGCAAAGGAGGCTGCCAAGATTTATACAAAGCTGAAAACAGAAAGACAAAGTTATACTTGGGACTAACTTCTGACACTTGTTGGATAGTTAGGATTGAAGATAGTTTACACAATCTCCTTTCAGAGGATGGTATCGTGAGTTATCGTCAATTCTAGCTTCAAGTAAGGTCAGTCGTATCTTCATCCCAAGCTCTCCCTCCAATCATCCATCTCATCTACCTATGGCTCCAGCACTTGGCGAGCATCTAAAGAAACTAACCTATCGAAAATACGCCCCAAAGTGAGACCCCACAAGCATGCATGAACAAACATCTCTCACAAGCCCACATCCGTTTGACCCAAATAGTTCGTTAGGTCATTCAATTTTTTTTCCCTTAGTAGACCCCCTTGCCTATGGCATAGGATCAGACAACGCCCTAACTTAAGGGTATGCCCAACCTGCCTAGGTAAACAAGTAAAGTACGCACAACTGGACTGCCCTAACTTAAGGGTATGCCCAACACCACATCGACTCTAGTCATAAAACATATGACCCGACCGCCCTAACTTAAGGGTACGTCTGGCTTCTGCTTAACTGACGACATAAAGCATAAACTAGACTGCCCTAACTTAAGGGTATGCCTAGTCAGCTCTACACAAAGTTACATAGGGCATAGGATTAGGCTGCCCCAACTTAAGGGTGTGCCTAACATGCCTAAAACAAGTACGAGCGACGAATGGTCAGACCGCCCTAACTTAAGGGTACGTCCAACCTACATAACATCAACGACAAGAGCATAGCACTAGGCCGCCCTAACTTAAGGGTACGCCTAGCTAGCTTAAACAGGTTTAGGTACATAAGACAATATGACCAGGCCGCCCTAACTTAAGGGTACGCCCGATCTGCCTGAACAATCACAAACGACGTATGGCTAAGCCGCCCTAACTTAAGGGTACGCTTAGCCTCTGTAACGACAATATAAGAGAACAACCATTGGTATACTTGCACAAACTTTTTATTTTCTTCTCTTATTAGGCAGACGATCAGACCTACCCAACTTAATAAAAGAAAATTTATACTAACTCTCTGCTCCTTTATATTATCACAAGCATAAGACTGAACCGCCCTAACTTAAGGGTACGCTCAGCCTGCCCGGGTTACCTTCATTATATTCTTCACTTGCTTCTCTTCTCTTCTGTTCTACCTGACTTACTGACTGGCTTTCCCAACTTAGGGTGCCCGGTCTGCCAGATGGTATAGATTCGTATAATATATATCAAAATTTTATACTTTGGTTAACCTTTTTTGTTCATGGCTTATGACTGAGCTGCCCTAACTTAAGGGTATGCTCAGCCTTATGCCTTTGTTCCCCTCAGAAGAAAACACACACGGAACTGGGTCTACGCAACTTAAAATATCCCCAACTCTGCTCTCAGTAACCCAAAAGAAACATTAGGATTCTGAGCCTTCCCAACTTAGGGTGCCCCTCCTCCTATTCAGAAACCCCCAAAAGAAACATTGACTGGTCCGTCCAACTTAGGATAGGCCCAGTCCTAGAAAATTCATTCAGACAGCCCAACAAACATAAGTAAAACACAGCATTGAGCCCACATCAACTTAGAGCAGCTCAGCCTTGGGTTGACCCAATCAAACGCATGCAAAACACTTTTTTCCCACCTTCCCCCAATTCAGTTTGCCTGGATTCGCTCGCAGTTTATCTGAACTCTCATATAAACTTGTTCGTTTAGTTTTTCACAAAACATGTCCTGACATACATAGCAAAACAAAAAGTAATATCCTTCCATAGTTATATTCAGATACCCAAGGGATAACAGTTAGGGGAAGGGATCACACGTGTCAGACGAAATTTTACCTGAAGTTCCCTGCCTCCAGAACCCCGCCTGGGTTCCGGCAGAGCTCCCGCAATCGGTGGGTGGACCTCCCACAAGGTCTTGCTGCGGACCTACGGGTTGCAATCCCGCCTGCCGCCTTCCTCTCGTAACCTCGGACTAGACTTAGAGTAAGAAGGGTTGAAGGAGATAAGTCAGACGCTCGAGATACAAGGGTGGGACAACTCAACTCACAATGAGAGGGCCTTGAAATCTGGATGCGTCTGAGGGCCCCGCAATGATGGCCAAGGGAACGAACAGATCACAGTCTAGATGCCAAACAACAAACTTCAGTAGCCTCCGAGTTGCAGCAGTAGCCCCTCCTTTGCAGCATCTGATCACACTCTAAGCTACCCCGCCTCAGCAAGTGGTTACCCTGTAGTCCCGCAGTCTAAAAACCCGTGTTCGCCCCTGTGCTTTACTCAATATGCAATCACAAACACAACAACCCACTAACCTGTGTGCTTAGCAACCTTGCGTATCAACCGGATTCCGAGGCAGCGCACAGCACCACACATAGGTGTCACGACGCCGCGTGCACCAATACACAGCAGCGTGCATCCGACTGATGTGCACAGTACAAGGCACAACAGTGTACAACAGACACGGTGCTGCCCAGTGGAAATCTCGCAGTATGCTTCAGCAATATGTCCCTGTGCATCTTCTGCCTGCTCTTTTGAGTCCGCGACCCTGCGCAACTAGTGCACAGCCAGGACACAGCAATGTACAGATCGTGCGCTTTGGTAGCCTGTTTCAGCAGCAGCAACCTATTCACCGTGGCAGCAGCCCGCTGAAACACAGTAGTAGTAACTCAACCACCGTAACAGTCGTCCGCAGTGGCAACAGTCCGGCTGAAGAAACTGTACCCTCCAAAAATCATAACCAGCCGTAAATAACATGGACTACATGATAGCCACTGCTGTCCCCCCCTACTAGCTCCACAACTTGCGGCGGAACAGAGCAAAGGCAGTGATGCACAGCGAGACTCAGCGAATGCACCGAACCGCAGAATTTAGTAATGCCGAGTCAACAGGGCCATAACAGTATCAGCCTGACGACACCGTACCTTGAGGAACAGCAACGTTGTTACCAACAAGTAACAGTGCTGCTATCTTGTTGTCAGTGCAATGATATAAGTTATACTAATCTTGTATTCTACCTTATTGAACTACGCCTAGGTACGTGCTTTGTTGTCCTGTCTCACTTCCACTTCTGTTCAACTGCTACCTAAAAGGGAGTTGAGAGCTTGCACTTCGCAACAGCAGATAGCCACTGCTGACTAGACAGATGATAGTCAAGCCGCCTCTAACGACAGTCAAGGACCTCCAAGTCAAGCAGTGGTGACAAAACCAACTCTTTCATTACCTTCAGACTGTCAAGCATCCTCTAGCTGCGAGCAGTCGTGCTCATCAGAACGGCAGCAAGTGACGGTGGAGCTCGACAACATCCGTAATGCAATCAGGGTTGTGTAACGACCACCACCGTGTACCAGCAACCGGAGTTTGTACAGATGCAAACTCTTCAGGCCACTCGCAACCGATCAGGTACGTACTGTCTTCCACTTCAGCCTCTTTCCCCCATCCTAACGCACCTGACCAATCCCGCTTGTCAGGTCCAGACTGTTCCTCATGGGCACCGCGATTACAAGCAGAGCGACCACCTCAAGGGGGCACGAGGATGTCAACGATCCGAAGAAGCCTTCTACCGCGCTGGCATCTTCAAGCCTCTCGTCCGACCTTCCTTGAATAGGCACATACGTCCGCCTTTGGACTTGCCCGACCTCTCCCTAACTCCTCGTGCTCCCTCTCCTCCTAGTTAACCTCGTCCGATCGCCCTCTCTCTCCTTCTCTTTTCCCTTCGCCCTCGTCAAATCACTATCTTTCTTCTTCGTCTTCGTCCCGACTTTCTCCTTCCTCTTCACGCGCGCGTATGTCTGTAATGCTTGCACTTACCCGCTGGCTAGCACCTGCGTTCCCGCTCCTTCCTGAGCGCTTATGTCCCTGGACCGTAAGTTAAGTCTTCCAACACCACGGCTGCTCTTACGACACTCCCATAAAAATAGCAAAGGAAAAGAGGACGCAGGTGGCTATCACGAGGGGCGGCCCCGCCTCGTTCCTCCTCTCATCAAGGCGCAGTATGAGAATGAATCTTCCGAAAGAGCATAGGAAGATACGATGCGCCCTCAACCGTGTGCTCAACGAGGTCGGGCGAAGCTGCTTACCTCGATAAGAGGAGCGGTCTCGCTTCACCACCCGATTGCCCGCCCGGGCAAGAAAAAGGGACAGTACTAAACTGTGAATGAATCTCTCGCTAAAAAGCGGGAAGATACATTCAGTTTTCACTCTATGATTTGCTCCTACCATGCACCGCGCAGCCCTCACCACTCGTACTAGTTACTCCGCTGTTCAGATTGGATTTCTGACGCTGCCAATCAATCCAGAGTGGTCTAACTCCCCCGTTTAGTATCTTTGTTTGCCAAAAACGGCCGAGAAACGGCCGAGCAATTCTATTTGCACCCCTCTTTATCCCCTTTTCTTCCTTCGCGATTTCTCCCGCGCGCCTCCTTTCTCCATTACTCCTTTTTCTACTAACTTTACACCAAAACTAACTCCGGATTCGGGTTCGCCTACCCCAAAAATCCCCAACTAGCTACTTGAATCAGTTAGGAAACGACTGAGTCACGCCCTTCTTACCTTTGTCGAAGTTCGTTTCTACCATAGCCCGCGTCCAGGTTCACTTCCCATCTTGTCGTTTCCTCTAGCTCTTTGCTTTAACTCTAGTTTTCCATCCCCTAGTGTCTCTTCTCCCTCTCTCTTCACCCCTCCTAACTAACGTTCCTCCCTACCTTGTCTACGAACCTATCTACCCGTCCCGATGGTAGTGAATCTTCGGCCTGATATAGACCAAGTTCCTTAGTCTGTCATAATACGACCTCGTGGTCGACAGGAGGGACGAATAGCGCTCCTACTGGCAGCGCACCAACGACATTCAAAGTCAGCACCGAGCGATGCGGAGTCCGCGAGGAGTATGGCGATTAGAACAATAGGTGATCATGACGGCAAGCACCACTACCGCATCGGCCTTCGACGCGGCCTCACACAAGCTTCTCTCTTCAAGGAAACGAAAGGTAAGCCCTCTCGTCAATTTATGTTTGTCAACCTACGCACGGCCCATGCCAATCTTCTCTGTATCGTTCCAATTTTAACGGGTGTCCCGAAGGACTGCAACCAGGCAGTGGTGCCTCAACAGTTCGTGGGTGTATCCACTGAACTAGGCCCTTGGTCATGGCCGGTCCCGAGACCGGTATCGGCCTTGTCCCAAATGAAAAAAAAAAAAAAAAAAAAAAAGTAATAAAAACTCAAATATAATAAATAAAAAAAGCGGACTGGGGAGGGGACCGTTGGTACTTGGTCCTCCCTCGCGGGCCCGTGGTCAGATCCTCCTGCAAAAACTAAAGGGGATAGCCCCACGTAACCCTCAACCCCTCAGTTTATCTCCAATGCGCGCTCCTCTGCTCCTCTCCTGCTCGGTGCTGGCCTCGATCCCAAGATCCGATGGCTGATAGTTCAGTGATGCAACCAATAGGGCTAAGCCCAAGCCTGAATTGGCTGTGCGCTGCCCTGTATGTGAATAGTATGACCGGCCAGCTTGGGCCTGCAGGCGGTGCCCCAGGCCGTTTTCTAACCTACAGCCCGCGTCCAAGGGCCCGGAGGCGCACATTTGTTACTTTAGAGGGCACGGCCTTGCTTGGCTTGCCGTGCGTGCTGCCCCACTAGGCTATGGCTACAGTCGGGCTCCCTTATCCTACCGTACTCATCGAGGGATTGCTTGTTTTACTGCCTTTGGGCCAGAAAGACCCCAACTTCTACTCACTTCGCCCCCAACCCACACTGTCCTAGCTAAAGTCTGCCATGACATCTGCTGTCATTAGCACACAACCATACTTAATACTCGTGTAGCTTTACACTGTGCGTCCCCGAAATGTTGTCCTCCAGTAGGTCAAACAAACCCCGTCTCCTAGTCAACCTTGCCTGATCAACTTTACGCCACCCGTAACTTCGTCCGTGCGTGCGAGGCTGAAACTTTATCCAAGATTCTAACCTAGCACCTACTTACCCTACCGACGTCTCCTAGTTCTCATTGGTCAACTGTTCAGCCGGGCTAACGCGTGCCCACAAAGTGCACGCTCACACACCCTCTAACCAATTTAAAAGCTTGTATCACTCCCTATCTCTGAGAATCGGTTGTGGTCACACAAAAATGGGACACACCCCTAGATATTGTCACCGAGCGTACTTCCTGTAAGCTACAAAAAGGCGTCCAAATACCCTTGTAAGGGTGTTCGAGCCGACAGCGTGAGACACTTAAAACATACGTATTTACATATATATAAAGGGTTATTAATATAGGACGATCACTTCTCACAGTCACGGTGGGACTCATCTCAGCCATATATATATATATATATATATATATATGTATGTTAGCGCAGGCAGTCAAATCCAAAGTCCGAATCACCAAACATACCTGCAATCACATCAAAGATTCAACCAAAAAGTCCATACACTACACGGGGTCAACTTCAACCATTCCCTGCACTCACACCCCTTGCTTTTAGCCATACAAGCCTCACTTTTTGTGCAACTCTCAAAATAAAATACTCAGTACTTTTCTTCAAATGGCCATTCAAATAAAGTTCGGGCGAAAACACAATAAAACCGTTCAAATCACAAGGCTAAAACCTTTAGGTTGAGCGGCAGGAGTGGATTGGAGTTGAATCGTAAACCGACGAGGCGGCGACCGACCTGTTATCAGTGATAACAGAAGATGATACTCGTAGGATCAAGCTGAATCTAGCCCAAATCTTGAATCAATCGTTCAAGAGGATTTGTAACACAAGACAGACCAATCCCCAAGCTAAAATCATAAGTGTATGGAGAATACAGCTCCATAACACATCCTCACCCAGGACCCTTCTACAAGCTAAGCCTAGACCTGCCTCTAAGCCAGTGCCCAACGCAAGGCAGACCTATGTCAGCATTTCCCCTATTCAGGGTGGATTGTCAGAATTGCCACCTGTCAAAATATAATCTAACTTCTTTAAACAAAGAAAATTTCGGCACCGCTTCCCGTAGGAAAAATGTCTTTCCAAAATTTATATCAGCCTGAATATGAAGACAAAAATAGTCTTCAATTTTCCAAAGTTCGATTTTGTCTAACTCCTTGAATTAACAAAAATTTTAGCAGCACTCCCTCTAGAAAAGGAGACTTCCCATATTTCTACTAAGTCATATATAAAATTCACACAGGTTGAACTTTGAAAAGTCAAAATTTGTCTAACTCCTTAGTTTTGCAGAAGTTTTGTCAGTGCTTCTCGTAGAGAAAGTAGCTTACCAAAATTTATACAAAGCCAAGTATAGCAAAAGATCCCAGAAATTTATACAAAGCCAAGTATAGCAAAAGATCCCAGAAAATGCAAAAATTGACCTAAGTAAAATAAAGTTAGCTCATAAAATGCAAAAATGGAACTAACTCCTATCGCTCTAGCACGTGGCGAGCGTCTAAAGCAACTACCTATCAAACTGAAACTCAGACCAAGTAGTAATCTCACTTAGTCACATGCAAGACCAAACCACAAAGGTAAGTACTCTCACCAACCCAAGTCAATCTTGGCAACCAATAGTTCATAGTCTTTCAATGATCTATCCCTTTATACCCAACTTACATAGGGCATCGAGTTAGGCCATTCGTCTTAGAAACAATGCCAACTCCTTGCCTTAGTTATACACGAACAGGTTGCACAACTACTTCTCTCTTCATTGGGCATATGACTAAGTCATTCGTCTTAGAAACAATGCTTAGTCGCCCTGATCTGTTTAATAACCAAGTCGTATATATCTTTCTGAGTTTAATGTTCAAAAGTGGGCGTAGGACTGAGCCATTCGACTTAGAAACAATGCTCAGCCGACCCAAGTTAACTTCAGTTATAGCTCTTTAATTATACTCTCCCAATTTGTGATAAGGCTATAGTCAGACCATTCGTCTTAGAAACAATGTTTAGCTAGCCTTGTTCTTATAAGCATATAGATATATAAATATAGAGAGTCTTATTCCCTTGTTCATGTTAAAATCATGTGGCCTCAGACTTAGACCATTCGTCTTAGAAACAATGTCCAGTCTTTGGCCTGAACCTCCCTCAGAATAAAACAACCAAAAGAGTTGAGCCATTCGTTTTAGAAACAATGCTCAACCCTCTTTTCTCAGCACTGAAAAAAAACAGAGTACTCTGGGTGAAGACCCAGAGACTGTTTAGAAACCACCTAAAATAAACAGCAGCCAGACCATTCGTCTTAGAAACAATGTCTGACCCTTAAAGTTTTCACAGTTAATACCGCAAACGAAACAACAACCAGGCCATTCGTCTTAGAAACAATGTCTGGCTATGGAGAAAACAAGTCAAGAAACACAGCGGCCAGACCATTCAGCTTAGAAACAATGCCTTGTCCTTGGTTGACGCGGTCAAACGCAGGCAGTCTGCCTTTCTCCACCTTCCCCTAGTTTCACCCCTTTTTCTGCTTTCAATCAAAATAAAACTGAAACTTACGCTTCACTGTCATACATTCCTTCAATTTAGTCCGATTATGTCATGAAAAAGGCAAAGTCATAGGGGCAATCTCATGCATACATCAGTCAAACTAAAAGGAGATAGGCAAACAATGGTATAGTGGGGTCATACAGATAGAAAAGAATATACCTGTCAGTTCCCAGCCTCCACAACCTCGCCTAGGTTCCGGTAGAGCTCCCGCAATCGGTGGGCAGACTCCCCACAGAGCCTTGCTGCGGTCCTACGGGTTGCAATCCCGCCTGCCGCCTTCCTCTCGTAACCACAGACTAGACTTAGACTGATAGGGGAAGAAAGAGGAAGATTAAGACTCTCTGATCCCGAAGAGGTGCACTCAGACAGACAGACATGCAGACCAGCAAGCATGCACACACATACAGGCATGCAGAACTTAGTGGCAAGTGGAAAACTCAGCAAGGCATTCCGTCCGTGAGCAAAACTCAGAAATCAGTTGTGTGTCTCAGTCTGTGTTTGGTCGAGTCATCACACTACCCCCCCCTTTAAGAGCGAGGTCCCTTCGAGCGAGTAACTTAGTCTGAGTCCCCGACAAACGCATTGTAAGCAAATAAGGCAAAGAGATTTCGAGAGTACTTTGTTGCAGTTAGCTTTGCAGAGATTTTGGAAACAGCATCAGAGGTGATTTGTCGTTCGTAGGCTTTGACAACGCGAGGACCGCTACGCAGCAGTTCGTTCTTGGAGATCCAGTAGAGATCGTCCAATGGGTGATACATAAAGTGAGCCTGGTACTGTCGGTTACATCCCTTCCCTACGTGTTGTTTGATTCTGTCGATCTCATGACCGCCATCGATTGCACGAGGAATCATGTCTTCACGGTAATCGAAGGACTTAGCATCACAATGGATATACAGTTTTGATGCATGAACGACAGTGTATGTGCGCAAATGAGGTGGCACAACAACTGTGTATGAGGGGCCAAATTCATCATTGCCAATCGCATCCAGAACTTCCCACGGACCATAGTAGAGTGGAAGAAGTTTGCGTGAGACGTCCTCTTCTTCTGAGAATTCAGACATCTTGACCCAGACATAACTTCCTACTTCGATATCCGAGGGTCGGCGCTTCTTGTTTGCATGGTGGATCATTGCGTGTTGTCGCTTGGTCATTGTTGCGATGGAAACTTTGAGCAAGCGATCGTACTTGGCCCTGAAGCCAGGCCTGTCGGGTGTTAAACCAGTTGGCTGTTCAGGGAACAGGTAGGAGACCGGGTTTCAAATCTGCCAACCGTAATGCATCCTGTTTGGTGTCATGCCGGTGGCAGAATGGATGGAGTTGTTGTACAACCCCTTGTCGGAATACAACTCTTCATCCCATGTCTCCTGATCCAGAATAATTAAAGCGCGGAGAAGCTGAAACACATTGTGGTTGATTTCCTCAGCCAAACCATTGGCTTCAGAATGTCGCCCAGATGTCATGCATAGTTTGAGGCCAGGGAGTTGGGACATGAAGTCCTTCCATTCGGTACTTTTGAAGCGCGGGTCCCGATCACTCACAAGAGTTTTCGAGGTTCCGAACTGCAGAATGTACTTCTGTTTGAACTCACGGATCACCAATTCAGTTGGGGCATGAGATGACAAAGGAATCAGATTCAAAAATTTAGAAAAGCGATAAACAATCACCATGACTTGCGAATAGCCATTCTTGCTTCCCTTTCCCATGTCAGTGAAGTCGACGGAGCTAGACTCCCCGGGTCCATCGGGAATGGGAAGGGGTGTGAGTAGCCCTATGGGCTTTTGTCTACATGGTTTGATTCGTTGACAGACTTGGCATTCAGCCACAAACTTTTCAGTTGATCCCTTCATACCGGGTCAATCAAACTGTCTTAGTAGGTTTCCGTACATCTTTGCCATGCTGAAGTGTCCGCTAAGGCCATGAGCCAAGTCCAAGAAGTGTGTGCAGAGAGGCCCATGGTTTGGTACACACAAACGGTCGTGATTCCCATAGCGTCGGAAAACCAGTCCTCCATATTTGTGAAAATCAGGCTGACTGTTGGGGTCAGCCTGTAGCTGCTCAAGGATGGGACTAAGGTCCGGATCCTTGGCAGTATGTTCTACGATCTCCTCCTTCAATTTCTTCTGGAGGTCGCAAGAACCTACAAGGCAAGTCATGTACTCAGGGTGGCGAGACAACGCATCAGCAACTCGGTTATAACAACCCTTTTTATGTCTTAGTTCAAAATAAAAAATGTCAATCTCATGTAACCAACACAGTAGAGTAGGGAACAAAGTGGTTTGCTGTTTGATCCACTTCAAGGTCTCATGATCCGAGAACACTTTGAAGTGGCGTCCCAAAAGATAGTGCTTCCAGTGGTCCAAAGCCATACGCAAAGCATAGAGCTCGCGCATGTCATCTTGTTGCAGCGCTGCGCCAATCCCGTATTGGCTAGCATCCGTAGTGACTACGAATGTTAGTTTGAAATCTGCAATGCGGAGTACAGGGTAACTTACCAAGGCCGCTTTCAAGGTTTGAAATGCGGTCTCACATGTTGCATCCCATGCGTAAGGTATATTCTTACTAGTCATTCGGGACAACGGTCAAGCCACAATAGAGAATCGGGGCACAAACTTCCGATAATATGACGTGAGACCAAGGAAAGAACGAAGTTCGCGCATGTTCGCGGGTTGTGGCCAGTCACGTATGACTTCAACCTTAGTTGCCTTAGGCTCGAGGCCTGCAGCAGATAGATGACGCTATCCCTCCCAAACTCAGATTTCTCTAAGTTGAGATGGAGTTGCATTTTCTTGAGGATGGTGAGCACGTCCTCAAAGTGCTTCATGTGTTCCTCGATAGATTTACTGAAGATCAGAATATCATCGAGATACACTACAAACCGACCAATCTGTTCGCGGAGGACCTTGTCCATGAGGCTTTGAAAGGTGGCTGGTGCGTTCGTGAGGGCGAAGGGCATTACGGTAAATTCGTAAAGCCCATCGCATGTCTTGAACGCAGTTTTCTGCTAGTCTGCCAGATCGACTTCAATCTGGTGGTATCTAGACTTGATATCGATCTTGGAGAAGACCTTGCACCCACCGACAGCATCAAGCAAGTCATCTATGCGTGGCAACGGATATGCATTCTTTCTCGTGATGCGGTTTAGACCGCGATAATCGATACACATACGAAGCTTGCCTCCTTTCTTCGGGACAACAAAACAGGTGCACCAAATTCAGATTCAATAGGTTTGATCCAACCCTTGTCGATCATTTCGTCCATTTGTCTCCGGAGTTCCTCCAACTCGCCGGGTCCCATGCGGTACACGCAGCCCTTTAGAGGAACAGTACCTTCGACCAACTCGATGGTATGTCGGACCGATCGCGTGGGGACTCCATGTGGTTCGGCCAAAACTTCCGGGAATCAGTCAAGCAGATTTGGATGCTTGTTGGGACCGGTGGGGGCGAAAGATCAACAAACGGATCACCTAGATCTGGTCGCAGATTACGAATTGAAGCGACCGAATTTAAAGTAGAATCATTTGGACTAGTAGTGGGTAGAGAAGTTGGAGTATTGGAAGTAGACTCCTTAGATGAAGTAGGATTGATACTAACAGCAAAAGTAAATGGCACATGAGTAGGGCGAACATAGGCAACATACATTTGTTCGTCCTCTTTGTGCTTGCGCCACTTTTTGCAGAATTGCATGGCATTGAGAAAAATCACTGGGGATTCGCGCTTCTCATCCAAGATGACGGGAAGCTCGTTCCCTTGAGCATCTTTGACCATGAAAAGTGACTCCTTCCACTTGGTCCATTTGCATTGGGACTGCAACCAGCCCAAGCCAAGGACTGCATCGAAGGGACACTTGTCAAGGACAATGCATGGGTGACTGTCTTCTCCTTCTCAAAGGTAGTGCGCACACCTTTGACTACATGCGTAGATGAGACAACTTCCTAGTTGCCTTCTTGAGTTCGGCAAGGGTTCTGCAGAGGCACTTGCTTCATCCCCAAGTCCACTTTGCGTATCCCGTGTGGTGACATAAAGTTAGTTGTTGCACCACAATCAATCAAGACACGAAGATAGCGGTGGTTTATGAGAAGCTTGAAGAAGATTAACTTCATTGTCCCTTGAGCACGTTGATGTTTCATCTCAACCCAATGCTCTAAGTGATAGTGGAAGTCAATTGTCTCAGACTCCTCCCAAGGCTCAACATACAAAGCATGACATGCTTCAGTTCGGAATCAGCAGATGATGGGGCTTCAAGAGAGGACTGCTGATTTGCATCAGATTCAATCTCCCTCGCCGTACAGGGTGTTGAGCCAACTCTACGCCCGATTCTGGTTTCCCTGCAGCCTATAGCAATCTTGTACCTTATGGTTCGTTTTCAAGCAATGCAGGCAACCTCCCTTCTTCATTCTAGCCTTCCATTCAACCTCACTGATCCGGAGGTCTACCCAAGGTTTAGTAGTTGCATCCTCCAATTTTGCTGGGTTTTTGGCTCCCTTTGGAAGTGCGACGAAGCTCCTTACTGAATTCCTATTTTGGTTTCCCTTCCCATGGGCAGTCTTTTTAAAGGCACATAATTTCTCATCATCATTATTTCTGTCAATCTCTTGAGTTGAAGAGCAGGTTGTATCAACATCCTGTTCTTGGTCGTCGCCAAGAGTGGGGTCATCTGCTTCGGCCTCCCCTTCCCCTTCCCCTTCCAGCAAGTCAAGCGAAGCTAAGCGATTGCTGCCACAAAATCATCCGCGAACAAAAGGCTTTTTGCTGCCTGTTGCGGTAAGGAAGTCTCCTGCCTCCAAACTGACTACATCCTTCATTAAAGAGAACCAGTCAGTATAACCGAAGAAATCCCTGCCTAGGCGATTAGCCAAGTGAGTGGGAACCGTACCTTCAACTACATCCAAGCATGATTGCGCAGTCAGCTCCAATCCTGGCATTGTAAAGAGCTTGCTGACATGCAATTGCAATTTATGCATGGTGCCCTACCACTTGCTACACTTGAGTTCATCAAGTTGTATCCTTACCCTTGCAGCAACATGTGGGTCCTTATATTGTGCAACGAGTATGTCTTTCAGAGTGGTGACCGGCGTGACTTTAAGCCACTCGGATAGGTTGATCTTTGCATACCCAACTTGCATGGCTTGGACTTCAAGGAAGCCCCTTACGACAGGCTCGACGTTGGTCCCCAAGATCAAGGACTGGCTTACTCTTTGAGTGCCTTGTACTTCAAAGTACGCTCTCATGGAGCTGATCCAGAACTCAACGTCCTCCTTGCCGTCATACTTAGACGGTATCATCACCGCCTTCCTGTCCATGTATGGATTGCCATAGCTAGGTCCAGCTATTGCTGCCGGATCCGATCCCAGGGCTGCGGCAGTTGCAGAACTTCCTGCGCTGCCGCTTGTAACGACAATGGGAATTGCACTTGTCGCAGGTCCTAACTAAATCACCAAGCTCATCGAAGAAGATTGAGAAGAAGGAGAGGAATGGAGGGGTGCAAAGGTGGAACAAGAAGAGAACTTGAGAGTGGGGACTGATGCATGGCTGCCATTTGTTGGATCTGATCGCGGTGCTCTTTGGCCATGACTGCCATTTGAGTACGCATCTTACTCATTTCCTCAAGTAACTGGGACTTCACACTTTGAAGTTCGTTGAGCAAGTGGTAATCAACAAGAGCACGTACATACACAACCAGATCTTTCTTAAGGTCTGCATCAGATACATTCGAAACCGTTTGAAAAATGGCCTCAAGTTCATCAGCGACTGTTTTCCGCTTTTCCTCTTCTGCCTTCTCCTCCTCAACCATCTCTTTCTGATAGAGGGCCTCATACAACGGTCTATCATTCTCATTCGCTGCATCCATGCGGGGCTTTAACATATCCGAAAGTTTGGTTGGTGCCATGTTGGAACCACTAGTTCCTTCTGTTGCCATGACTTCTTTCACTCTTCTCTTTTGTCCGCGCGTCTCAACGGGCATGTAGTGGACTTCAGCAAAAGAAACAAACAAAGTACAGAGAAGAAGATAAAACTCCTAGCCGGAGCGGAAAATATTTGGACTAGAGAGCAACCAATAAAAACAAATCAAAGAATACAATGTTCAGAAGACAGTTCTGGTTCCGCGTTCAAGTCCGGTCAGACCAAGTACAAGATCCCCTTGAGCCTAATCCAACCGGCACCGTCAAAGTACAACAAACCAGACTACAAGTAACATCATACAGCAATGGAGAATTGAGTGGTGTATAAGGTGCAGGTCAAGCATTGGATTGTGTGTCATTAGTCTGACAAAGCATCTCAATCGAGATCCCCTCGGCAGCGAGGGCTCTAATAAAAAAGAAGATTATCGTATCCCAGAACAGAACAGAGAGTGAGACTGCGTCAACAGATTTGGGTCCCAGGGGCCCTTCTTGTTTGGGCCCGGTCCCACTGGGTCCCAAGTAGGTCGTGACCAAGTCCCAACCAAGCAGAGTACCTCAAGGTCCTACTTTCTGCCTCTACCGTACTGAAAAACGAATTTCAACTTCAAGAGAGAACCTACAGACTACATCCATTCACAAATGAAAAGACAAAGCACTGTAGAAAGATGTGGCTTTCAAAGCAAGATACTTCATTTCTACATCCAGCAGGTTAGTAAGTAGTAAGCACACCAATGCACACAACCAAGACTTCAGAGGAGTAGGAAAGAGACCCAGAAGTACCCCAACAGGACAAACAACACCATGCACGCATACATGTGCGACCCTTAGGTGCGCGACACTTACCTGAGTGGCCCAGACTCTGAGATGAAGTATAACTCACCCCCCTTCTCATGTAGTGTTCCTAACACTATTTGCCTCTACACTAGTGTCCTATCATGTAGGAGGGTCTCACTTCCAACACCAATGTGCAACGTTGAATCCCCGCCGATGTTGAAGAACAAAGTAGTAGCTTGCAGTCCGTAGATGCAGAATGGCTACTTGAGGGGAGCCCTCAAGTCACCAAGTGTCTCCCTTAGGTCAGATTCCAGGTGCGAGTGCCTCTCACTGTCACCTCTCTCAACTTGTCGCATGAAGTCCTCTTGATGTGTCTCGCCACCACTTACATACTCACAATCAACCTGGTCAGGTTCAATGCTGACCCAACATGACCTAACCAGGTGTGGGCAGCTTCCCTAAGCCACGCTGCCCCACTTCCCACTTCGGACCAACCCTAACCCTAAGTGGTTAGCTCTTACCACTTAGGTTAGGGTTAGGGTGGATAAGTCAACTCTCACCAGCAAGTAGAATCCGCTCTAATACCAATGTTATGATCCTGGCCAATTTCGAGGTACACATTCATCAGATAGTATAATGTCGTCCAACTGCAGAAAGAAATGAATGAACTTGGGAGGAAAGAGAGGGTAAGAAGAAGAAGAAGAAGAAAGAAAAAAGAAGAAAGAAAGAAGAAGACGACGATGTACACCAGCATAGACAAATGACAAAGCTCTTCTTCTTTGCCCAACACTCTCCTTCTCCTTCACTCCTCCTCTCTTATTCATACAAGAAATAGTAGTACAATGTTGAATGGCTGATCCAGAATCATGTCCGAGTTCCTCTTCTACTGCAGGTATCACTTGAGGTCCACCATAGACATGGGCGCCTCCCTCAGTCTTCACTCTCATAGGCCGAGGCTATGGCGGACTACTGGGCCTTGCCCTGATGTCCAAAGGACAACCCAAAGCAGCTATGGCTGCTCCAGCTCAGGCCGCCATGCCCGACTCTACCTCGAAGCTTCTTGGTGTGGCTCTACCCCCGCTGGGGTCTTCCTGCTGCAGCGCCCACCAAGGTGATGAAGATGGCTGCCACCATAGCCAGGTAAGTACCTCTGGCCCTCCCCCTTCCCCCTGCTCTTCTTCCTCCTCCCTGTCCTTGCTTCTTCCCCAGCAGTACTGCTCCAGCCAGCGCTCCAACCAGTGTGTCGCCAAACTTGCACACCGACAATGAGGCTGGGCTCTTCGCCCGGCCTGGAGATATAGCGGCCTGCTTGCCTCTTGGGCGGTGACTTCCAGGCCGCTTGGCCTTCCCAACAACCAGTACCTCCTCCCTTTCGGAGGGAATCATCATTGCAGACTCTGATATTGCCCGTACAGGCCCTAGACTCAGACTGGTTGGACTGGTACCCGCCTAGACCTAGCCTACAAGGCTACAACTACTGGGCCTCTCAAAATGCCACTTTTGTCTTCTTCTGCTCGGCCTCCAGTACCCGCACATCTGCTACCTCTTCAGGGTGCGGTACCGGCCTACCTGCTACACGAGTGTTTTCCCCCGTCGCAATCCCTCAACGTCACGACCACAGGTAAGTACCGGCCCTGAGGGCCCAACGAACGGTCAAGTACCCTTGCGGGTCACACACACACTCAAGCCAACCAGCCCTCAGACAGACATGCAGACCAGCAAGCATACACACACACACAGACATGCAGAACTTAGTGGCAAGCGGGAAACTCAGCAAGGCATTCAGTCCGTGAGCAAAACTCAGAAATCAGCTGTGTGTCTCCGTCCGTGTTTGGTCGGGACATGACATAATATCTTTTGTTTGTTTAGGATTCATAAGACCTATTTTTGTCATTTCCCATTGAGCCCTGAGTTCTGTTTGTACAAATTGTTGAATTATTTCTGCCATCTCCTTACCTCCAATCTTCACACCTTAGATTGTGTTAACACATCTTTTGTGCCACAAAGCCCACAAAACCGCTTTCCTTCCTATTTTAAAGAAATTCTGTTGAAAATTGGATACTGAAACCAGAGGCGGATTCCAGTGACCCAAGAGGATAGCCCTCCAGTCCCAATGCCAGGATTGCACCTGGACATTGCAGAAAAACAGGTTCAATTGTTTCCCTAATTTTCCTACTGGGAAAGGCCTGAACACATGAGTGACACCATGGTAGAGCCAAACCTCTTTGTTCCAGTGTAGAGCAGTCTATCAACCAAGCATTAGTTGGTAAACATCTATGATTTATCTGCCATTGCAATGATGCAGACTTTGCAGGTCTTTCCTTGAGTCCCTGGCACCACTTAACTGGTTTGAGTAGGTCCTTATAGATGTTGAGATGACACGCCCAGCGATCTTGCACAATATCTTGAACATTTATTTTGGGTCGCAATAGCCTATAGGATGCCTTAGCCGTCAGGGATTGTAATCTCTGAGCTTTACACCTCCTATTAGCATGCCAGATCCAATCGGCCGGGTCCAAAGTAAGTTCCGGAAAATGATAGCGTGGAAGGAAAACTGTCCATCCTTTGGTGGATGGGCAGTATAATGTCCTGACTCTGTATACTGTATCAAACGGGAAGAATACTACGAATGTCCTCATGTTTTTCAGCCACTCTTTCCAAAGCCTGCTGGCACCTCCTTTCAACCCCTCTAATTTTATGTGCTTTTGACAAACTGCAAGACCTTGGTTCCTGTCATTACCCTGCCGTCTATTTGTTTCCTGAAATCGACACTTCCAAATAGCCCACAGCAAAACAAAAGACAACAAATGCCATGTCCTCATCTTTTTCAGGCGCTCTTTCCAAAGACGGCTGCCACCTTCTCCGTGCAACCCTCCTAATTCTATTTGCTGTTTTACAGACAGTCAAAGCCTCGGCTCCTGTCATTACCCTGTCAGCATACGCTATATGCCCAACTTCTCTCTCTCTCTCTCTCTCTCTCTCTCTCTCTCTCTCTCTCTCTCTCTCTCTCTCTCTCTCTCTCTCTC
>BFEA01000191.1:1581981-1595849 GCA_003427395.1 Chara braunii
TCTCTCTCCTCTGGTCTCTATCTCTTTGCAAGTGCTTTCATTTCTTTCGCAATTGGGTGGCATTGTCTTTCATTGTGAATTTGCACTTGGGAAATGACCAGGATCGTAACACTCCTGTATATTTCGATGAACACTTGTTTCTGGTTGTTCGGGGTTGTTGTAAACGCGATTGTGATTCTTGGAACAAGTACTCTGGATTGACTGGAGGCGTGCGAGGGATTGCAGAATTGAAAGTCGTTTCTCAATTCTCTCTGTGTTTTGTGCTTCCGTTGTGCATATCTTTGCTCCGGTTTTGTGTGGATTTGCCTCCTTCGAGTCTACTCTGCAATTGCATGCGTGTATGGGAATGTGTGAATTCGTTGTGGATTGAAGTTCAATAGGGTATATAAAAACTGCATACCCGCCCTGTAACTGGGCATGCATCATTTGCACCCGGCACAGTGGGGGTGCCATAACGCTTGAATCGCAGTGCAGCCCAATAGCGATACGTTTGCAATCAGACTCGCTTTCTTCTTCACTTTTCATACATGCGAACAGATCGCGAATTCACACTGGCGCAGCGCGCCCACTCAAAACTCAGAGATACGGAAATCGAGAACACAGTTTGGACACAAACTCGCTTCGAAAGGCTATGGCGCCTCCGCGCCTGTACATCCCAACTCTTGATACTGTTTCCAATGCCACCATTCACACCAACTCAACTCTGGATCACCCTGAATACCCCACGCACACTCACTCTGTATCACACACACACACTAACAGCTATCTCTAACCTATGGCGGCTATGGCCGCTCGCTACTACTACTATGGCCACGCTATCTTCTTCCGGCCCTCTTCGACTTCGGGCGCTCTGCAGACCACCTCGCACAAGACGCTGGGGCAGCGCTTCCGCATGGCTTATGCAGCGAATGAATGAATGGTTGGACGCTACCTTTTCTGTAAGTCGCTGGTCTGCCCTTTTCAACCGGGCCCATGGTGCACACAGTTCCTCATGGTACTTGCTGACTGTACAAAGGAAGACTGGGACGAGGTACCGCTGACTAAGCGAAGTTGGACTTAACACTTGCCCACTTGCCTCTGGCCTACTGTGTATAACGTGAGAAGAAACTTGAAAGGTCACTTCCGGAACTTCCGGAAGTTTGCGGACTTGGCCTTTCAAGACTGTAGCAGCTACGACCTTGACCTTTCAGGACTGTAGCAGCTACGACCTTGATCAGAACTACAACAACTATGACCCCTACTGCGACAGGTCTAAGGCTCAAGACCCGATAACGACTCAGACCTACGATAGACAACTCTCAACTACTAACACACAGGTCACGGGTTCAAGACTCACAGGTGCAACTTGATACTGTACACAGGTAGTGTAGGATAAGGTGAGATCTGGGGATCGAGCCCTGGGCTCCGCATCTGTGTTTGCAAAAAGGTGAAAACCGTTTCACATTGCAGTCTAGCCTCGGTAAACAGCAAACGGAGTTCCCCTTTTTGCCTCTACTACGGCCACTGCCCTAGGTTCTGATCCATAGAATGTCGTTTCAAACAACCAGCTTGGTAGCCACCTAGAAAAGCCTTCGCCAGTATACGTGGAGGGCACAAAAAGGCTTGGCGTATTGGACCCAAGATGGTACCGGGGGGCTGAACCAAATTTTGAGCTCCCCAGCTTTGACGATTTCTAAATTTCATTTCTGCTAATGGAAAGTTTTCGGAAAAATCAGAGATACCAGGGAAAGATATTGGATTTTTTTTGGGGGGAAAAAAAAAAAAAACACTTTCCCCCACTAAAAATAATTTGGCCAAATGCAGCGAGGGTGTGATATGGATGCCATGGCAGGTGGTGGAGACCATTCCCTAGGGCTTATTAGGAGGAGTGGTGGCAGCAGAGTGGGTTGCTAAAGTGCGGCTATCGTTGTCAAAACTGACGCTTTTTCGTGGAAGCCGGAGTTCATTGAGAAGAGGATTGCACGGGGTGCAACAAGGCTGGATCTGGTAGAGTCGGGCTCTTAAACACCCCTTAAAGTTGAGCAAAAGCGCAAGGGAATGACAATTTCCAATGCGGAGCGGCGAAGGAAGAAGGTCGGAGAAGCGTAGAAGGTTGTTGCAGGCACAGCCAAGGATGGATCCTGAGATCAGAGTGGTTCCATGGAACATAAACGGGCTTGCGCAGATTTTGGAAAACCAGGACAAATGGAATAATTTCGTCTAATACTTAGGATGGTTTGGACACAATCCGTCGGATTTCGTATGCTTACAATAAACTCATTTGACTACATCAAAAGAGCCTGAGCAAGTCAAGAATAGGATTTTAAGAAAAATGAGATGGGTAGCGACAGACTTCTCCACGCTCACATTCGGAGGGGGTGGCAATACTCCAAAACAAGCGGGCCTCTGCGGTAAAGAAGTTAAGGATAGGAGAGGCGTGGGTAGATAACAGAGAGGGGAGATGGGTCAAGTTGAATTTTCTATTTAAGGAAGAGCAGTTTACGTTAGTATCCACCTATGGACCCAATGTATTTCAACAAAGGGCACAACTAGTAGACGAATTGCAAACCATAATAGATCAACTAGACACATTGCAATAGCAGGTGATTGGAATCCCACACTGGAACCGGCCAGAGATAGAATGTCAGGGGGTAAAAGCGTGGGAGAGGGTGCACTAGGAGAGGAGGCACTCTCAATTCATAAGATGATGACGTCGTTATTTCCCTGAGGAGGACAATTTACCTTTTACAAGAGGAATAGGAGTCAGCATGTCTCAGCATCGAGAATAGACTATTTTTTGATTTCTCAAATGGTCATATGTATGATCCACTCTGTAGGTATAGGCCAGCTTCCTTACTTTAGTGGACTAGACCACAAACCTATTTTTCTGGACTTAATCACATACAAGCAAGTTAGAGAGGAAAAGGTTTCTATAAAATAAATAATTTGATTCTGCAAACTCCAGAAATAAGGTGGGCCATTGTGCAAACTTGCCTAAACTATGACTCGGGCAACCAGTCTTTCCCAGAGCTCTTAAACGCTATCAGTCGAGCATCGGCGACAACAGCTAGACAGCTAGCGAACAAAAGAAAGGCCCGGGAAGCGGAGCTCCAGCATGCATTGCGAATAGTAGATCGTAACCTGGTTAAGAACCCAGGAGTCGAATTGTATGAGAGAATATGACAGGTAGCAAGGGAAGAATTGGGAGCATGGGAACGCTGGAGGATCAGAGGTCTACAGATGAGGGCAAGAGTTAATGAATGGGAGGAGGGAGAAAGAATGACAAAATGTTTCTTTCACAAAATTCGAACCAAAGGGAGAAACTCAATAATAGAACGGCTTCAAACAACGGAAGGGCAAGTGTCAACATCGGAGGGGATGGTCGCGGTGGCTCAGCAGTATTATAGCACTTTATACACTTCAAGGGAGTGGGAGCACCCGCAACAGCAGGTTCAAGAAGCCAAGTCAAAGTTCTTAGCCTACTTAGAGAAGACGGTGCCTAGCGAACAGGCTGAGATGCTAGAAGCCCCTCTCACTCAGGAGGAGATGTGAGAAGCGCTAAAGTCAATGTCACCCAACAAGACTCCAGGTAAAGATGGTTTGTCAAGGGAATTTTGGCTCGAATTTTGGCCTATCCTAGGGAGTGAATACATGTCTTACCTAGATACGGTCTGGCAAGCAGAGGGGCTGGGCCAGGATCCGGCCACAGGGATCGTCATGTTGTTGTATAAAAAGGGGACCTCGAAGATATAAGGAATTACAGGCCTATTACCCTGCTGACTCTCACACACAAGATCATAGCGAAGGCTCTAGCTAACAGACTCGGAAAGGTAACTAGGGGTTGTTTCCATATGGATCAGACAGGCTTTATCCCATGTCGTTTTATCCTGGACAACGTCATGACTTTGTCAGAATCCGTACGCTATACTAAGGATAAGAGAATCAATGAGGCAATACTGTTTTTTTACTTCGAGAAGGCGTACGACCAAGTGGATTGGAGTTTCCTCCAGCAGTGTATGGAAAGGATGGGGGTCAGCCCGAATTTCAGGAAATGGATAAGGGTTCTATATAATGATGCGCATGGGCAAGTTTAGGTGAACGGTCATTTGTCGCAGAGTTATAGGATGTCGAGGTCAGTACGCCAAGGAGACCCCTTAGCAGCTCCCATCTTTTTGTTCATAATGGAGGCGGTGGCATCATTTATCAGAAAAGATCCCTCCATCCAACGCTTGACACCAGAACCGGACCAGCAGGGCAGACTGATCCAATTGTCGACGACGCTCCTGTTTGCTGATGATTTAACGGTGCTGATTCGAGCCTCGACCTCATCATTTGAGGCCCTCACGAGAGCTATGCTGGCATTCCAACTGGCATCTGAAATGAGAATAAACTGGCCTGAGGCAATAGGTTGGTGGCTGCACTACGGGGAGGGATAGGATCAGAGACCGGAGATCACCCTGGAGGGAATGCAGTGGGTAAGGACAGAGGAACCACTTCGTTATTTGGGAATCAGGCTAGCAGAAACGGGTCCTCACCACTCTATGGCTCCAGAGATCTTAGCAAAACTTCTTACAAAGTTAAGTGTTTGGGCAGATATTTATACCCCTTTGTTTGGAAGAGCGTTAATTTTAAATGCTTCCATTTTTTCGATGTTGTGGTACGTAGGCACGATTTGGACACCACCGAATCAGGCCATTAAGAATTTAAGGAGGTCAGCAGCCTTCTTATGGGCAGCAAATCCTAACAAGCAGAATGTCATATCTAAGGTCGCGTGGAATCACGTCATCAACAAGAAGGAGCAAGGGGGTTTGGGCATATTGGATCCGGAACAGCAAATCAAGGCGCTGCAAACGAAGTGGGTTCTAAAGCTTATCACTCATCCTCAACTTCCATGGGCTCCTCTGGCCTTAGAACACATTAGAAGACTGGCCAAATACAAAACACCGCCTAATATGACAGGGTTGTACTGGGTAACGAGCGAAGGATGGGCACGAAAGCGAGGGAACAAAGGGGAGGGGATACCCGGGCCAAATGAGCGTAGGGGGGGTTCCTATTGGGCTCAACTCCTTAAGCTCTGGGGAGAAATTTTCCCAGCAAGAGTCAGGGAACCAAGCAACAGAGAGGAGTTGCTCCGTCAACCGCTATTCTGCAACCTTTTGATCAAGGATCAGCAGGGAAGGTCGCATACCTTAACAGCGAGGGACTCTAAATGGGGAACGTGGGTGGAACATGGAGTCTGGCAGGCCAGACATGTATGGTCAGAGGAGAAACAACGATGGAAGACAGCAAGAGAACTTCGATACGATATGAAGGGCACACACAGGTTGTAAAAAAACTTGATATGATGTCCTCATATCGATCCCATTGGAATGGGTAACTCTGCTAGAGAAAGGCCCGCAATGGGAGAAGCGGGATTGGGCCACGTGGTTACACGAGGATAAGCCAAAGGAGGCTTTCAAGATAAGAGGTAAGACGGGGCCGAAGGATGCATGGTTATTGGCTGATAAGTTCGCAATAGAGGAAACAGGGAACACCACCAGTCAATTGGATAAGACATCTACTACCCCGATTTCAATCTTAATAAGCGCAGTGCGAACGGTCAGAGTGGTGGAAACTGACAACGATATGATCTATGCTCCGGATACGGCTCTGGAGGACTTGGAAGTGGATCCGACAGAATGGGCATGGAACATCAGGGGAGGGGTGTTGAGGGTGGCTAGAAGAATAAGCATATTGCACTACACAACTAAACTGGGATACAAACTTAGAAGAAGGTCTCACCCACTGGCGGAGTCACTGGCTGCTCGTTGGGAAAGGAGGTTGGAAGTCCCCAAGATGCAGGATGCTAGGCTACTGTGGCCAGAGCTGAATAGCATAAGGTTGGGTCGGGTCAAAAGCTTGCAATGGCTGATTTTCCATGTGGCGCTCCCGGTCAATGCATGGTTGTACGAGCGCCGCAGTCAACACCAAAGGGATCAGGTCAACTACAGGTGCCACCTCTGCACGGCCGAGGGGATGGAATCCTTGATTCATTCTGTTACAATGTCCGGAAGCGGCATATGTGTGGGAAGCAGCCAGGGAACTGTGGGGAAAAACCTCAGATATTCCTTTTCTGGAGGATAGGAGGATCCTCCTCACCGGGATGGATCTTCCCAAGACAAAGCAACCGGGACAGAGAAGGGGATTCCAATTACTGAGACAATATGCGTTGTGGACCATTTGGAAGAGGAGATGTCATTTGACGTTAGGAAAGGGACATGCATAGACAGGAGGCTAAACAAGTTTTTCATAACCTTCTGGAGGCAGATATCACGGCCCAATGGCAAAGAACAAGGCGACAAGCTCAGCTAAATCCGATGAAAGCACGGGAGATATTTAAGACTTTTAGCCAGGTAACGTTGAGTAAGGGAAAGATAGCAACCATTGAAGGATACAAATTGGTCTTCCATTGGTTCGAGAATAAAAACCAGCTGGGGCAAGAATACAATGTTAGGCTCATAATGGTAAACTTCAGTTCCGATAGGAGGGAAGGTGTAGCACCCTAAACTCAATTTTCTAGGGGGTCACTAGGGTTTAGGGTTTAAGGAATAGAGGGAGATGAAGAAATGGTACTCCGAACTTAATCTTTCTAGGGGGTCGGTTAAAAAAAAAAAAAAAAAAAAAAGTAAGTCAAGCTTAGGTAGGTAAGGTTCATAAGTCACTCCAATCTACACGAGGATTGAGTAGGGTCTTAAAACATAGGAAGTAGTCAGACAAAGGGGTAGAGCGGAAGGAGAAACGATAGCAGTAGGTTTTAGGGTTTAAGGGAAGGATAGTTGGAAAGTGAGTGGGGAGGGAGAAGTTAGGTAGTGGTAACCTAGGGGTAGGATGGTCAGTTCTTTTAGCTCCAAAATGCAACCTAGAGACAGGCTGGCAGTTTCTGTCATCTATTGCAATTTGTCTTTTGTTAACCCAGCTTCGTCCCTGTGCAGGAACAGCATGTAGCTTGGCAGGAGAAAGGGACATTGGACCCGGTTTCCAGTATGAGCCTAATCTGGGTAATGGCCCCAGTCTTCCGGGTTGAGTTGTGGAGGGATTCCCGGCCTCCTTTCGCGTTATATATTTATAAAAAAAAAAAGACAACCACAATGACATTCAAGAAGGGACTTGTCACTATGGAGTTCAAAACACACAACGGTTTCCGGAAAAAAAAAAAAAAAAAAAAAAATCAGGGCCGCTGTGACACGGTAGGCCTGATTTTCAGGCTGGACAGACCAAGGTAGGTGAAAATTTAAGGTGCGACAAAAGTAATGCAAGGAAAATGAGCGATAGCGAACTTCAGAAACCAAGCAGCATCATACACATGAGACCAGATAGTCGTGACCTCGAACCGAAAGCAGAATTGCAACACGAGTCCCACCAAATAAGAGCACAACAAAAGCTCGTAAGTGACAATGTTCGAATAGTCTCATCATCATCAACAAAGAACCGATGTCGACATCCTATCTGGCGCTCTGCGCCCAGACTACAAATGGCAGATCATATCTAGCCTATCTACAATGCCGCTGGTGACGTCAACAGCTCCCCGAAGTACGAGCAGATCTCGGCCAATGCCGATCGCCTCAAGCACCAGGTATGTCTCTCGTATCACTCACAACCCCGATCCCCCACTCACAGATGCACGCGCACCCGAGGACCACCATGCGCCTTATCCAGCATACAGCAGTGCAGCTCTATGGCTGCCAGCTCATCCAGCTCACCCGTGAGCGCGTGAGCGCTGGCCAGCGTATAGCGCAGCAGCGCTTGCGCAGCATGCAGCCAGTGCCCGAATACCAACTCTAGAGGCAGGCCCATTCCTAAATGGAAGTGGCCTGCCTGCTGCGTGCGGCCAAGCTGCCCTGAGCCCCGGCCCGGAAGCTTCCGGTAGAACCCGAGAGGCTGTGCCTCTGTCCAGACGAATCAGGCCCTGGGCCTGTGGTGGTTACCGGTGCCCAACTGCCCGTGGCCTATGTTCGTTCCATGTTGCGTATCTGGCCCAGGGCCTGCCTCAGTTACATACGATAAAGGCAGCCTGGGCCTGGGCGCTTTCAACCAACTGGCGCTGCGCAACTGCCTGAATTTTCCCCCAGTTGCGTGGTAGTCCAAAATAGGCCTAGGTCGGGCCTGCCTTCACTTAGGGCGGCCGACCTGGCTGGGCCCAGTAGGACTTACCGAGGCCTTGTGCCTCACATTCCCTCCTCCATACTTTGCTAGTCCTCTGAGAAGTTCATTCAATCTGGCGCTTTCCTTTCTGCCGTAACTTCTCGTAGTGGGCGACAACCTGTGGAGCGGTCTGCATCAGTTCCTCCCGTTTAAACCATCTATCCTCCTTAGGATCTGTGTGATGTCTGAACCGAACGCTATACTGCAGCTTCGGTTTCGGAGGACGTCCCCTGCCTGTGGGTCTTGGAACTGGCATTTCCCTGTGATCCACGATATCATCGATGTCGACTTCTCCATCCATGGTTGGGGGCAGCATTGAGCGACGAGAAGGAAACTGGTCAGTTTCCTTGAAAGGAGCGCTTGGAGGCATGGAAGACTGGGTAAGTACGAAGGTGACCAGGGATCTGAACTACATATGAAGGTCCATCCGGATCATCCCCAACGATATCTAGAACCTCCCAGGATCCAAAGTATTGTGGCATGAGCTTGCCGGAGATCCCATGCTCCTGTCCCAGTTTTGAGGACTTAACCCAGACTCTGTCCCCTACCTGAAATGTAGATGGGCGGCGGTGCTTATTCTCAGACTCTATCATCACCGCCTGTGCCCTGTGCATCTGTTCTACTGCCTGCTGCATCAGTTCATATCGATAGGCAAACTCTAGTGTGCCAGGTGCAGCAGTTGGCTGATTCCCACGTAGTAGGAAGTCCAGTGGTAGTCTAGGCAAGAAAGTTAGTAGCAGACTGTTAGGGCTCACCCCAGTGGCGCTGTGCACAGCGTTGTTGTACAGGCTGGCAATGAGAGCAAGTTTCTCATCCCAGTCAACCTGATTGGGCTTGATATAATACCTCAGCAGGTGTTGAACGGCACGGTAAGCTGCTCTGCTTGTCCGTTTGCCTCTGGGTGGTTCCCGGAGGTCATCTGCAGCTGTGTACCCTGTTCTGCAGCTGCAGCCTTCCACACTCACTTGTGAACCTGACATCCCTGTCACTAACAATAGACTTAGGAAGTCCAAAGTCCCTGACCCAGTTCTCCTTGAAGAGTTTAATCACATACTCGGTCTTGGCTGTTGCAGGCATTGCGACTAACCTAGCATACTTGCTGAACCTATCCACAATGGCATAGACGTATCGCATTCCACTCTTGCTGGTGACCAGCGTATCCATGAAGTCCATGGACAGGCTCTCACCAGGCCTTCCCAGTATCGGAAGGGGCTTAAGAAGCCCAAGAGGGGCCTGTGTACGTGGCTTGTCTCTCTGACAAACCTGACAAGTCTCCACGTACAGCTTGGCGTCTCTCATCATTGTGGGCCACCAGAACTGCTGCAGCAAATTGGCCGCAGTCTTCTGGTAACCAAAATGTCCTGTGGCATCATGACATTCGCCTAGAAATAAACTACGCAAAGACTCCTGATTAGGCACACACAAACGTTTATTTGCGGCCTTCTCAAGGAACAGCAGGCCATTGACCAACTCAAACTCAGCTGAAGTCGCTTTGTCCTTCGCCTCGAGTCTGCGTATGATCTCAGCCATAAACGGATCCTCGCGATAGGCTTCCACCAAAGAGCGAGTAACATCGTCCGCAAGCCCAAACTCAGTAATCAGCGCACCTAGAAAGTCTGGCCTACGCGACACCGCATCAGCAACTTTGTTGTACTCTCCTTTGATGTACTGGGGCTCGAAGTCATACTGCTCAATGACTTCGATCGAGCGTTTCAGCGCATCAGAAAGCACAGGCTGGGTTCTCATCCACTTCAGGGTCTGATGATCAGTCCTGACGGAACCTCCCAAGGAGGTAGTGTCTCCAGTGGGTTAGCGCTTTGTAAATCGCATAAAGCTCCTTCTCATAGGTGGACTTGGCCAACTTCTGAGAGGGCATTATTTTTGACATGTACTCAACAGGCCTCAAATTGGGACCCTCCTGCTGCACGAGCACGGCGCCTATGCCATATTGGCTAGCATCTGTGGTTACTATTAACGGCTTGTCAAGACCTCATAGTGTGTCAGAGCATGCTTGTTACGGACTCAGCCACGGATTGATCCCTGGTCCACGGGGTACCACCCACCAAGCTGCTATTCTATTTTTTTTGAGTTTCTGATCTCCGGTTCCTTACTGTTGGCGCCCTGTGCAGTTGGTGCCCGTTCTCAAATCCCACCTCTGTCACTTTCGGATTCCGTAGTTGGCGCCATCCGGCATTCTGGCGCCCAGGCTCAGACCTTCGATTTTCATTTCAGCCCCGAGGCAAATTGCAGTTTTGCCCTCGGACTCAACTCGAGACCGGTACTTAAGACCGGACTCAAGCTAAGTTCGGGGACTCAGTTTTCAGCCTCAGTACTTGCGCTTCAGTGTGACTTGCTGCGACATTGTGTACGGAACCAAGCGTGCGAATTTGCCACTTTGTGTTCGTGTCCGTCGAGTCGTGTCGAGTCCGTGTCGAGTTGCGTGAGTGTGTGTGTGTGTGTGCTCTCACTCCCTCCCTCTCCCTTCCCCGACCTCGCTACTCTGCCTCAGCCCCGTCACACTGGTATCCGAGCGACTTCGGCCCTCCCTCCCGCCCTGATTCATCGTCGTCGCCATCGACCTCGTCGTCGTCACTGCCACGTCATCATCATCGTCGTCGACCCCGTCGCCGTCCTTGCCACGTCATCGACATCATCGTTACCTCGTTGCCGCCACCGTCGTCGCCAGGTCATCCACATCGTCGTCATCGTCGTTGCTCCCACATCATCGTCAGCATTCCCTCGTACCCTCTGCCACGTCATCATCACCACTCCCGCCGCCATCGACAAGGCACAGGTAAGCCCCCGACAAACTTTTTTTTTTCTTTCATTCTTCCCCGTTTCTTCCTCTTCTTTTTCCCCTTCTCCTTCACCATCATCGTCCACATTTCCTCTTCCCCCTCCCCGTCGTCATCATTTCCCCCTTCTTCTTCATTGTTTCTTCTTCCTATTCTTCTTCTTCCTTTTCTTTCTCCCTCCCAATTCTTCTTCTTTTCCTCCTTCTGCCTCTGATTGTTCTCCTTCCCCGATGCTCTTCGCCCCCCCCCGACGCCATCATCACTGTCGGGATTCTCCCCCCACAAAATTTTCCCAACTGCGCCCCCATTTCCAGATCCCCATCCTGTTCCCCCCGATTCCCCCTACGCTCCCTCTTCCTGTTCCCCCCGATTCCCCCCCCCCCCCCCCCCCCCCCCCCCCCCCCCCCCCCCCCCCCCCCCCCCCCCCCCGACTTACCCCAACCTCGACCACGCCTCCCCCACCTCCCTCCCCAACTGCGCACCCCTCACCCCCGACTTCCTCCTTCCCAAGCGCAACCCGCGCGCGATCCCCCGAGGGGGCTTTCGCCCCCTGCTCAACTTTCCCCCCCATGTTCCCCCCCCTATCATCATCATCATCATCATCAATCTACCCGTGCCCTACCTACCACGCTACCACCCAATCAATCGTAGCTAGGATCGTTCCGCCCTCGATTTACATCAAAACTCATTTTATTATTATTATGTTTTTTTTTTCCCTAGAATCCATTTTGATTATTTTTGTAAATTCAAAAATACTAAATTAACCATCTTTCTCGACATTTCTTTCTCAAAAGTATTTTCTTTTTGAAATTTTCGAAAATACATAGGATTAGTATTCTTTCTCGAAATTTCTTCTTCAAAATTCGAAAACAATTTTAATTAATTCTTTTTTGTTTCGGAAATATTTCAGAATTAATTAAACTTTTTTTCGACATTTCTTTTTCGAAAAACATTTCTAACTGCGAGGCACAGGGTCTATTTTTCACACAGTCGGCCGCCCTAAGTGAAGGCAGGCACGACCGAGGCCTACAGGCCATTTGGGGGTCACCACGCAACTGGGAAATTCAGGCAGTTGCGCAGCGCCAGTTGGTTGGAAGCGCCCAGGCCCAGGCTGCCTTTCATCGCATGTAACTGAGGCAGGCCCTGGGCCGGATACACAGAGGACCGAACAAAGGCTGAGGGCAGCTGGGTGCTGGTAACCACTGCAGGCCCTGGGCCTGTTTACTTCGAACTGAGGCTCGGCCTCATGGGGCCTACCAGAAGCTTCTTGGCCAGGGCCCAGTACCGCACTACCGCACATAGCAGCAGGCCACTTCGATATAGAGAAGGGCCTGCCTATGGATTGAACATTCGGGCACTGGTTGCATGTTGCGCTAACGCTGGCCAGGCTCAAGCGCTCACGGGCGAGCTGGAAGGAGCAGGCAGCCATAGCCGAGTTGCGCTGCTGTATGCTAGATGGGGCGCATGGTGGTCCTTGGATGCAGTGGCATCTGTGAGTTGGGGAACAGGGTTGTGAGTGATACGAGAGACATACCTGGTGCTTGAGGCGTGCGGCATTGGCCGAGATCTGCTCGTACTTGGGAAGTTGTGACGTCAGCAGCGTCATTGTAGTCTAGGCTAGATAGGATCTGCCATTCGTAGTCTGGGCGCCGAGCGCCAGATAGGATATCAACATTGGTTCTTCCTTGATGATGATGAGACTATTCCAGCATTGTCAATTATGAGCTTTTGGTGTGCTCTTATTTGGTGAAAACTCATGATGCAAGTTTGCTATTGGTTCGAGGTCACGACTATCTGGTCTCATGTGTATGATGCTGTTTGATTTCTGAAGTTCGTTATTACTCATCTTCCTTGCATAATTAATTCCTTTTCCAAATTTTTGAAATTACGTCTTTCTTCTTAATCAATTGTTTTCGAAATTTTTGTAATTCGAAATATTTTAGAATTAATTAAATTCTTTTCGTTCGGATTAATCAATTATTTCTCAACATTTCTTTTTTGAAATTCGCAACTACTTTTACTTCATTCTTTTTCGAAAATTTTGAAATACGTTCGAATTAAGCAAATCCCTTTTTTATATTTCTTTTTTTTAATTCAAAAACTATTTTAATTAATTCTCTTTGTTTTTGAAAATTTTCTTGAAATACATCATAATCAATTAATACCTTTTCGCAATTCTTTTTCGAAATTTTCTTTCGAAATTCCTGTTTTCATATGATTCGGAAGTACTTTTCTTTGTTTTTGCTATTCTGAATTCCTCAATTCATTTCGACTAAATTCAATTAATTCACGACTGGATTAGTCTCTTTATTCGAAATTAATCACCCTTTTTCAAAATTTTTACATCTTCTTGTAAAATTCCTACAAAATACCTTTTCAATTTCACCAATTATTCTTAGAAAAATTCAATTCCGAATTAATTTATTCAAAATTAATTCTTGTTTGGTGAATTTTATTTGGAATTACCTTTATTGCTAAATCAATTGATGACATTCTACTCTTATAAATAGGAGCCCCCCCCCCAAAGCATGCCACGCTCAACCAAGAACTCTCAACGTGCAGCCGCCGACGCCGCCGCTGTTGCCGCCGCCTCCACCTTATCTGCTGCTAACTCCTCAGCCGCAGCTACCACCGCTTCCTCCCCCACCATGGCCCAATCATCCAGCATTGATATGTTCGGCATCCGCTCTAACTCTGTCGACAGCATCGCCCGCAACCTCGCAGGCGAGCAAACACCAGCACCCGATGTCGCCATCGACCTCGTGGCTCTTTTCCGCATGATGACATCTCTCCAGTCATCCATGGACGACATCAAAACATCCGTTTCCACTATCTCTGCTCGCGTGACCACCATTGAAAGTTGCACCCCCGCCATCCAGGTCGTCACCACCACATCCCCCCCCCCACCTCGGG
>BFEA01000191.1:1653859-1665539 GCA_003427395.1 Chara braunii
TGTCGTCTAACTCCAACCTCGTAAGACATCGACGATGGCGACAACCATCGTTTTATGTCTGTCTGTCTTCCCGAGAGAGAGAGAGAGAGAGAGAGAGAGAGAGAGAGAGAGAGAGAGAGAGAGAGAGAGAGAGAGAGCAGCCATTTTGTATAGATATGCATGTCGTCGCGACATGCATACGTCAACACCTTCCCACGATGTGACGATCCCGCAGGACGTCAACCAACCGCGACATGCGCCACGACATGACACATGGGAACTCAGACGCGCACGATGACCCGGTACCGTCGCGCCCCAGCTCGCCGTGTAGTGGTGAAGTGACGTGGCTTGCACGAAACCAGCGCGTCGTTTCGGCCGCGGTAAACCGGCGGCACGAAAAAAATGAGAAAAAAAAAAAAAAAAACATTGCAGAACGAAAGCGAAAACAGTCCGAAAACATATGCAAACACATACAAAAAAAAACAAAAGCGAAATTGAAAAAAAAAAAATATTCTGTTCGTTTGTCCGGATCCGTGAACACGGACATCGTGCTGCAACGACGTCATTCCTTACTACTTGCCCTACCGGGTCCCACATTCGAAACGGCATGTCGGGATGGGACTCGGTAGGCCGCAAAAAAACGGTCGTCCGACCAAAAAACAGCGACCTCGACATACAGGTCGTCCGAGGGTTTTTCACGGCGGGGGGACCTGAGGTTTAAGTTTTATAAACTCAATAACAGTAGGTGGGACCAGACCCCTGGGGTCATGTCCCACTTGCACCATTGAGTTGAGCTAGCTCAACGGTGTGACACTTTTTCTTGTCTTTTTTTTCTGTCGAAAAGAATAATGCATTTTTTTTTTTTTTTTTTCCTGTCTTACACATTTCTTTGGAGTTTTCGTTTTTTTTTTCGGTGGAGCAAATCGATCTATGTGCCAGGTCTCACGAGCAGCATTTATTTTCCTCAACGCCTGAATCTGAACATGTTCGTGGAGATGTGCAGAAATCGCGTTGAGTTTCCTCAACTGCACATCTCCACGAACACGTCAAGATTCAGGCGTTGAGGAAACTCAACGCTGCTAGTGTGACTCGGCCTTCGACGTTTTCGTCTCTGTCTCTCTCTCTCTCTCTCTCTATCTCTCTCTCTCTCTCTCTCTCTCTCGGAAGAAAAAAAGAAAGAAAGAAAGAACATTCTCGTGAGTTGCGGATTAAAAAAAGTTAAAAAAAGCGCGGATAACGGATGATGAAACATCAACAGTCAACATAAGATGATAACAACAACGGAACCAGGTTAGTAACATTGAAGAAAATACACAACTAAAAAAAAAAAAAAAAAAAAAATTATTGAACTGGCTACAACGCCAAAAAAAAAGGCATCCAACGACCTTACAAGGGTATCCGCCCTTGTTTTTGCAAATGACAGAAAATAAATCTTGCTTAAAGTCTTAGTACACCGTATGAATTGTGGTTGTTTCTGTTGTTTACGCTGACTAGACGGTTGACTAGGGTAGAGAGTGGGTGGGTGCGCAGACTTAAGGCGCACATGATCTCTTCTCGTATGGATGACTGTGAGGTCAGCTTAGTTGTCGGCCAAGTTTTTATTTTTAATTAAACTAGGATTGGAAAGATTTGTCTCTTGGCTAGTGCGCTTGTCTGTGACCTGTGCGTATGTGCGGAGGACGGAATCGACAATAATGTGGTTTTTTAAAACGTTTCGGTAGATCTACGTGTCTCGCAAGTATCCGCTTATTTAGGCGTACGTCAAATCTAGACGCAGTATTGGGCCTAACACTATTGGTTACGGTGCTAGACTTTTAACCGAGATATGCAGAGGTCGAGGCCAACGAGCGGTAGAGCGGGACCATCGGAGCATCGTGAAGGGACCATGAGTTTCTAAATATTTTATTTATTTATTGAAGTATTATTTTTTTTATGATCCGACGTCATTTGACTCAGATGCGACAATGGATTTTGGGGTTGTCACGGCGACCGAGGACCTTGAGTGCGCGCCTCCTTTGGTTGAGGTGGTTCCTGAGAGTTTGGGATGCTGGCGGAAGTCGTCTATTCCGCCGTCTTGAAGTACGGACCGAGGAGTTCAGTGTGCCTGGAAACCAGTGGGTGAGTCATTCACGAAGTGGAAGAAACAACGGTGTTTTCATTAAAAGTAAAATTATTTTCCTGTTCACTTTTTTTGTACGTATAAATATACCATAAAAATGATCGAAAAAATAGTGAAAATTTTAAAAACATATCTATATCTGTGAAATACAAAGTTTAGAAATTACATTTTGTATTGCACATTTAAAAAAATACCAAATTATAATATCTTACATGTCAAGGCGATATTACAATATTGTTTACTTTTTTTAAATTGATGCAACATAAATTATTGCAACAACCACCGTTTAGAAATATGAATTTCCAGAGATTTTGAAAATAGTCATCACAAAATATTCATTATTTATTACATTGTTTCGATAATGAAACCAAGTACTAAATAATTCTCAGAGCTAGCCTAAGATTTCAAACATGCCGCACTTGTTTGTCTCCTCGTCATTAAAAGAGTGGCATAGTACAGTAGTACACAATGATTCTGCTATAAAATTCAAAGTATTGTTTCATCGTAAAACCATTATTAAATGATTCACTAATTACTTCAAACCTATCGACAAAATATAATGTGTCATTCTAACGATCATAGCCGGAATGTCAACATATGAGAAGGAGAAAGGCGGACGATAACCTCGAGTTAACAGCGAAGCAAAAACTAATTTGAACACTCCACAACTTGCACTATCATTCTGTTCAGGTACTCCGTCCGGGCTAGGATCACAATCAAACCTAACCTCTTCTCCGCGACTCTCATTTTGAATACGATCAAACTCATATTTGAAAAACAATGAAAGTTTTTTAAAAATATGATCGTACATTTTTTTTTCCATTCTACGACCTAAAGGTAGTGAATCGAAAATTTCAAGTTTGCAGCGCCGAACATCCATACATGCCAACAACCAGTGCTGCATCTTCATGTTCACTGAAAAAATGACAAATTCGTAATCAAGAATGCAACTATCCTTAACCCATTTTGCAACATCAGTATGACAATACTCTTAATCTGAAAGAGTCGTGGATTTTGTGTAAAAGAAAGAGTTCAAAATAATACCCTCGAATTTATCTCATGGCAATCGCTCGATGCTTTCTCAAGGTTGTCAACCTTCAATCTGTGCAGATTGTCCTGTTGGAGCGCCATGAGATAAAAATTGATGATTTCATCATTAAACCATTGTCCATCTGTTATCAACAGACTGATATCCTCAATTAACGTGTTGTTAATCCTAAAACCCGGCCACGTGTCGGGCCCCGATACCAACCTCACTCCCAGCGCGACTTCCTGATCGGAGTAGAATGTAGGCCTGAATGTGCGAAAAAGGGTGTGCCAAGGATTTTTGGGAAAGTGGGGGTGGAGTCCCAGGTCAGAATTGGGATCTCCTGTGGCAAAGTTTTTCGGGGGCACGGTGCAATTTGGCAGAGAGGGCGAACCGCCTCTGGTTATAAGGCAAATGGCATGCGCGGGCTATTCAAGACCGTGCAATCCATCTGTTTTGAGGACGGCGGTTCATCGAAAGATCCCTTCGGGGTGGGTGTGATCCTGATGAGTCGGGTCGTCTGGTGTCGCCACGTGGCGCCGGTCGTCGTACGTTCTGGTTGGGCCCTCGCGGTCCCAAGGCTCTCTAGTTGCCGCATTGTCGGCAATTTTCACAAGGCGTATTGGGCCAGTAGGGGGCTATGGCTTTCCACGGGATGACCCTGAGTTGATGATAAGGGAAAAGAAGACGGAAGGGAGGGAAGTTAGTGGAGATAACGACGAAGCCAGGGGAGATAAAGTAGTGGGTGTGGTCTGAAGTGGGGAAATCAGAGCACCGGGGGTCGTTGGTGGTGGCGCAATGAAACTCTCTAAGACACAACCGATTTTTTGTTAGACAGGGAAATCTTTGTGGAAGGCTTTCTTTTATCCATGGGGTGAAGTAATCCGGGTCGTACAACGACTCTGAGCTCTCGGAGCGCGTCATTATGTCATCACAGAACTGCGAGATGCCTAAGGGCGGGTCTGTGCCGATTGCGATCACCGCGTGTGAGAACGTGCAGGCCGCGCGAATCGAGTCGCGCTTATGCGTGTTCACATGGGATGATTGCTTCGTTGCTGACGCGGAATGACCACATCCAACCAATCATTGACCTCGTTACGTGTGGTTTGGTCGTGAATCGATACGCAGGGACACGTGTAAGTGCGCAGAGCAGATCGTACTTACGTGCGTTCCTACAAGGCATTCGCTGGTTTCTGAGCAGACAACTACCCGATTATCTACTAATCATTCCCTACTAATTTCCGAGCATGCAAGATGCATCAACCACCACGGCTCAATCAAAAGATAAGTAAAAAGGGAAGCAACATTAATGACCACACAAAATTCCTACCCTATTCACGAGTGCATCAAGATGGTAAACGAAGGCAAGGATCAGGTGGAAACGACAAACAACAGACACGACATCCATTCATTCATTCACACACCATATCCGAGATGGAAATCGCAAAGACAAGTGTGAGCGAAAAGCCGAGTCCAAAATCCGAAAAACAGAAACGGGCAAATCGCCCTGAGACGAAATCAAAACTTATATACACAAGCAGGGAGGGAGAAAAAATAAAAGAAACAACAAATCCGCGTCCATCAACCTTAGCTCTCTCTTCCTCTCCCTCTCTCTCTCCGATGCAGACAGTCCGTCGTCGCGCACCAACCCACGAAGTCGTCACCCCGCTTAGTCCTCTCGCACCCGTCACGTTCGCCCGCACCCACAGTCCGTCGTGGCCCGCGTCAACCCCGCGCGTTAAGCACCAGCTCGTCGGGTCGCCAGACTCCCACTTCAACTCACCTCTTACTTCGCTCGTGAGTCGACCCTCCCTGATCGCGCTACCCCAAGCTTCCACTTAGCTGGTTAAGAGAGCTAACTAATCGCGCAGTCGAAATTTATAGCGTGCATGCATGCGCGAAGAACATGGAATTACAAGGACTTAGAAGGACGATTAGAGAAGGAACTCCTACATTCTGCATGGCCCAATCGTGGCGTGGGGGATGTAGCCGCTCTCCACGCATCGATCCGATCATGCAGACCGCGGCTACCAAAACACAGCGGAAAGAAAGAGAAGAAGGGCGGGAAAGGCGAAGCACAAAAAGAAAGATACAGTTACAATGGCGCCCGCCCAAAACTACAGTTACACACCCGATTAAAGGCGCCGACTAATCAGAGTTCCATTGCAGCCGCATAAAGAAGCGCGTAAGCAAAAAGGTGCTGCGTGACAAAAGAAAATCCTAATTATAAAATTCCTAAATTCCTGTCTAATGCGAAAAAGCGAAAAGCACAAGTTCTGAAAAGAAAGTCCGAAATTTCGAGAGCCATCGGGGCTCGACAAGATTCAAAAAGGAAAATTAAAAAAAGAACGACGCAAAATTCCCGCGCGATATCTGCGCCTAAAAAGTCCGAGGCCGGAAAAAGAAACAATGTCAACATTTATTAATCGCGCGTTCGACAACGCGCCATTCACACAATCAATCAACCAATCAATCGTCCCGGGGCTCACCCGGGCCTGAACCAGCCATCTGAAAGGAACTGACGCAAAAAGACGAATAAGCGAGGGCACCGATGCAATTTCCTTCCAATCCCGATCTCCTGTAATTGGCCCAACCTTCCCAGCTTAGGACCCCTCATCGCTATCGCGCAGGAAATCGCGCGGTGCGGAAATCGGTTCGTCACAACGTCCCTCTGTTATTGTAGCCAAAAAGTCCTCCCTGGCCCAGGCTTTCCAGCCCAGACCTTTACCAAGTCTTCTGGTCGCCCTCCTCCAGTCTGCTAGAATAGTTGAGCGACTGCTTCACCATAGCTCTCTGTTGATGGAAGGAGATGAGCTGGTTTTTGAAGACCGCCGAGTTTCTTGCTTTCCAGATTACCTCCATCATGATACCACGAGCGACCAAAGCCGCATACTCCCAGCCTCCCTGAATCGTTTTCTCTGTTTCTGCCCGTGCCAGGAGTATCCAGTCATCAGACCACGGCCATTTTTGTCCTACAGCATCTTCCCACTGAATTCTCCACCACCTCCAGAGTTCTTCAGAGTGTGGGCAAGACAGCCAGATGTGTTTAGCCTTTTCCCAATGCCAGCCACATCTCTTGCATGTTACATCCAGATCCATTCCTCTGTCACTCAGCCACATAGCAGACCCCGTAAGGCCCAGTGACTGGCTCCACATGATACTAGCCTGTTTCTGGGAGGGGATATTCCTCAGCAGGTTCCACGCGAGGCCCTTTTGCCTGGTACTGTCTGATCTAAATTCTACGTCAATGAACCAGCTGGTATGGCCCTCCCACCCATGACCGTTTTGTCCTGTGTTTCTCTCCTGACCTACAGGTAGTGCCCAGTGGTCCTGCCGTCCTCAGGAGGCTCCTTACTTACCCCGGCCATGATCGTATGTAGTCGCCGCTGATGCCGGCCATCCTCTCGTGACATCGCGGTCGTTTTGAGCAGTCCGGGAAGCCTCTCGTACTGAATCGTCAGTCACAATTGGACTTTTCCCCATTGATTCTATAGGCGTGATTGCCGTCGCATACATCCGCGTATGCCCTCAGAATTGCCATCAAGCCGGTAGTTTGGTGGTCTCTATCGGGGGCTAGGTCCCACTTGCACGAATTATGCGATGTTGACCGTAGATAGCGAAGATCAACGGCCAGAATCTCTTAATCCGTGCAAGTGGGACCTTGCCCCGGGAGACTACCGGTAGCGAGGAAACGATCCTCCCTGTTTCTTGTACGTGATCTCGACGACTACTCGCTTCCTAGGACTTTCTGGTCTTCCTCATCTGAACGAAGGGGATATACTCGCACGCTAGAGTTTTCAAGACGTATATGAACGAATTGACGGCCGAATTCATTCATCGTCGGAAGTCCTTGTGTGAGTAGGCCCTACGGGTTTGACGACGGTAGTGTGGAGGAATCAGAGGTGACGGAGGACCCGGAGGAGGGAGGAGGGAGAAGGGAGAAGGGAGAAGGGATAGCAAATACGCTGTGTGCCAGGCAAAAACAGAGGGCAAGAAGGCGGGGAGGATGTTCGTTTGACGAGAGAGGGAGAGGAAGAGCGTAGGTGCACCAGTAGTAGGCGGAGAGAAGGGAGCGCTACTACCCGTCTTCCGCCGAACACAACGCACCCTTATTTTGGCAGTATCTGGCCGGAAACATAGCTTGTATACATTCATGTTTAGGGTGCGTTATGTTCGGGGGAGGACTGTAGTCGTGGAAAAGAGGGAAATTGGCGGGGAGAACGTTTGACTGCCCATTTGGCGCCATGGTCGGGGAAGAGATTTGATTGACAATTGGCCACGATTGGCGGGAAGAACATTTGATTGACCATTAATCGCACTTTTGGCGGGAAGCAAATTTCGTCATCCGCTTCGTATTGGAGAAACACCTGTCTGTCTGTCTGTCTGTCTGTCTATGCTCCTGTCTGTCCCTGCTTGTCTTGCTCCGCCGTGTCGCCATGGATATAGCCGCTGCGGATCCACGGCTGGCGGATATCGTCAGCAAACTGAACGAGTTGTACGGCACACGAGACACGTTCTTTCCAGCCGATCTGTCGATCAAGAAGGAGAAACTCGATGCCGGGACGAAGGAAATACTGCGCGCTCTCGAAATAGTTCTTGAAGGTGCGGTCTGGTCTGAGGAAATGACCCCCAGGGCTGTACAAATGCCGCAATGTGTTTGCATCTCTTCTCTCTCTCTCTCTCTCTCTCTCTCTCTCTCTCTCTCTCTTGAAGGTGCGGTCTGGTCTGAGGAAATGATCGCCGGGGCTGTACACATGCCGCAATGTGTTTGCATCTCCTCTCTCTCTCTCTCTCTCTCTCTCTCTCTCTCTCTCTCTCTCTTTCTCTCTCTCTCTCTCTCTCCTTCCTCAGTTACGGGTGCGTGCGTGCGTGGGAGTGTGCGTGTGCGCGCGCTAGATATGTCGCATTTCCTCTTTCTTTTCTACGTGACAAATGTTACGTTGTCAGAAGGAACCATTCGGGGCCAAGTCCGACTAGCAGTGCTGAGTTCCTCTACGCCCGAATCTGGACGCGTTTGCAAAGAGGTGCAGAAAATGGCGTTGAGTTTCCTGAACCGCACCTCTCTGGAAACCCGTCCAAATTCCCGCGATGAGGAAACTCAACGCTGCTAGTGGGGCTTGGCCCCCGGTGAGGGATGAAGGGAGGGAAACCGGGGGTGCTTGACAGTTGTTCGCCGACAAGACATTGATGCATTCTACCAGCCTCGTTGTAATACAGTGTGTGTGTGTTATCTCATATCTGATCGTGATAAGTCAACGAGAATTCGAAGAAAGAGTGTGTCCGAGGCACCTGTTCTCTTGTCTTACGTCTCTGTGTGCTTCACGGCATTGATTTGATTGGCGTCAGTGGCTATGTATGTTTTCTGGGCGAGGATAACACACTCTTTCTGGGCGATGATACATACATAGCCACAGACGCCCTCGCGAGGTCTGAAAGCGGCAGGTATCCATTTTTTTTTTTTGGGGGGGGGGGGRGRGGGGGGTAGTAATGAGCCCGCTGGATTTGGCGGGACTCAAGGAACGAGTTTGGCGCGTGCTGGTCTTGGCGGGAATGGGGGGKCATTCTGAGAATTGGGGGGAAAGTTTTGCCGGGAACGAGGGAGGGTGCTTGCTTTGTCGAGGGAATGTACCGTCAGGCGGACCCTGCTTCCGGTTTTGGCGAGAGTGAACAGGCTATCAATCAAATGAGCAATCAATCAATCAATCAATCAAACAAACAATTAATCAATCAATCAATCAATCAGTCAATCAAACAAACAATTAATCAAACAAGCAATCGATCAAATAAAGTAGATCATGTCCATCGAAGAAAATCAATCAATCAATCAATCAATCAATCAATCAATCAATCAGTCAGTCAGTCAGTCGGTCAATCAAGCAGTGCACGTCCATCGAAGCAAATCAATCAATCAAACAAGGAAACCATACAAACAATCTCTCTCGCTATCTATGAGATAAGCAATCAGTCAAACAAGTAATCATGTCCATCAAAACATTCGAGCGATCAACCAAGTAATCAATCAATCAACCAATCAATCACGAAGCAAGTCCATTTCTCTGGCCTGCCTCTGATGATAGACAGATTGAGGGCGCTATGTCACGGTCGAGTAATTGGCCAATCGATTACGTCGCTGATCAGTTATGGTTGTTTGATGATACAAATTAACTGTAACGGTATCGTTTAATTGTTTTTCTTGGTCTATTCATTGTTTGTCTTGATTGATTGGTTGGTTGATTTGATCAATCGAGGGAATTGATTGATACATTGCTTGGTGTTCAACGGGTTGATTGGACAAATACTCGTATGCTGTCCGTAGACATACTCTCCTGTCGTAAAGCGTTGTCCATCGAAGCAATCAATCAAACAAATGGATTGGTCTTCTCTGGCCTCCAGTGATGGGCGGATTGAGAGCACCTCTCGCAGTTGAGTAGTAGTAGTTGATCGACTCGTTAGGGCGCTGCTTAGTGATTGGTTCACCTGTTGATCGATGGCGCGATTGTCGTTTGATTAAAAAAAACGATAAGCGAACGGTATCGATGCAGTATTATCTGTCACTGATTGATTGATCGCTGGAGATATTGGTTAATTATTTGATTACACAGATTAACTAGCGCTATTGTTCACTATTTGCTTTGATCAATTAAGTGATTGATCGATTAAGGGATTGGTTCACTGATTGGACTGGTCGTTTGTTCTCTCTATTTGTGGTTTCCTTCTCTTTCTTGATCGATTTGCTTCACTTTATCAATCAATAACCGCTGGTTGATTAACTAACGGTAACTAACGGCAACTAACGGTAACTAACGGTAACTAACGGCAACTAACGGCAACTAACGGCAACTAACGGTAACTAATGGCGATCGATCGATTAACTGACGGTAACGGTGGATAAATCCACTAAATTGTAGACAGATTGGTTCGGTGATTCGATTGAGTGATAGGCCGATTGACGGTTGAGTGATTGATTGATTCACTGATTGATTGATTGGATGGATAGAGCATCGATTAACTAACGGTAATAGTTAATTATTACACTGTTTGATAGACATTCATTCGCTGATTTGATTGTGTGACAGCCTGATAAACCGATTAACGGGTAATTGATGCATTGGTTCGCTAATTGATTAATTGATTGATTGATTGATAGATAGATGGGGCACTCGATTAGGTAACAGTAATCCGTGAATCAATCCACTAATTAACACACGGATTGGTTGGTTGCTTTGATTGAGTGATAGGCCGATTGACGGGTAAGTGGTAGATGGGCTCGCTGATTGGTTGATTGATTATTTAGAGTAAGGATCGAGGGAGACATGTACCACCCGAACGTGAAGTCGTTCGTTTCATCGTCCACATGTTCGTGAAAGGGCAAGGGTGGAAAACAACCCAGCCCATGTGGCTGAATGGGACACTCATGTAAATGCTAATAAGCAGAGCTGAGTTGGAATCCTGATCGAATCCGATGAAAATGAAATAACTGTAAATCACGCTGGACTGGTCAGTTCGATGATGGTACCCCAAGACCGTTCAGGTGAGGACCACATGTTCCTATAACAACAACCAACAAAAAAGAAACAGAAGGGGCGAGACACAGGTGGTTAATCAGGGGTATTAAAGGGGGTATTAACGGGGGTAAAAAGAAACCCTTCTTTTTGTGGACGGGTTCCGGACTGTCGCTCCCCAGAATAGAAAGAGCTAGGACCATAAGGTCCTGTTTAAAAAAAGAAAAAAGAAAAATAAAAATAAAAAAATTTACGGGTTGCTTGACTGATGGAGGGTGTAGGCTAGGGGTTCTATACTGGACCTCGACAGGTTCGGTAGCTAGATGATCCTGCAAAACAGAGGCTTGACAAGTTGTGGAGTTGCTTCTCTGTGGAGCCCTCCTCAGGATAACAGAGAAGGGGAAGGAATCATGATGACCACGATAATCATTCAGGTGAGCAAAGATAAATATAAAGACGAAAGAAGAAAAGAAAAGAAAAGCAAAGCAGTCATCATGTTTGTGCTCGCGAGCAAGATCTGCACCTGATTGATCACCTGATGACTAAACATGATCACGTTTGCGATTGCTACATCATGTTTGTGCTGGCGAGCAGGATCTGTACCTGATCGATCACCTGATGACTATACATGATCACGTTTGCGATTGCTACTGGTAGGTAGGTAGGGGGATTAAAACCACCAAACGTTTCCCCCTCAACTGCTGCGAAATTGCCACTCTGGTGGGTGTACTTGGGGAGGCCCTGGTCGCGGGGGGAATGGGCTGTTGGTGGGTGATCGTGGGGGATGGGTGTTAGTTGGCGGTCCCACAGCTCGCAAAAGAAGGTAGTTCGCCAACTTTGGCAATTTTTTCACGCTCACAATTATGTGCAAAAATAAATATCTGAAAGAAATCAGACACCTAGAATTTGTGTTGATGTTTTTTTGGGAAAAAAAAGTATCATTAAAAAAAATGCAACGAGCCCAGACTGCAAACCAACATCTCACGCCACAAAGAGCACACACTTCAGCACTTTAGCAATCCAAGCCGAGACACACGTGATATGAGAACTCAA
>BFEA01000191.1:1736533-1760734 GCA_003427395.1 Chara braunii
GAAAAAGGACGGTACCTTCTTTTTCTGTCTTTTCCGTTTTGGTACTGGCCTCAGGCACCAGGCAGGTCATTTGGGAGGAGGGGAGGGGAGGTGCATATATCCAAGCAACATATTGGGCAATGGGCATGTTCCAAGACCTGTCTCTTATACACATCTAGATGTGTATAAGAGACAGCACACACACACACTTAATTCTAAGTGCAGAGGCTGAACTCTCATTTGCTGCAGTCAATCATGCCTAATGAATTTTTTTTTATTATTTTTTTATTTTTTATTTCTTTTGCACAAATTTGCACTTGCTGTAAACTCTCATTTGCTGCAGTCAATCAGGCCTAATGTTCTTTTTTTTATTTTTTTTTATTTTTTTATTTTTTATTATTTTTAAATGCCTAATGATTTTTCTTTTTTTGTTAATGCCGAATGATTTTAACACCAACTGCAGTTAAGTTTTCATTTTTTTTATCACAATCTTACGTATCATCTTTTTGATTGACGAGGCTCTGTGGCATGCTATGGCCTCCCACACTGGGCCTGGTAGGCCCGGACATCTTCTCGGGCAGGCCCATCTTCCGCTCTTACCTTTTTTGGGCTCATGATTGGTTGAGCAGGGCCTTAGCCATCGTGAGGGCCCAGCCTAGGTGAGTGACCTCAGGCAGGCATGTGCATGTTGAGTCTATTCTGAGTTCATTTGATATCTCAGTTGTTATTTCGTCCGTGGCCAGGCTACCATCCGGGCCGTCCGGGTCACCCTGTTTGCCCGGGCGGCCTGGCCGTGCAAGGACCAGGGGAAGGTCACAGCTAAAAAAAAAAAAAAAAAAACTATGTTGTGCAGACAAATAAACTGAACAACTTTTGGCTCAGGGTCAGATCGAAATTCTTTACCAGATTTTAAATAAAAAGATTAAAAAAAAACGGGTTTTTTTCTTTTTTCTTTTTTTGGCCCGGCCGGGCAAGTGGTCCCGGGCCACGCTGGTAGCCTAGGTTTGTTGTATATTTTGTTGGTGTCAGTAGTTTAGGTTTTGTCCTGTGCCAATTTATGTTGTTCTTGTCCATGTTGTGTGCGTTCATTCTTTTCTCCAAACTGCCCGCGACTAATACACATTGTTGCGTGCGGGCATATCGCTCATCCATAATACATGTTTGCAACCAAAAATATAGATAAGAATGGAACAGCAATAGGGAAGCTCCGTTTATGAAAAAAATTTCAACGGGTATCAGGAGACGTATATCCTAGACTTTTCCAAAAGACGATCATTGCAGAATTTCGCAACAGGAGACGTATATTCCAAGATCTTAAAAAAAATCGATCCACAAGTCATGCCATCCTCTGGACCAATTTTTGCAAGTTTAACGGAGTACCAGGGGGAGCAAGGGAAGTGGGGAGGCGGCTGCACTGGGGAGAGAGAGAGAGAGAGAGAGAGAGGTGGACATCCTGTATCCGGTTGCATCCTGCAGTCCGAGAGAGAGAGAGAGAGAGAGAGCTGTCTCTTATACACATCTAGATGTGTATAAGAGACAGGGAGGAGGATGTGGAGGGCGGTGAGGGGGAGGAGGGTGACAGAAGAAAATGAAGAGCATGAAGGAGGAGGAGGAGGAGGAGGATGGGAAGGCAGGGAGGAAGAGGGGGAAGAACAAAAAGCTCGGTATAATGGAGGAGGAGGAAGAAAAGGGGGAAGACGAGGAAAAAGAGGGAAAAAGGGGTGACGAGGGTAAGGAAGAGGGGGAAAGAGAGGATGAGGGACACTACACAAGGGGAATAGACAGCAAAGAGGAGGAGCAGGAGGAGGTCGCTGCCTGCACAATGCTGGTGACAACGATTGAGGCTAGCAAGAGGAGGAAGAGGAGGAGGAGCACAAGGGACAGATGTGGAGCAAGAATGGCAATCGAGAGCAAGGTAAGGATAAGTGGGGAGGAGGAGGGGCCAGCTATTGAGCATGATTCGGCGAGAATCGAGATACCTCCTCAATTGGTTCTCAGCAACTCTAGAACCTGTCTGCGGATCTGAACCTGGACCTGAACACAAGCCTATACTAAGACCTGGCCCTGGACCTGGACCTGAGAGCCTATACAGGTTTTCTGCAACTCTAGAACCTGTCTGCAGATTGTTGACTGTACGTCATCAGCTGTCCGTTTCAACTCGAGAGCCTGAGTACGGACCTTGACCTGGACCTGGACCTGAACCAAGGACCCGTACCTGCTCGTGGACCTGGCCTGACTGGTGATTGATTGTTATCAGCTGTCCATTTTTCAAAGCTAGCTCATGAATGGACCTGGCCCTGGCCCTGGTCCTGATCCTGGTCCTGGTCCTGGTCCTGGATGTGATGGACTGTTTGACAGATATATCCGCAGTTGCAATACCTCAGTCAGCCGTTGCCAATGGATTGGACCTGTGCTCTGCACAAATTTCAGTTGTAGTAGGTCTGGATCAGGCTGCAATGTCGAGTACTGAATCAGACCTAACTATCGAGTTCTCTCATCAGATATGGAATATCGTAGTTATCTGTACCCAAACCCATAACCATCATGAGCAGCCCATGTGTCTGACTGGTGCACACTTGTTACTGTCTTCTTCTCCCTCTTTTTTTTTTTTTTTTTTTTTTAATTTAAAAAACAGACAGCCCCATCGCTTGTTACTGTCACAAATTAACAGGCCATGAGTTTGAAATTTGAATCCTCGGAGGAAGAGGGATGCAATAAGGCTAAGAGGCTAACCCCTTTAAAAAAAAAAAAGTTAGAAAGATGCATAACTATCGTGCATGGATTGGTGGGGAAAGGTGCCCAGATGCACGGACGACGACCATTGTGCAGCAGAATACGGATGTGAGTATGGGTCGCGCTCACAGTCCTCACCACATGCACAAAAGGCGAATATGGTGGTATAGTTTCCCATGTTCACGTGGAAGATCCATTTCCATTTTGCACGTTCGGTGAGCAGTGGAGGGACGCCCTGTGACCTTTGATGAAGAGGATTTGTCGATGAACATGTGTGATCAAAAGACGTGTGGAGGTGTGTGTGACACCTCTATAAATACTACCACCGGGTCTGCCACGTTATGTTGCTCATATGCTCTCTCTCCTCTCTTCAGAAGCGATCTTTCTGATGCTTACCTGTAAAACATTGCAACTGCGTATTTTCTTGCCCTCTTTTCTGTCACTGGGTCTTTCTGTTCGTTTAAATCACCAGCACCTCCAAGCCTCTTTTTCCCAACGCGGATTTGCACTGGGTGCTAATGAAAAGCAAACCAGCGAAACCGCCAAAAAAAGAAAAAAGAAAAAAAAGAAAAAAAAAGAAAAAGAAAAAGAAAAAAAAAAAGCAAACCGCCAGCAGGGCACTTCTTTCCATTCTTGACTGGCGACGCTAGACATTTTGGTCTGGTAGCAGCACTGTTCATCTGCAGAACCCTGGGATCCGTACAGTACAACGAAGTACCAATCGCGACAAGAGAGCTCTAAATGGACTTGGTTTCAGGGTAGAACCGTAGAACTGATGATGTCGTGCGATAGGGGACCAGAAAGCATGGACAAGGAGATGAGAGAGTAGGACACAGGTATGAGAAGAGACACTAAGGAGGGGTGTGCTTCTTCTTCTTTTTTTTTTTTCTTTTTTTTTTGTAATTATGCGTGTCATCCTTGCGCAGGGGCCATGCTAATCTTCTCTGTATTGTTCCAATTTTTAACTGATGTCCCGAAGGACTTCTGGACATGTTATTGGTTGGACTGCTGATTGGGGTGATAGGCTGGTGTTGGGCCCCTGTTTGTTGTCGATTCTTACAGGCCAAGATAAAGCCAAAGAAACTAGCTGGTATTGAGGATTCTCTGCAGCTTGAAACAGGTATTGCTAGTCATCCTCCCAAGTGCATGGATCCTGGGGACCATCTCACGCAGATGTGTACATGTCATGCATCATCTTCACACACAGTGATCAATAGTCTCAACCATAGACAAAGGTAGAGAAGAGGAGGACCGAGTATCACAGCTTATATTATCAAAAATATGAATACAAAGTGTTTCAAAGTTTCCCTGAGTCCAGCGCTCATCAGCGCAACACCAATATCTTGCCAACTCATCAATATGACTTCCAGTGAATCAGCGCTACCCCTGCAGATAGTCTCCAAGTCATCAATGTGGTCACTACTCATCAGCGCCACCTCTGCAGGTCACATCCAACTCAGGTAAGTATCTTCCATAGCCAAACCTTGAATGAACACTCTCAGCCTCAATCCTTTCCTCCTATGATGCATACACATTCTTTAATACTCATGAGGATCTACTCTGGATACGACTCATAGCTACAAACTAACCCTCTACTACTAATGCTAACTCGCTGGGCAGCTATGGCTGCATCACTTCCAGCGTACAGGCTTCTTCCTCCCTCCAGCGCATCTTCTCCTCCAGCGCTGCTCCTCCTGACTCAGCGCACAAGTGNGAGAGAGAGAGAGAGAGAGAGAGAGAGAGAGAGAGGTGGACATCCTGTATCTGGTTGCATCCTGCAGTCCGTCCAGGACATTCATGCACGTGCATCAGTCGACGGATTCGTAGGAAGGGTGTGGGAACGCCCTGAATCATTCTTCTGCTTCGCCACTAGGAGTGTCACCAGAGGGGGCAACTTCTATTGTCACTGGTGCCAAAAGCAAAAACAGAAAAGAAAACGAAAAGGAAAAAGGGAAAAACAAGTCACGGAGAACTTCGAGGCAAGGAAGTGGAAGTGGTGTGTTCGCAAAGGGCTAACGCAACCGTTCTATTTGTGACATCCATCGGTGTATTGGGGTCCTATTGTCCGAAAGCAATGTCTGTGACCATCATATTTCCTATGTTCCTGCTGCACAGACGAAGTAGGGTGTACCGTACTCTATGGGACTTTGGCTCCCACAGCAGTTTCGTCCATCCCCATGTTGTCGGCGAGGCTCGACTTTGCACCTCAGGTCTGCTTTCCCTTGTGTCCGTTACTTCAGGAGACGATAGGACAACGTGCACCTTAGATAAGACCGTTGCAGACCTCTCGATCTTCCTTTTTTTTTTTTTTTTTTTTTTTTTAAATAAACTCCCCTCCAGTGCTAGTGGTGCTGGTAAGAGCAGACACCACTAGCACCTGAGGAGAGGCTCCATCTATTGGGGGGGAGCCTCGTTCTTCCTACCTCTTAAGATGTCGGATTATCCCTGGCCGGCTCCATGGCTTTCCCTCCACCGCACATTTTGATGGTATGGAGACAGGTTACAACCTTGTCGTTGGTATCCGATGGTCCTGTCAGTACCGCTCAACTACCGCTTAGTGGGAGATCGATTTACTCGTTGCTACGGTACAGTGTGGTCTTGTCTACCAGATTCCCTTCTTAGGTGACATGGTTGGTATTCCCCTTCAGCGTCGTCGGTAGAACCTTCACACCTCCTCCCTTCCTCGCATTGACATCGTGAAAAAGTCACCCCGTTAGTTTGCTCAGTTCGCGTGTTGGGAGGACATCACATTTTATGTTCCGAACATTATGGACCTGCGTCATTACGAGCCCATCTTTGAGGATGCTGAGCTTGTTCATCTGGAGCTCGACCCACCCTGCCCTTACACTATCGTTGCAGTTATTATTACGGCATCCAGGTTTGTGGATTATTTCTCCACGTCCTAAGCTTCTCGCCCTCCGTGGAGTCCATGTGTTTGCCCCTTAAGCTGACAGCTGCGCATTCTCTTCTTAGGTATCATGGTTGATACTCCCCTTTAGCTTCCTCTCCAGAACCCTCATGCCTCCTCCCTTCCCTGCATAGACATCGGGAAAAAGTTGCCCCGTCAGTTTACTCAATTATTATGTCCGGAGAACATTACATTTTATGTCTTGAACGTTATGGACGTACTTCATTACAATCATATGTTGGAGGACGCTAAGCGCGTCCGTCTGTAGTTTAACCCACCCGACCCTTTCATCATCTCCGCGGTTATTGTTCTTGCATCCACCTCCAAGTTTGTGGATCTTTTTTTCACATCCTAAGCTTCTTACTCATCCTCCCTTGTCCATGTGTTTGCCCCGTGAGCTGGCATATGCTGAAGAATGCAATAGCTACACTACACGACAGATTGATCGTAGGTCAACCATCATTTAGTCTGGAAGTAGCACACAGTTCTCACCCCATCCTATACCAGAGTTGTCGTTTTTTTCTGGGTCATCGTTATGCATCTTATCATACTTGCAAAGTCAAATAACATAAAAAACGCCATGCAAACAAAACACGGTATTGCTTATATTAAATCAACGTACAGAGGAATTCTTCAGATGTGCGGCATACAACAGACCATTCAATTAATGTCTGAATATCGTATTTGTGATGTGACACCTGATTGTTTCTCAATTCCCAATGTGAAAGGAACTTGATGAGTTCCTTTGGTTGGGTTTTACCAACCCCAGTTCCTCACCTCGGGGTGCACCCATCCTCTTTGCTCCAGATGTCGATGGTACTCCTGAACTCTGCATTGATTGCAGTGGCCTGGACTGGTATATGGTTAAAAACAACTATCCCATATCCTGAGTTGATGAGCTGTTTGATCGATTGTCAGGATATCATTTCTTTACATTGTTTATAAAGATTGATCTTCGTAGTGGGTACCATCAGATCTGCGTAGCTGCGTAGCTGTAGAGGACTAATCGAAGACTGCCTTCCAATTTCACTTCATGTGTTACGAGTTCGCCGATGATACCATTCGGCCTCACCAATGCACTTGTTATCTTCTGTGAGGATGTTTTTTATGCCCTTAAGAAGGTGGAAGGTGGTAACTTTGCGCCCGAGTGTTTCCTTCCTTTACGCCTCAACAAGTTGTTTCCTATATCCCTCATTCTGCCTCTGCCTCTGCCTTTGCCTATGCTAACACTTTGTTCTCGATTGATGCTTATTTGCCTTCCACTTCCCTCCACTCATAGTTCACCTATATGAGGGACGCGTGGATGAGCGCATACATAAATATTAAATAAATAAGCTGCTAGAGAACAGGACTATGGAGACTGTAGTAGAGAGTGGGCTATCACTTTCTGTTACCGCTTAACTTGGATACATTTTACAACCAATAAATATGACACTCCCGCTTTAGTTTACATCACTCGACACTGATGCCACCACCTTCACGAGCATCACTTTACTGTCATGATGGATAATTCGCCCTTGTGATTGCCCTAATGAAAATCAAACTTACAGCTTGATAGACACTATTTAGTTCGACATCCGTGCTTGTGATTTTCCTAATGAAAATCAAACTTACAGCTTGATAGACAAGTTGGTGGTATGAGTTTTTCAAGTTCACTTTTTGTCATTCACCATATTCATGAGCGTCACTTTACTGGATACTTGCAAGCGGATGCCGTCCGGGCGGTTTCGCATGTGCGGCGGATCGCCGGACCGGACCCGCGCGGCGCACGAATGTGCACCCGACAACAGTTACCCCCCACCCCCGAAAAAAAAAACAAAAACAAAAAACGGCCCCATCCGGTCCGGTCCGGTCCGGGTCCGTCCTGTCCAGGGGGAGGGTGCCGCACGTGGCAAAGCGGACCGGACCGGACGCTCGTCCGGTCCGTCCGCTTGCAAGTGTGCTTTACTGTCATGATGGATAATTCGTCCTTGTGATTTTCGTAATGAAAATCAAACTTACAGCTTGATAGGAAAGTTGGTGGTACGAGTTTTTCAAGTTCACTTTTTTGAAGTTTTTTCATTCACCATATTGTCGGGATGTCGAACTGAACAGTGTGTCCAATCATCTAAACCTTTGTCACGCCGCCATCAACATGTTTGGCTTTTGGATCACCACCATTGATGATTTGGTGATCAACACACCTCTCTCCCGTTACCCTTGTTGTCTTGATTTTTGTGTTATTTGCTCGCGATTTCTGACAGGGCGAGACTGTCCCTTCATAGATCGTAAGCGAGGCCGGTTGTCAGTAATGACATGACATATGTGCTACAGAGCACAAAGCAACTGTGTGTGTGTGTGTGTGTGTGTGTGTGTGTGTGTGTGTGTGTGTGTGTGTGTGTGTGTGTGACCTCTCCACTGACCAGCTCCGTGTTCAAGTGATGTTCGATTTTTCACTACAAGCAGGATACAAGTCATCTTGGATTCCAAGTCATCTTGGATTCCAGAAGACCGTTGATCGTGTCTCTCACCACTTTGCATAGTCTCATAGATTTGAGTTTATTCAGAGATATCGAGAAACGTGGTATTGACCTATAGATGAACGATATGAACCATCAGCTGAGTGGGTCGAGTGGGACTCTTTTCATATCTCTTTTCCCTCTTTGTTAGTGTGCATGATGTTATAATGATCATCATAAATCAATTTCTGAAGAAGGCACATCTTATCGCGTGCGGCCATAGTAAGCTTCATTTGTAGCATCCTTGACCTGTACTTTGAGTGAGTTATGGTTTTTCACTATATTCCTGAGGGTATCATTTGCGACTGCGCCTTGCAATTTATTAACAAATTTTGAGACGCTTGCATTAGTTGTACGGCTTTTAGCTTCGCTTCTCATTGTCTTATTGTGCACGTACAAATACCACCATCGGAATGGAGAAGCTTACACAAGGGCTTTAAACCAAAAAAAAAAAGAGAAAAAGAAAAAAAAAGAAGCTGCATCAAGGTCACCAACAAAGACTTTGGAGAACGATCTTTTGAAATTTCACTGCAAGTAAGACTTGTGTATGCGATAAGTGGAAATTCTTATAACCATGCTGCATTGTCGGCCAAAAGGATTTGACGTTATCACTATAACCTTGGCTATCATCCCTCATGTGTTAGCTAATTTCTTTTGGCCATTAAAATTCCAAATTCCATCTTGACACTCACTGTCTGGACTTAAAACAGTGAGTTTCACATATGCCCATTGCCCATTAACTTAGACCATGCGCGCTCCACCATAGCTGCTGCCCAGGCTCGTATGTCCCCTCCATCCAACCAACTGGTCTTGAATGGATCAACCGTTCAAAGTCGGTAAATATGAGGCGTTATTCGTTCGTTTTTCACAAGTCAATAAATAAATAAATAAATAAATAAATTAATTAATTAAAAAAAAAAAGATACACTTGAGAAGTAACGACATCTCTTCTTTTGGCTATATTGTATATACTGGGGGGAATTCCCCCCTTTATCCTCGTTCCCACTTGATCTGGACTCTGGAGGACTGGGAACTCCGGTCTTGCTGCTTTATTTTAGTGGGCCTTCTTTTTTGAAGGTGGCTGGTCTGCCTGGCTTGACGCTAGCTGTTGCCTAAAACACCAGGCAGTCCTGCCTGGAGGTGGCTGGTCTCAAGCTAGGTCCTAAAACACCAGGCAGTCCTGCCTGGAGGTGGCTGGTCTCAAGCTAGGTCCATGTACAGCCAGGGGGTCCAGCGTTTGTAAAACGCTGGACCCTCAGGAACAGCAAATTTTGACGAGTTTTCGGCCAAAAAACTCAGTTTCAATTTCGTTCAAAAAGTAAAAAATGTCCATTTTGACGAAATGGTCGTTCCAGGATCTGCTGGGATGGCAGACCTTTCCTGCTCACACACACACACACACACACACACACACACACACACACACAGACACACAAACACACACACACACGCACGCAGAGAGAGAGAGAGAGAGAGAGAGAGAGAGAGAGAGAGAGAGAGAGAGAGAGAGAGAGAGAGAGAGAGAGAGAGGAGGAACGTCTGAACGATGCCAAGCATGGAGGCGAAGACAAGGGTGCACACATGGCACTCACACTGTTCACAGGATACTCCAAGACTCCTGATGTAGAGTCCATGAAGCAATAGACCGCCCAGCGGACTGACTGGACTGGATGGGACGGGTAATGACACCCGTATCGACGGATATAATGGCTTGGTCCCACAGGCCAAATCGACAAATAGCAAAAATGGGCCTGACCCATAGCCAGGTTCAGACTACCGCTGCAGAGTTGGACAGCAGAGCGGTTAAGGGAACTGTTTTGTCGTTGGAGATTGCAATGCTTCTCCCCAGCTAGACTTCCCACAGGATTATCCCTCTGTCCGTGATGGTTCGGGCTTCGTGACCAAACCCTGAGTTAGGATTGTGGTTGTTGTCTGGCTGATCCAGAATGATCCACTAACCCGACCAAGGCATGCTCGCGGCCGAGTTCTTTTTACGGCCCACATATGAGCCATGATGCCAGGCAGTCCAGCCGAAAGAGACACGAGGTCTCCCGTGGCCAGTTGCACCTAGCACATTTGGTGTCTACTTCGACATGCTCACCGACCCGCCAGACTGCAGAAGGCACCACCTGCAATGCTCGCAACTGGAGCAACCTAGGTCCTTTCTGTGAAGGAGCGCAGATCGACTGCCGCCAGGGTCTCAGGATCTGTCTTTGTAGGTGCATAAGCCCAGCCACTTTGCCTTTCTGTTTTGCTGCCGAGCGAGTCGGTGGTATGCTCCATCACCCTTCCATAATGCCTAGTAGTACACGCCCAGCGTGGAAAGCTTAACACGGGGTTTTGAACTGCTTACCCACTCCTACTGATCTGCGGTCAGTTGACGGAGACTCGGGTTTGAACTGGGGAACCAGTCAAGTGCTGCCAAGTGAGTCGGGGGTACGCTCCATCATCATTGTTGCATAATACCTACACACCCAGTATGAAAGTTTAACATGGGGTTTTGAACTGGGGACCTACCGCTCTGTGGTCGATTGACTGAGACCGAGGTTTGAAGTGGAGACAGTGAATTGGGGAACCAGTCAAGTGCTGCCAAGTGAGTCGGGGGTACGCTCCATCAACATTCTTGCATAATGCCTGCACGCCCGGTACGAAAAGTTTAACATGGGGATTTGAACTGGGGACCTACCGCTCTGTGGTCAATCGACTGAGACCGAGGTTTGAAGTGGGGAGCAGTCAATTAAGTAGCCATCGCTACTACTTGGTTTGCCAAAATCACCAATTTTGCGTTCCATGTTGCAACTGGTTCAGTTGGAAGATTACTATTCCAGCTGGTCCACACATCAGTGAAAGGACCCAAAGGAGCGACCCGGGTTCGAACCGGGGACCTATTGATCTGCAGTCAATTGCTCTACCACTGAGCCATCGCTCCTTGATGCTTATGTTTCCAAGGAAAAGTATTTCAAGCAAAGCCAGCGGCCAATGTTAAACCGCTACGGTAGTACACGGCCCCAGCCTTGCAGAAAGTTATTGTCGCCACAAGCAAAACTCGGAGGCGCCGCGCAGTGTGGGGCGCCGTTGCAAAAAACAATTGGTGGCCTCCTTAGTGGTGCGGGTGCGGGTTTCATGCTGACGCCCGCGGGCCGATATGTGGCATACTGGTGCTTTAAGAAATCCTAACACATAAAACAATACGTTGGAGAGCACACAAAGAAGGGAACGAGCAAAGGAATCCAATTTTGGAGGTTCAATCACAAGTACCTTTCCCAGCGACTTTGTTGCAATGCGGCATGGGGCTCCGCACCGAGAGTAGTTCGAAACTGCAAAAAAAAGTTAAAAAAACAGTAAATAAATGATGCCTTCGACGGCCTGCCAGTTCAACAATTTGCAAAAACAGGACGTACCGGTACTGGTACCGTTACCAGTCGTTTTCCCGTGAGCGTGGCCTACACATCTCGGTCGTGGCCCAGGGGCGTGGCCTACACATCTCGGACGTGGCCTAGACCTCTCGGTCGTGGGAAACAAAACAAAAACAAAAAGTTAAAACATTAAAAAAAAAAAAAAAACATCACAACGAGGGGCTGCCTGATTTTGCCAATTACAAACTTCCAACCGGGTAGAAGTTCCGTAGAACTGTCCTTCGGGACATCCATTAAAATTTGGACCATTTCTCGATTTATGTGTGTCACCCTTGCGCAGGGGCCATGCTAATCTTCTCTGTATCGTTCCAATTTTAACGAATGTCCCGAAGGACCATCCGTTAAAATTGGAACGATACAGAGAAGATTAGCATGGCCCCTGCGCAAGGATGACACGCATAAATCGAGAAATGGTCCAAATTAAAAAAAAAAAAAAAAAAAAAAAAAGAAGTTCCGTAGAAGTGCAAAGTTGCCTCTTTTTTTTGCAGTTTCGAACTGCTCTCGGCCCGAGCTGTCGGTCTACTGTTATTCCTGCGAATTCGAAACTCCACACTGCACCTGGGTGTAGTTATTTCTTCTTCTTTTTTCCTCGTTTTTTCTATTTTCGTTTCCTCTCACCATCCAGGTCCTTCTTAGGGCCTCCTCGCAGTACCAATTTCTCAACAGCAAATTCCTGTGGTCAAAATTCCGGTCAAATGCATCCAGTTAGTTCCTACTTTGAGTCTGAGGGCCTCCTCACAGTACAAATTTCTCAACTGTAAATTCGTATGGGCAAAATTCCGGTCAAGTGCATCCAGTTAGTTCCTACTGTGAGTCTGCATTTTATGACACACTGCATGGACACCATTCTCGAAGATATGAGCTGCAGATGTCTCAATTTTCTCTTTCTCAGTCGGTGCGAACCATAACGATGACGGGCTGGTTCTGGTCAGTGAGGCGAATTGTAGCGCTTCCGTGTTCTCTCTTGGCAGCAACTTTTTCCCATGGAAGTGTTGTACCCGCATGCTCGAGAGTGTTCCTGGCATAGACCCACCAAAACCAAGCAAACTGGGTCCGAACCGGGGACCTATTGATCTGCAGTCAATTGCTCTACCACTGAGCCCTCACTCCACTGCACCATGCTCATCTCGTCTCCTGCAGACATAATGACAGATATACCAGCCGCCGTAGCCGGCACAAAATTTGAAACAAATATAACTGTTTCCGAACAGAAAAATTGAGCACCCTAAGTTTCCACACAACAACAACACTGCGCCCTATGTTGTATAACAGAGGTCCCTTTGGGCTCCGAGTCGGGGCCCAGGCACTCATGGCTGACTCAGGCTGAGGCCCGAGCTCAGTACCGGAAGGCTGAAAAAGGACGGTACCTTCTTTTTCTGTCTTTTCCGTTTTGGTACTGGCCTCAGGCACCAGGCAGGTCATTTGGGAGGAGGGGAGGGGAGGTGCACATATCCAAGCAACATATTGGGCAATGGGCATGTTCCAAGGCTGAGAGAGAGAGAGAGAGAGAGAGAGAGAGAGAGAGAGACATGGGGTGTTGAATCAGCACGCCCCATCCTCTGCTCCCCCATCCTCTGTGTGTGTGTGTCTCTCTCTCTCTCACACACATACACAACTGTCACAAACACAGGTGTGCACACAAATAAGATAAAAAAGAGTGAAGAAAAGAAACGAAGATAAAAGGCACATGAAACGTGCCAGACAATTCTCTCTCTCTCTCTCTCTCTCTCTCTCTCTCTCTCTCTCTCTCTCTCTCTCTCTCTCTCTCTCTCTCTCTCTCTCTCTCTCCATGTTGGCGCATGCCTGATACATAAGAGTTCACGAGTGTGTTATGAAATGTTAGGCAGTATTCTTGTCACGAAAATGATGGCCTCCTGGCCCGACAGTTGTCTTGTCATGATAACGATGGTCCAATTTTTTTTGTTGGAAAACAGGTCTTCCCTTCCGGTGTCGGGGCAGGCAAATACCCCGGCGAGGGTCTTTGCCGGGGATTTTAAACGTCGGACACTGTCCGACTTTTTCATTGAATTGAAGGACGTGATGAGACTAATGTTTGCCAAAAGTTCATTCAGACTGAACAATGACTACGGGATTAAAAGTTTTTTAGTTTTAGTCCGGACGCTTGTAGCATCTGAAAGTAACGACAGTAACTGCCAGAGCTTCATTTTTGCCGAAGCTGTAGAAGCACGTGGACACGACCGGGAGGGCTCCCGCTTTTTGCGAGAAAAGGTGGGGGCCGATCCGCTCGACACCGGAACTTATGGCAGCCGGGAGTTTTGCTCAGAAATGTATGCCGGACAGACTACGGTTCAAACCAGGTTCAAACTATAAATCACTATCTGCCACTGAGGAGCGACCCGGATTCAAACCAGGGACCTATTTATCTGCAGTCAATTGCACTACCACTGAGCTATCGCTCCTTTACAGTTCGTCCCAAATAAAACTGACGGACGAATCGACAAACTTGGCCAGGGAAAGATAAACTCAAACACACACACACACACACACACACAGAAGGGAATGGACATGAAATCCACTTTTGGGGGCTCAGGCAGAGATGTAAGGATGAATAACATGAACAACCCCTTAGGGCCTCCTTGCACTACCATCTTCACCCGAATAGAAAGTCCGGTTATTATCAGTGCCCATTTAACATGGGCGGAAGCCTTTCAACGTGTTTTGGTTATTGCCCAGGGCCGTTTTCGCCCCTTCGCCCACCCCAGATCCGGGCAAGAGGCACGTACAGCATACCCCCCCCCTCCCCCCATCGGACACCCAACACAACTAGAGAAAGGGGGCGGAGTGGAAGCAGCAGAGGAGGGGATGACCTCTCGACAACTCAAGCTGCGACAACTCATTGAACGGGGCCTCTTTGAGTTGCCTCTCTCCAAAACGGATGAAGTGTTGGTGGTCCCAATGAGGAAGACCAAAGGGAAATGGGAGATTGGGCTCTTGCCGGCAGGAGAAAACGGAGGAATGAAATTGCAGGGTTGGGACTTTTCGGCGCACATCGAGGATGTAAAAGAAAGAGAGAAGACTTTTACGAGTGAAGTCGAAGTTCTCATCCCTAAACACTACGCACCTGGGGCGAGGGCGGCAATGAGATTTGAAGATTGCGACCAACAGATGGCAAGGAAGGACTCTCTGCTGGTTGAAACTAATAAATCTGCCAACCTGCGCTCAACACGCTGCTTGACCTGTAGTGCGCGAAGGTAAAAGCCAGTGACTTGTGGTCTGGACTCTGGAGACGACGTGTGCAAGTGCCTGTGTAGAATCGTGCGGAAGAGGGTCCTGAGCCTGGACAAATGGGATGTCAAGCAGTGACACTCTCTGTGAGTAGCTTTCCCCCCTAACCTTAATAAGGAAACACCTAGAAAATGAACGACCTGAAAACTCTATATTGCAGAAACCCTGCCTGCAACAATGTGTAAGAACAACGGATCTAGATATGCGTTCCATCAATATAAATGGCCAGGCAACCAGCAACCCAGAGAAATGCCAGACCATTTAGGACCAGCTCAGAGGAGTGGGCGGGAGGCGGTGGCCGAATGTAATATGCGTTCAGGAAGCTCAAGTGCAGGACAGGCCGAAGCATAACAGGGCCCATAAGATTGTCTGGCCCCACTTGGTCGTGAGGGCTCACGCCCCTAGGCCAGGATCAGCAGGGGCTGCAATATGGATCCCTCCTGATTCCAGGTTTCAGATGGTCCACTGAGTGGCAGATGAGAAAGAAGGGCGGTGGGTATCAGTGTTGGGTATGCTGGAGGTGGAACTACTCTGCATCCTGTGCATCTATTCCTCCAATACAGTGAAATAATTAAGAGTTTTTTTGGGGGACCTAGGAACGCGAGTACCCGATGGCATCCCGTTGGTCATCGCGGGGGATTTCGAGAGCGGGATAGATAGAATCCTCAGGGGACCCCCCCTTTTGCCGCAGATGAAGATGAAGAAATCATAGCGGATCTGTGTAAAACCTTTGCAGTTTTTGATACCTTATGCCGCCTGCATTCAAATGATCGGACCTTTACCTGCTCCCGTTGGTCATCGCGGGGGATTTCGAGAGCGGGATAGATAGAATCCTCAGGGGACCCCCCCTTTTGCCGCATATGAAGATGAACAAATCATAGCGGATCTGTGTAAAACCTTTGCAGTTTTTGATACCTTATGTCGCCTGCATTCAAATGATCGGACCTTTACCTGCATAAGAGATAACGACCCGACACGATTGTCCAAATCGCGAATCGACGTTATTCTCCTCTCTATTGACCTAGATGGTGCCCTTCGATGAACGACTATCCTCCCACGCAGCGTGCATTCAGGCTTGGACCATAAAACGTATGGGATAATAATGACAATGAGGAAAAGATCAGGCTCAACACCTCTCTTTTAAAAGATCAACAATTTCGACAAATGATTCGACAAGAGTGGCAATTCTGGCGCCGACAAAAAACCCACTTTGACTCATATTCTACTTAGTTTAATAATGGCCTGGTTTTTCTTGCCTTAAAATGTAAAAAACTCTCTAAGGCCAAATCGACCTTAAGACAATAACAGGAAATGATCATTCATAAGGAATTGCTAGACTTGGAACAATAGGTAGACTCTTGCCTTAAAATGTAAGAAACTCTCTAAGGCCAAAGCGGCCTTAAGACAATAACAAGAAATGATTATTCATAAGGAATTGCTAGACTTGGAACAATAGGTAGACTCACTGCATACATTCAAGAGTGAAGGACCAGGTTCTTCAGTACCCCCAACAAAAGTGGCAAGGTATTAGGATAAGCGGGAAAATCACCACGCTTACCCAGAGACTACAATGGATATCCATCGTAGTCTCCTGGGTAAGCTTGGTCATTTTCCCGCTTATCCTGATACCTTGCCACTTCTTCAATATGGCAACGGCCCGCACGAGGCGGACCATAATCAAGGCATTCTATGTCCCAGACAGAGGGGAGGAAGTCATAGCCACTGACACTACACAATGCACATTAATCATAATAAGTTTTTTTCAACAACAATATACATCCCAAATTCAGGTCTCGTGAGGGGAGGCATGGACAAGAGACCAAGAGGATTTCTTATCTCCTATGGACAGATACCTATCTCCGCAACAACATGGACATTTGGAGAGATCTTTGATAAAGGACGAAATATGGACAACGCTTCTCGAGATGGAGGAGAAAACACCCAGTATTTACCGCTTCCCCAAAGAATTTTGGGACATTATGTGAACAGATCTGAGTTTGAACTTGCGAGAGTACTACTATAAGGTATGGGAAAATGGGGGAAGTGGTAGGGAATCGGGTGTTGTCATCACTATACGAAAAAAAAGATAAGATGAACATCAGAAACTATAGACCTATCACCCTTCTCACGGTAGTCTACAAAATGCTCTCCAAGGCCTTGGTGAATCGTATGGCGGAAGTCCTGGAGGGCGTAATACACCAGCCCAGACAGGGTTACGTTTTGGATAAATGTTTAAACAAAATGGACTTTGGACCAGCCTTTAGGTGATGAGTGAGAATCATACATATCAATGCTACTACCTGTGTGCAAGATCATGAATCACTGACACCTCCGTTTGATCTCCAGTGGTCGGTTAGGCAACGAGACCCTATTGCCCCCTACCTCTTCCTGGTTATGATGGAGTCACTATCCGCTAACTTGAGACACAATAAGGATCTCACACGGATCAAGATTGTTGACATCCGGGAGTACGCCGTGCTAGTGTGCTCCCTGTTTGCGGATGACCTCACTATCATGGTGGAGGCAAATGCGCAAGACATGGAAGAAATTTGGGCTCTTATGAACCGCTTTTGCAGGATTTCAGATATGGTCACTAACTGGGGTCAAAATACCGTAGGCTGGTGGCTGCACCACCAGGGGGAAAGACCCCCGGAGAACCCACAAATTACTTGGTTTCCCCCAGACAACCCGCTTGAAATCCTACGGGCGTTAGTCAAAGCAAAGGGGAAGCCTGACACTAACGATGAGTGGTTGGTGGTGTCGGCGCAGCCCAAACTAGCGGGTTGGAACAACAAACATACATCAATTTTGGGCAGGCTCTAGGCATCAATAATGTAGTATTGGTCACACTATGGTACAAATCCATCTTATGGACCGTGAGCAATAGGGGGCTCAAGGTGCTGAAGCGGCAGTTGGTGGCCTTCCTATGGAGAGGAGATAGTGGCAATCCCCGTACCATCAACCGAGTAGCATGGGAATCAGTGATCCGGCCCGGCTCCACCAGAGATTGATCCTCTAGTATGGCTCAAGGACAGGTATTGGAGATTACCAAGGAAATACAGGAATGGGGACCCAACGAACGAGCATTGGTTGCGCCTCCTACGAGCATGGAGGAAACTCCCAATCCCCGATCGATCGACATCAGAGAGGTGGGAGGAAGTGTTTAGGCAGGCCTTGTTTGACAATAGGCTAATCACGGACTCCCTCGGCTGAGTGAGGTGTAGCTCGGACCCCCCATGGAGGGGTTGGGTGAAGCACGGGGCCCGGAGGGTGGGGGACCTCTGGGATGCGACAATCGGGGAATGGAAGAGTGCAAAAAGAATGCGAGGATGACTGCGGTATTGCCACCTAACAGAGTCAGCACTGGATAAGCTCATTGATAGTTCCCCCCTCTAATGGTACACTATTCTTAGAAATGGCCCTCACTTAGAAGTAGGGGCCTGGGTAGGACTACCCGGCCATGGAGACAAGCAGGACGGGTGCACCTGGTTGACCAAGCACACGTGTTGATCGAATGCTTTTCCGCCCCGAAAAAGGGTCGGCTACGAGGGAGCCGACAACCTTTCATCTGGAAGGAGAAAAGGGAGGTCTATCGCATTAGAGTGATAGATGGGCAAAGGGGTTGGAGGGCTTATCGGCCAATGACCCCAATTGAGGACCTCCCCTTCGATCCCGACGAGTGGTGGTGGTCTTGGAAAGGCCCGATAATTTTGAGAAAGGAGGGGGAATGTGAAGACGGTGGCGCTAGCCACTCTAAAGACTAAGTTGGTATACCGAACGCTCAGACCTAGGTGCAAGCTGCAAGACTTCGTAGAGGACAGATGACAACGCCATCTCAACCTAGACAGTGGCCTGCTCAAGCCCATCCAGTGGTTCAGAGAGTATAGAAAGAGGCCGGCCAAAATTTCTGCCCTGCAGTGGCAAATTGCTCACCGGTGCCTGCCAACCGACGACTGGCTGATTGACCACACGCAGCTGGAACAGCAGGGACGGGTGCTGATGTGGTGCAGGAGATGCTTCCAGAGCTACCCCGGCAAAAAGCGCCCCGAGACTGTGGAGCACGTCTTCCTACAGTGCCCCTCGGCCGTATTGCTATGGCGGTGGTGGGATAGGATTTGGCGGCATATTGTACGGGGCTCATTATGGCCATGGGACTGGAGGGCCATCCTATTGGGACACTGCCCCCAGCTTCGAGGAGGCACCTTCGAGGAGAATATATATTGCTGGAGTAGGCACTCCATCCTGTGGGTAATATGGTGGAGAAGATGCATTCTGGAATTGGAGGGGGGCAGGGTGGGAGATGGGGAAGTCACGGAGCAGCTACAGCTACTAATACAGCATTAGATTAAAAAAAAAAAAAAAAAAAAAAAAAAAAAGAGATCATGGCCCAGTTGCGGGCTGCTAAGGAAAAACTGAACCAGGCACACACCAGGGTGGATATTGATAGAATCATCTCCAGCTTTTGCGAGGACTGGCTGGGAGGTAAATGGGGGGGCTGGGTGGCAAAAGTGAGTTGGACAGGAGATGGGCAAGAACAGCGACAGGTCCAGCAGTGCATCAACGGGAAGAGGAGGAGACGGGGCCGCAAGGGGGGCAACAGGCAGAGTTAGAAAGGGATTATTTGCTGCATTTTCATGAATGGACAATGGTGGATCCTAGGGAACCGTTACGACCAGCCCAGGAATTCACTGATCCATTTCCCCCCCATCCGCTGTCCCTGGAGGAAAGCCTGTGGGACGATATCTGAACAGCTAAGCACTACCTGATTCATCTGCTCATCTCCTCCTGAGCATCTTCCTAGAACAGCCTTTACAACCACAGTCAATATTGTTGAAAATCGAAAAAATCGGAATCGGGATATAAAAAAATGGCGCCACGAGTCCCGGTGCCCCCCGGGCCCAAGGCGGTACTTTTTCCTCCCAGGCAACCGGCGGTATACTCTCACGTAAAGAGTGAGCGCTGCGCAGTCAATCCCCTGATACCCAGGGCAATCAATGCTGGCAGGGGCCAAAGAGTTTCAGTTCCTTAAGAATTTTGGAAGATGGGACGCTGGGCCTGGTTCCCAGCAAGTGCTGCTCCCCACGAATAGACCGGAGCATTTGTTTAAAAAAAAAAAAAAAAAAAAAAAAAGGATTGGGCTACCTGACTAAACCCTGAGTTAGGATTGAGGTTGTTGTCTGTGAGACCCAGAATGATCCACTGACCCGACCAAGGCATGCTCCTGGCCGAGTTCTTTTACAGCCCACATATGGGGCATGATGTCAGGCAGTCCAGCCAAAGAAGACAAGAGGTCTCCCATGGCAAGTTGCACCTATAGCACATTTGGTGTCTACTTCGGCATGCTCATCGACCCGCCAGACTGCCAAAGGCACCACCTGGAATGCTTGCAACTAGAGCAACCTAGGTCCTTTCTGGGAAGGAACGCAGATCGACTGCCGCCAGGGTCTCAGAATCTGTCTTTGTAGGTGCAGAAGACCAGCAGCCTTGCTGGTCTGTTTTGTTTATGGGGGTACGCTTCATCACCCTTGCATACTGCCTAGTAGTACACGCCCGGTGTGAAAAGCTTAACACGGAGTTTTGAACTGGTTACCCACTACTACTGATCTGCGGTCAGTTGACTGAGACTCAGGTTTGAACTGGGGAATCAGTCAAGTGCTGCCAAGTGAGTCGGGGGTACGCTCCATCATCGTTCTTGCATAATGCCTACGCACCCAGTATGAAAGTTAAACATCGGGTTTTCAACTGGGGACCTACCAATGGCATGAAGAGTTTAACATTGGATTTTGAACCGGGGACCGAGGCTTGAACTGGGGAGTAGTTAATTAACTTACCCATTGCTACTAGGGTTACTCGGGTTGCCAAGATCCCCAATTTCGTGTTCTATTGTACCCGGTTCAGTTATAGGATTACTGTTCCAGCTGGTCCTCATCACTGAAACAACCCAAAGGAGCGACCTGGTTTCAAACCGGGGACCTATTGATCTGCAGTCAATTGCTCTACCACTGAGCCATCGCTCCTTGATGTTTCTAACTCCAAGGACAAGACTCTCAAGCAGAGCCAGCGGCGCATGTTAAACAGCTGCTGTAGTACACGGCCCCAGTCTTGCAGAAAGTTTTTGTCGCCACAAGCAAAATTCCGTGGCGCTGCGCAGCCAGGAGCGCCGTTGACAAAAGAAGTCGGGGGCCTCCGAAGTGGTGCGGGTTTCATGCTGACACCCCCGGGCCGATGTGTGGTGTACTGGTGCTTTAAGAAATCCTAACGCAAAGAGAAGGGAACGAACAAAGGAATCGATTTTTGGATGTTCAACCACCTGTACCTTTCCCAGCCATTTTGTTCCAATGCGGCAAGGGGCTCAGCCTACCGGACCAAAATGGCTGGCATCGCCAGCCAAAATGTTAAAAAAAATGCACCTGCAGCAGTTTTTCACTACCACCAGTGGCACACAGCGGAAATTGGTATCAGGAGGATACCCAAAGGTACTGATGGTTTCAGACAGATGGGAATGGATACACAAAGGCAGCAATCCCTTCTTTTGAGACAACTGCGCCTGTGACCGGTGCAGAGTTCCAAATTCGCAGAAATAACAGCACACTGCAAGTTCGGGCTGAGAGTAGTCCGAAACTGCAAAAAAAAACAGTAAATGATGCCTTCGACGGTCTGCCAGTTTAACAATTTGCAAAAAGGGGATGTACAGGTACTGGTACCGGTACCAGTCGTTTTCCCGTGAGCGTGGCCTACACATCTTGGCCGTGGCCCAGCCACGGGCGTGGCCTACACATCTCGGAGGTGACCCAGCCACGAGCGCGGCCTAGACATCTCGGCAATGGCCCAGCCATGGGCGTGGCCTAGACATCTCGGCCATGGCCCAGCCAGGAATGTGGCCTAGACACCTCGGCCGTGGCCTAGCCACGGACGCGCGCGCGCGCAAAAAAAAAATAAAAAAAATGCAGGCGAAAAAAAAATAAATGCCGCAGGCGCAGGAAAAAAGAAATACAAAAATGCCGCATTCACGAAAAAAAAGATGGCCCGGGCGGTGGCAAGCGGCGGGGGATGGCTAACGCACGCAGTGCAACGCAGGCACTGCATGCATGCCAGAACTCGCCCGCGGAATGGCACGGACGCAAGGGGTTGAAGCGCGCATGTGGGCGCGGGAAGGGTTGCTGGCCAGCAGGGGTATTACCACACCCCTGGCTATGTCTGGCCTTGGTCGGTGGGAGCTGGCAATCCTCGTGACGTCGTGAAGGGAGAGAGTTGTATGTGTGGCTGACCGCGAGGCAGGGTTTGCTAGCCGCCAATACCATAAACGAAGCTTGATCAGGGGCTTCGGCCCCCTGGTCTCAGATATGTAGCCTTGTGGATTGCTGGTGTCGGATGCTGCTTTCCTTGGAAAGATGATTTCATGGAGAGTCCGTGATGGAGCTGAAGCCGTTGCTTGTTGGAAGACGCTTACATGGACTGCTGCGACTCTGGTCTTAGTCCCCCTTGCTGCTGTGAAGGCGTGGTCAAGTTCGGCATGATAGGGTTGTGCTCAGTTCACTGTTGACAACTGCTGCCAAGCTTCTTCCTCGTCATGATAGAGGAATACTTTTTCCGGTTGTGTTTGGTTTTTCGTCTTGTATTAGTGGAGTCTTACGTTCTCGGTGTTTTGGCGGTTTGTGGAATTGTTATTCCTCATTTTGTTGTTGGATTCTTTAATTTTGCTCTCGTTGTTTACCGCATTTAGTTCCCTGGGATTTTACTATTTTTGTGTTGTAGGAATTGCTATTTTTGGCCCTGTTGCTTACCGTATTAGGTGGGAGATCTGGGTGTCTTTTTTCGTGCGATGCTAGGGCAGTACCGTATGACTATCATTCTGTACACGTTGTCTTGCCGGTCTCGCCGTTTTAGGCGTGATTGTTAACTGTTGCTATTACGTGAGGTTAAGCGTGTAATTAGTGTTTTTTATTTTCTTTCCGACGAGCTATACCGAATTGCTTGCTGTTTTACGTGATAGCTATGGCTGGGTTTTTGGGGTTTCGTGTGTGTTGTGGTGAGATGAACGTGGGAGTGTCACTTTGCGAAGACCCTGTCATGTGGGTGGCGGGGCTTTTAGGGGGTTGATGCTGACTGGGGGAGCAGTTTGCCCTAAGTCGTGAGGAGGTGGGTGGGTTTGTAGGGTCTTTCGACCCTTGCCGCGCAGGTGGTAGGGCATTTCTGCGGGCTTGTTAATGTTTTTGGGATCGTGATATTTCTTCACAAGTATTTGGGGTTCTTTCTATCATCCTTTTCTTGTGGGACTGGAGAGCGTTGCTCCATAGGATTTTCATCATGGAGGGAGGTGAAGATCCCATTTGGGAGTGTACGCGGACGGGGGTGCGGTGGGCTTTGCGGGGCCTTTGGCCCCTGCCGCGCGGGTGGTAGGGTATGTCTGAGCCTCTGAGGGTTTGCTGATACACCATCATGGAGGGAGTTGGTGTTTTAGGGAAGGCAACGTGGGGGTGGAGAGATCTGCATTGAATCGCGAGGAGGTGGGTGGGTTTGCGGGGTCTGTGGTCGCACATCCCTGCCGCGAGGGTGGCAGGGTGGACCTGCAGGGTTGGGTGATATCCAAGGGTGATAGGTTTTGCTTTTGTAGGGTCTGTTTTTGCTGTTTTTTCTTTAGGTCATTTGCATTGTGCACAATTAGGATTTTGTCATTTCGTTAAATTTGTTGTCCAGCCCCGGAATGCATTGTAGGGTCAGCTGATCACATCGGGATCGTTGCCTTGCTCAGGGTGACATGGTTACGGCCAAAGGAAACAGTTTACCCTGTAACCTTTTTTATGTTGCGAGGGACGTCGGACCTGTTTTACGGCTTCCATAATTCAAAAGCGGCTGTCGTATGAACCAGGCCGAACCAGGCCGGAGTGCCTGGATCATGCCTGAACCAAAAAAAAGGTGGCAGGCGCGAAAAAAAAAAGAAAAGAAAGTTGCAGGCGCAGAAAAGAAGCAAAAGTCACAGGCGCAGAAAAAAAAAAAAAAAGAAGGAAAAAAAAAAAACATGGGTGGCCGCCGGATTCTGCCACTTCTGAACTTCCAACGGCTAGAACTGCAAAAAGCTGTAACAGTAACAGTTCTGTTTTAAATTTGCAGTTTTCTAACTGCCCTCCCTTGGCCCAGAACCGCAGTGCCCTGTTTGTTATTCCTTCCTGCGAATTTGGAACTGTGCACCGGTCACCCACGTAGTTATTTCTCTTTTTTCCCCCCTCGCTTTTTCTTTTTTCGTTTCCGCTCATCATCCAGGTCCTTCAATTTCTTAGGGCCTCCTCACAGTACGAATTTCTCAACTGCAAATCCAGGGTCTGGAGTCTGGACCCCTTTCTTTAACCACCAGTACACCCGGGCCTGCAGGTGCCTTATTGCGTGCCAAGGGTTTCCCTTTTTTTTTTTTTTTTTTTTTTTT